>CM060924.1:937273625-937666125 GCA_030737875.1 Allium sativum | reverse complement strand
TAATGAATTAGTTATTTTAAATACATCATGCAAGCTAAAATCCGACCCAACCCATACTTCAACTCATCCCATATCCAACCTCATATAGGATCGGATACGGGTTGAACTTCCTTAAACTCATACTTTGCGGATCGGATGAAGTATTTGGTCTAACCGACCAAACTCATACTTTATACAGCCCTAACACATGAACACTACTGAACAGTTAATTCACATCATAGGACTCGCACAACAACGTTTTGTCATACCAAGGTTTTTAAACAAATCACCCCATCTACACAAAATAATAATAATAATAATAATAATAATAATAATAATAATAATAATTCATTAATGAAAAAAATCTATTTAAATAGAAAAACCATAATCTATCAACGATCGCCCCATACTTTTCATTTTACATGTAAAGCCGAAATGTATCAATTTTACAAATAACGATAAAATAGACCAAGGCTAAAATTTTGTGTTCGAGTTTATACATAATTTTATATTTAAATAGCCTTCCCAACAAATAACTAATAATTGTTACTATAAAGCTCAGTATAAATATCAGTTAACCATGAGAGTTAGAAAACCACGAATTAAACGATCTCTAACAACAACAGAAACCAACACATACAGCTCCCATTGCACGAGTTTAATCACTGCATGTTGAAACATTTACGTAAAACGCAGGAAAAGGGCCGAGGAAAGGCTAATAATGTTATATGCTAACCACCACATCCCAACAGGCAAAGTTATACCTTCATTGATAACGGCCGAGTTTCAAAATACAAAACAAGCAAAAGAGATCACACTACCCAGTCAGGATCATCATCTGATTTTTCAAGTTCAAGGATAACAAGATTACAAAATTTTGTGAATCTAAGCCCAACTGAAATCCATGTATGGTGAATAAAAATATGTGATAAGACATGCAGAGTGGTAAAGCCATGCAACATACAATAATTGTAATAATAACGGTAGTGGAGACTTTCATTCTGGCTTTTCAGTATCCATGGACTCAGTATTCTGGCTGGTTTCTTCGGCCATAGGTTCAGCGGCCTCGTCATCCTGAGAAGATGGATGTTGCCCTTCAGCTGATGACTGAGGTTGAGGAGACTGAGCTTCTGCCTGAGGTGGAGTTTGAGGTTTTGCAGGCGCAGGTCGGGGTTTAGTCATTACAGGTCTGCAGTACCTGCTCGAACCATACAGGTCATGAATATGAACAAAAAATGAACAAAAACAGTAATCTGCAGTGACATCTACTCAGAAGTTACAGGTATACAAGTAATATAGATGCAATTCCCAGTAGCAGGCAGGCATCAGATTCACAATATACAAATGTACATCCACAACAGAAATATACTATACTCAAAACACACTCAATGTGCCTACAAATACATGTATGCATAACAAGCAGAGAATAATATCTCATATGTTGTCATAAGCCTATTAAAGATACCCTCCACGGTTCTTTATCAAATAAGAGTCCCAGCAATATTAGTTGGTTTTATAGTGGTCCAAAACATTATGCAGACACACTTAATACACAAGCGCTGTGGACATGATACATGATTTGCACATGAATTATATTTTAAGAAACTGCATATGCTTAACACATCCAAGAGAGTAATTTATACGAATATTAAGTTACATTTTTGCTATGAAATCATGTGAACTAGTTTGAATTCCTATGTTTAAGTCAATATCTAAAAAAAATGTTGCTTTAAAATTTTTAGTTGTTAGTTAATAAAGAACACTAGTAAAATATGCTTACTAATTAAGTCATATTTTGAGATGATTTAAGAGTTGTTAGCATTCGTAAAAATGCAGTTTGAATTTGTAAAAAGGTTTGACTGTTACCTACAAATTCAAAGTGATGCATAAATATTGGTATGAAATGCTATGTTTGGAACTACACCATCGGATCAAAAATTGTGTTCCTATTCCAAGTTCCACCTACTAACGAAATTGTGATTCTGTTCTGACTACTAATAATAAAAAAAAAGATGTCATCTAAGTAAACAAATTTCCACCAATATAGCATGTAAATTTGCCATTCCTATTAATGATATGTTATTCCTAATAACGATATGCTATGGCCTTGACCAAAAAACTCAGATAGTATGGAACATGAAGGCATGCTCTTTAAACAACGCACATTATGCACACTGATGTATTTAAACTAGGGCCGGACATTTTTACCATATTACCACTTGCCAACCATTACCAACAAAAGTGGTACCGAATAAATGATAACCGATTTGACTGGTACGGTATTGCCAAACCGCATGCAAATATGCGGTATGGTAACGGTAATTGGGTATTAACAATGGTAATTACCATACCATACCTATCACATACCCTTAAACAATACATATGTATATTCTTATATTTCATTATGTGCATAACATCGAACGTCTAATATGTAATGAATTAATAAAATACCTAGGAAAATGCTATTATGACATAAGATTGAATGCAATCTTTATCATATGATATATCGTAGAAACGGTATAATTTATATGATATTTTAGCTTCATCCATAGTGTTTTCTTGAATGTCTGACTATGTAAAACGATAGATAAATTATAATAAAAATATAATAAAAATAATCAATTTCATTCAATATTAAATCTTTTAACGTGAAATATTGTAAATAAGCCGAACAGTTGGTAAACTGATTTCTTAGGCTGGTATTGGTATGATTTTTCTATGTATAGTGATGGTTTTGAATACAAAGTTCTGATACCGAACCGAATCCACCCCTAATTTAAACTGATGTAAATATGCTTCAAACTAACTATATGACCTTGATCACTGTTGTAAACCAACTATCATAAGTTTGTTTCATCAATAAAACAACATAAACACAATCAAAAACCCAAGGCATAACCCAAGCCATCAAGAAAATATCCAAAAAATATTTTACCTGTCTAAAGCCTCCGCCTTTCTTTTAATATCAGCTGAAAGGAGAACAGGATTGGAGTGTTTTGGTAAGGCATCTTGTTGCTGTCTTTTCTCCTTAAGCCATGATTCAGCTTCCGTACACTCATTGATTACCTATTATAATATATAGCAAAAAAATGAACTGCCGCACTGGTCATCAAATCAAACATTTCAGCATCATTGTGCTGACAGAACAGTTTCAAGTGGGCAAATTGTGCCTACTGCCAAGAATTTATATTTTTAAACGATAATCACACCTTCACTGCTTAACGCGCAAGCATACGTTAAGCTTTGATTTATATTTTTATCATGTGCATCAAATTAGAGTTCAAATTTCACCTAAGATGTAGTATGATAACAGGAAATCTAACTTAAATACATTTTTGGGTGAAAATAAGTTGATTTTTTTTTTTTCAATTTCTTTGTCGAGGTGCAAGGGAAAGAACTAATCATATGCTTCTTTTCACTGTTGGAGTTCATGTATCATGTTCTCCTTTCTATGTCCATTTCACTTTAGTTTCAGTAGTCATTCAAATAGGATAATCTAAAACTATACATAAAAATTACGAAGCAAAAGAGTCAAAAACAGAGCAGAATTTGCAAACACATCGGCCAAATAAATGTCAATGACTTACAAAAAGCAAATTGAACTAAAGAGAAGAAATTGAAACAAGCATTATAACATTGAAGCACCAAAAAATGTTACAAAGATGAAACATCAACGGTTCTCTCTTAATAATCATTTGCGAAAGATAAAAACGACGGTTATGTATTGTTTGAAAACAAGTTTTGGCTTTTCAGCACATAGTCTAAAATGCACGAGAGAAAAGAATGAGAGGAAAACAAACAACTCTTAAAAAATGACATTAACGTACAAAATTGAAAATATTTTTTCTTCGTTTTATGCATCTTGGAAAGCACTGAATATTATCTCCCTTCATTGAAATTGCTAATTTTATTTAAACACGTTATACTTTTTAACAACCCCTTCAATTTGAAAAAAAATAAGGGACAAAATGACCCTTATGTTATATCATATTTAGCAACAAATAAAATTTCACTTCAAAGCATGATAAAGACATCTGTTATTTAATTAAACTGAAATGATACCTTCTGCTTTTCTGCAGCATCAATATGATCAAACTTGGGATCATTGGATGAAGCAGCCTCTCTGAAACTATTCAAACAGTAAGTAAGTTGATCGCAAGCTGGCCCTCTCTCCAACCACTCCTTATAGCGCATCTCAATAGGATCTCCTTGCTATGGGCATATAACTATTAGTCACGTAGTTAAAATTGATACAATAACACATGGACTGAAATATTAAAGTAAATACCCTTTTCAGATCCTCCAGCTTTGCAACATAAACACCCTTTGTTTCATCCTCACCCTCATCATAGAGCCAATCCTCAACCACTTGCAACGTTTCTGTCAACTGGTCCCGTTCTGGAGGTGTCACAAATTCCACATACTTGTCATGAAGCTGGACATGCAAAAAGTAAATACTAAAGACAATGTACTCCAAAACAATAAACTTAAGAGCATGCAGGAATAACACTCGATCTTTTACATACCTTGTTGCGCATATCATAAACATATGCCTCAACAGCATTCTTTTTGTCCTTGGTGTCTTCCATTACTCGGTCTTGAAGAGCCATTTCAAACTCTTTCTCCACGGCCTTCTGCAACTCAGTTGAAGCTAGGCCCCCATAAACCATTTCGACAACAGGCACATCTGTTTTCTTTATCTTCTTTTTAGAAGGTTCAGACTGCAAACCAACAACAGCACTTTAGTTTCAAGGCTGACATTAACTACGGTAATAATCATCGTCTCAACAAGCAAATTGTATAAGCATCAGGCTCGGAAATTTTCCCAAATCTCACTACAAAAGCCTACTCTTAACTAATTGGAACAAACTACCATGATCGCATGTATTTTCAAACCAATAAGTCTCTACAATGTCTATAACTCACTGCAATAGTCAACCAAATCAGGAAACAGATCAACAGTTTAGCTTATGAGCAATGTAAGACCAAGTACTGCAACAATAACCGAATAAAGACAGCATATGTTCATATTGCATACCTTGGTGTCTGTTTCCATTTGAACAGGCTTATCTTCCGACACCGGTCCACCATTCTCAGGTCTTGCTGCAGAAGAATCAGTCATATTGACATCAGTTTCAACAGTCGAAGGCTGCTCAACTTTTGTTTCATCGGTATCCATTTTTGTATCTTTTGTAACTGGAACATCAACTTCTTCCTCCTCTAACATCTGTGAGTTTCGAAAGCAATCTTAATCAACAAAGTAATGGTGGTCACATAGAGCAGAATCACAGTTCAATTTTTTTAAGTATCTTACCGTCGCTGAATCAATAGAAACAATTCCATGCAGATTTAAGCGCACTTTGACTTTCAGTTTAGCTCGTTCACCTTTAGTCGTTTGGAAGGGACCAATCTGTAAACAAACAAATAAACTACCATGAGAAAGCAATCAAGAAAGAATATATTCCAATAGCGCTAGAGCAAAAAATGCACCCAGGTGTCTTGCCCTAACGCACAAAAAACAGGAATTCTCATGACATCCAACACAGAGTATGCACCATTATCACAATTTCAACCATTATCAAAATTTTAATATAATAGAACTTCAACGACTTTGTGTATTGACAGATTTACCATTATCGGTTAACGTTAATGGCAATCCTTAGTCATTTTTAACATACCAGTTATCATTCCAACATACCATCAGCCCTAGATAAAACCATTATTATTAAAAAAAACTTACCATTATATTCCACTCTAGTCAAATCCCTCAAATTCGATTCGATTTACATTCCGATTCAAACCCAATCAAAACCACAATTGGGAAAAATCATTCAGTCAATATTTATATCATTCAGTCAATATTTACATATATTCAGTCCATATATAATATTATATATATATATATACATAATTATATACATTCAATATACTTACAAGCACCCACTTTGCGCATGACATTAGCATGTGTGCATGAATTATTTTTCGACAATTATACATGTTTAACACGTTCAAAAGAACGTACTTTGCATAAATGTTTAGCTAGTTTAACGTTGATGTCGTGTCGTGTATGGTTAGTTTGAATTTTTATTTTTAAGTTGTAATAACATCTAATTTTTATGTTAGTTTGAATTTTTATTTGCTACATCCTATTTATTAGCAATATTTCGTTTCTACAATATTTATGGAGAAACCTTTTAAATTGGAAAAAAAAATATCTGCTGCACCAGTGATGTTAAATTTTTATAATTACTGCAGAAATTATTTTTGATAGTTCACGCTAGCACAAAAACGAAAATTGGTTTCATGTAGCATGAATTATTTATCTACAAACTAAATATATTTATCATAGTGAACACAAATGATTTGCGCAATAATTAACCCATAATTTTCCGTTGAAATCATAGTTTGAATTTTTGCTCATTGGTTGTAACATCTATTTTTTATTATTAATTTGTAAAATAAATAAATTTATTAGATCTTACTTTTAAGTAACATGAGATATTATAATATTTGTAGATAAAATTTGTTCATTGATCGTATATTTAAGTTTGCCAATATTCGCCAATACTTGTAAAGGAACATTCGTTAGCACTTATATATGATTAAGCGATATTAAAATTTAATAATATTCAAAGAAGTTAGCTTCAATGTTGAAGAGAAAATTTTAATTTGTAAAAGAAGCTAGATCCAGTTTTAAAGGGGAAACTTAGAATTTGTAAGAGAAGCTAGTTCTATCTTTTAAGTGGTATTAAGATAAAGGGGTGTTCTTGGTACTTTACATTGACACCAAAAAAGTGTGACACCAAACGTATTACAACTGTTAATAAAAAATTAGATTCACAATTCCACTTATAGCATTTTCAACAAGATAACAATGTTACAAGATAGAAAACTCAGTTTTAGGTTTACATGCAGACTGTTGAACATCACAGCCCATTTCTATGTGTGTACAAACCGGAAAATACGAATATTCTGAATCTGCAATTTATGGTTTGAAGTTTCGACGCCGGTTTTGAAAACCTTGGATAAAACCACAAGCCTAAACGTTTTATTTTATAATTCATAGTCCTAACAAAATATTGCTTAATAAGCAAGCAAAAAATAAGTATTCTTCCAAAAAAAAAGATGCTCTCCCAAGAAATAACACACCTTTATTACTCATCAATAATCAACACACAAATCTGACTATAAATGACATATGTTTCATAACATTATCACATCAGCCCAAACTATTTTAACTTCACATTTAATAACCAAGTTAATAACATCAGTTTTAGTGTTCAGTTAGTTTTTAAAAAAAATGGTTGGGAAGGAGGACAGAAATCTACATGCAACTCATGGGTATGGTGATATGACAACATAAAATTTGTAGAAGTTGATAAGTATGCATTTTCCCCACTAGGATGTATCGCTCATGGATTACTATCATGTATACGCATATGACATAAGCACAAAGAATTAGGAGAGCTTACCGTGTAGGTGCTAATCTTAGGAGAGATTTGTAAATCGCCAGTATCAGCATACATAACATCGACGGAGAAAGTACTAGATCTAAAGAATGTTAGAGCTTTAGTGCTTGGAATTGGATTTCCCTTGGGAAATACAATTGTACTCTGGGCACTTTCTGCAGACCCACTATCTGATTCAGGAGCAGAGCCCTTCCATGATAGAGCGATCGAAAATGGAAAGCTTTCTTGTACCTTCAAAACAAAACATGCAACAGAGTCAAATATGGTATTAGTTTAAAAATTTTATACACACAGTCATAAATACATTAAGCATGTGAGCTATGTACACACACACACACATACATATACATATATGGAAAACTCGTGTTTGATACAATGTGGTCAAAGTAACTG
Organism: Allium sativum; assembly: GCA_030737875.1. Lineage (NCBI taxonomy): Eukaryota > Viridiplantae > Streptophyta > Magnoliopsida > Asparagales > Amaryllidaceae > Allium > Allium sativum. The sequence goes on along the minus strand of CM060924.1, from coordinate 937,658,284 downwards.
TTAGTACTAACAACAACCCGTGCCTATGTAGCAAACATCTAGAATAAACTGTTTCTTTAATTCCGTATGACATACGCTCTTAACATAACTCGTTAAGAACATATGGCCACATGCTGATAAAACAAAACATGCACTTCAAAAGCAAATTAGTAAATATGTTGATATTGGAGATATTAACACAGTAAAATGTTTCCTAAACACAGAGAAAGAGCCGGATCATCATGATTCTTTATAGGAATGAGATTCGGAATTTAAGGGAAACTTGACCGAAAGGTATGCGGGCACACACTTGATCTTCAAGTACCAGGGTAGCAAAATACAAACTGCAGCTATGAGGGATGACAAATCCGTATGTCACACTTATATGTCATGTACGGAAGGTACCCTAATGCATTCAAAAACCACGTTAGGATTTTACAATGTTGGTGCCAACAGAAACACTATGAAACTCATCAAACATAAGCGTGGTACAAATTCTTGTTGCATACATCACTGATCCTACAGGAGAATATACGTTAATAATTAAATTAAACTGGTTCAATGATACGTGACAGCATTACCAGACTACATTAGCAACATCATAGAGAAAGCAACAGTTTACCTGAAACTCGCGCACTTTGAAAGTAGGACTAAGAATGGCACACTGAAGCGCACACCCACGTGCTACGCATTCACTAGCATTCATAGTCCTTCTCGGCTCCTTTCCAAAGAACTCAGACAGAATCCTAATGATTGCTGGCACTCTAGATCCAGACCCAACAACTTCAACAGAATGAATATTTCCCACAGTTAAACCTGCATCTGTCAATGCCTTTTCTAATGGTCCTTTGACCCTCTCAAGAATGGGTGCACTCAAACTTTCAAACTCCTCTCTCCTGATAAATCCTCTCACATCCTTCTCATCCATCAGACACTCAATGCTCAATGGTGCCTCTGGGTTTGCACTCAACATTTTCTTCAACTTCTCGCATCCTGCACGCAGCCTCAGCGATGCTCTAGCATTAGACTCCACATCAATTTTATACTCAGCTTTAAACTTCTCTGCAAAATACTTAAATAGAACCTCATCAAAATCCCTTCCACCCAATGACCTGTCATAGGCATGGGACAAAATTTTCAGCTGCCCCTTTTTAAATCCAGCGATACACACTTGCATGCTTGCATGTCCCACATCCACAAAAGCAACATTTATATACTCATTTTCTGGCAAATCTGTCTTGTAAATGCCGTACCCTAAGGCTGTTGCAGTAGTTTCATGAAACAATCTCAAGGGATTCAATCCAGCTATCTTAGCTGCATCAATCACGCATCTTCTCTGCAAATCTGTAAAGTAAACAGGAATACCAATACAGCAATCTACAACGGCTGCATTCAGATTCTTCTCAGCAATAGTCTTTAAATTACCAAAAACCATTCCCAGAACCTGAGTAGGCGTAAAAACACGGTCCTCGTTAAGATACCTAACATGAATAAGGGGAAATCCATCAGGACCTTCAGAGATCTGAAAAGGAAACAGTCTCGCATCCCGCTGCAGCTCTGGATCTGAAAATTTGCGGCCGATCAAACGCTTGATTTGAGAGATGGTGTTCTTAGGGTTCATCATTGAGGAGGCAGCGCCAGCGGTTCCGATGAAGCGCTGCTTGTCGCCAAAGCAGACTATGGCAGGAGTTTCACGCTTCGATTCGTCATTTAAAACGACGTCGATGCCGCGCTGCCGCGCAACGGCGACTAAGCAGCTCTCGTTACCGAAATCGAATCCGACCACGCTCATCTTGACTAGATTTTGGGAGGAAAATTAGGGTTTCGGATATTGGGATCTGAGTTAAAAATCAGGGTTATAAATCAGACAGAGAGAGCGGAGAAGGATAAATTCGTGATATAAAAAGAGTGGATGGTTCTAGTCTATAACTTCTAGAAGTGTCCGAGCAAAAACTACACTCTGGAAACCCGAAATTAAATTTGCTACCGTTGGATTATGTAGTTTGGGCGGACGGGTTAGACTTTTCGGGAGTTTCTGGAAAGTGGTTAGCAATATTGTTCTTGAATTAAGAAGCTGGTCTAGAAGCAACTAGATTTTAAAACTTGCCAACTCTATTAGCACCCCAACTTTTGTGTACACACCCCACTAAAAATTAAAAATTTAAAAAAATAAATTTATCCTTATATTATATAATATTTTACTTAAGATATTCATTTTTTCATTATAATATTATGCACTTTATAATTAAATGTAAAGTATCATGAGAATGAAACGACGATTGATTTGAAGAAGTCAATTTTTTTTTTTTTTTAATTTGTTCATGAGGGAAATCGACCAGAGTCGTAAAACCCTCCATAGTGCACCCGGCCCGGTCCGCGAGCACCACATAAATGAGTGATCTTAACATATGCACATAGTAAGCTTTTAGCATGTCATTTCGGGTTTCGAACCCGCATCACAGTTACCATGATGTAAATCCTTAACCACCGTTATCTTGGTGCAAGTCAATATTCTTTTTTTAGAAAAGAATAATGCTTTATTTTAAATTTTCCCTTTAAAAAAATATTTATAGTTCAATTGTTTTCTAAATTAAATTGAAATGTAACTTTTTATATTGCACGATCAATAAAAATAATTATGAATCACTACTTCATTGATTTTTGATTTCTTTTTTTATAATTTTATTACTAGCTAAGTTGTTGTCATTAAAATAAAGAGCAGTTCTGGTATATATCGGGGTGGGAAAAGTAAAAGGAAGAGTGTGATGTATTTTGTTTAAATACTGAGGTGGAAAAAACAATAAGTGGAGTGGAAATAGACGTAGTCTTAAAACTTTACCGTAAGCATTTCACTTTCGATGTTGCTTCTCTTAAACCTTGTTTTTAAATGAACAATCAGAGTGGGCCAGCTATTTGGATACAACAGATCGGAAGCATTGAATCCTTTTATTTTAATATGTGAATTTTATAGGGCAATTCATTAATATAAAGCAATTGTATAATTGTGTTTAAATGGGTTTTCTTAAATAAATAATTATTCCAACAATTACAGAATTATTGTATAACAAATTGTGTTTAAATGGACTTACTTAAATAAATAATTGTTCCAACAATTATATAACATATTGTTTTCATTTTTTATTTAGATTACAGTTCTCTAAGGCTGACATCTTTTGCCACCTTAATTTTTTATTTTATAAATGTTTCATACTTATTTACGTTATTTTCAAGCACTCTAACTACCAACATTCAATTACTCATCAAAACCAACATCCAATGCATGCATCGATATTGACAACTTTAGCTAATTAAATATTAGTCATGTTTGATGGGAACTATCAATTTAGATCACTAGAAATGATGTTATGACAAGATATCATCATTTTCTAACTCCACATCGAGCAAGATGGGCAAACAAGAACGCCCTTTAATACTACTAGAGATGTAAAATTGAGTAACGTCGGTGTGGGTGGACTTTACTGTAAAAAAAACTTATATAGCGGAAACCAGCATAGTAACAATATATATGAAGATAGGAATGTTACCATATAATCATTCTAATATATTTTAAAGTGCAGGTATTATGCATCTATCCAGAGTGAAACACAAAAAATGTGTTTATTATATCTGAACATGAAATGGTAAGTGTTAAGTTGCTTTTTTATAAGGTTGTTGCGCTTGAGACTTAGATATGTGGATCACTCAACCATCAAGGCGGATAGCTCAAATATATAGTCCGATGAGCTCGGAAATCGAGTATGGATGATATAGATACCCGGATACGAATATACTTGGTTCAAAAGCTCGGATCGACCTAACGTAACAACTTGGATGGGGTCAGCTAGTATGGACTAGACATGGATCGACATGAGTCCCCCAGTTGCAATTGCATCGATCTAGTCGAGATATTAGATGTTTTAACACCGCGGGTCGGCGTGGATGGCAAGGCATGAGTTTGGTGTGTTATCTTGGATTTGGAACGAAGCAACTTAAGGGAAACAAAATAGAAGTGTCGAGTCCGGATCGGCTCAACCGATGTTTAAGTTGAACCCGGGTCGACAATGATCTGGTCTCTCCATACTTTTCTTAGCTCAAATTTTGATAAAAATCGAAACTCAAACTCATCCAAGCACATAGAGTATGAACCTAGTACCTGCAAAATATGAGCATAAGCAGACTGCTATAACAGGTATTGACTAAGGCAAAGTAAATTGTCACATCAATATGTAACAACCCGAAAATATGGGCCAGTTTAAAATTTTTATTTTGGCAATTTTAGCGAATTTTGAACATTTAAAATAGATTATTTTAAATAATATCGACGAGAAAAATGTTTTGAATTGAATTCGACGTATATATTATATACGTCGTCGTTAGAATATAAATAATTATATATAATTATAAATAGAATTGATAATGGCGCGGTAGTTCGATAATTCGATTTCAAACTTCAATTGAATGTACCGGGTGCAAAACAATCCGGATTTTAGTAAAACCAAAAATAATAGGATCTAATTGTGAATATCTTTCTAACGAACCCGAAAATTTGAAATTTCATAACAGAAATCAAAAGATATGTCCAGTTGAAAATTCTGAATATTCGCTATGGAATTCAGGCCCTTAAAAATGGACATTTTGCAAACGACCTCGGATTTCGACGAAACCACTTTTGTTGGGTCCGTGATGTAAAGTTATTGCTAGATTCCAAATGTAATAATTTTTCGAATCAATATGTGAGCGTGGCAAAGGAAAACGCGTTTGACCAGTTTCAGTTGATTTTAATCGACTGGAAAATGGTCATTTTACAAACGGTCTCAGAATTCGACGAAATTAGTTTTGTTAGGACCGTATCGTCAATATGAAGCTAGAAAATAATTTTCTGGAATTTTTTTGAGTTAGTATGTGACCCCAGTAAATTGAAATGCGCGTTCAAAATCAATATATAGAGTTATATGTTGATTTTGATGGAAACTGATCGTAACGGTCGAATTGGCCTACGATACATATCCCATTGTGTTCGGAATAGGGGTAAAACGCTAGGGACGACAGGCGGTGGGCCTCGTTTAGGGGTCGTATGAAAAAGTCAACTGTTGGAAAAAAAATTTAAATAATATAAAATATTAATAACCTTTCATATAACCCCCCCCCCCTGTTTTCTCCCACTCTCCCACAATCGATTCAGAAGAAAAAAAACCCGATCGAACGTCGACCTCCCACGCCCCGCCGCCGCACCAGGGCATCGCACCACCTCCGCCAGGGCGCGCCCACCACCAGCGATCCCGAACACCCCCACGCCTCTCTCCTCCCTTCATCGTTCTCCTCCTCCCTGCTAGCCCCAGAACCGCGCAGCCAAGCCAAAACCACCCGCCCCCTGACCGCAACCGCCGACACCCCTCCGCCAGCGCCTGGCCCCTCCGACCCCCTCTGCCACGTCAGATCCGATTAGAAACCCCCCTTTCTTCAAAAATCAATGTAAGTCCTTTCTTTCTTTCCTTTTTTTCTCTCACTTTGTTTTCTAATGATTTTAAAATGAAAAGCTTAGGTTTTTAGTAGAAAAAAAGTTGGATTTTATTCATATGAAGGAAATATAAAAAGATTAGGTTTTCTTATGTGAACATTAACAAAAAGATTTGATTTTTATTTAAGGAGTAGCGTAATAAAAGTATGATTTTTATATGCTAAAAAATTCGATTTTTATATATTGAATAGCAAAGTAAAAATTCGATTTTTATATATTTAATAGCGATGTAAAAATTCGATTTTTAAATATATGAAGTGATTATAAAAATATGATTTTTAAATTGAAATTAACAAATAAAAATGTGATTTTTATTTTAAAGACATCAGTATATAAAAATGTGATTTTTATATATGTAGTGGCTACGGGCAACGAAAGCGACAAAAGGCGAGAATGACGAAGACTTCTGCATTTGAAGTGTCGTGAAGTTGGGATAGCTTTCGGTGAGAACTTCTCACCTTTCAATTTAATTTTTCTAGTTATAAATATATACTAGGATGCAGACGGTGTTTAGTAGCACCCGACACCCGTTATCCACAGACCATGGATGGCTTGTTTGTTTAATTGTTTGGTTGTGTAGTTGGTTAGATTATTTGGTTTGAATTGAATTGTTTGGTGAAATGGAATTGATTTGATTGATGTGTGAATGGCGTGGGCCTTCACTAGACCGGGGATAAGGCCAGGCTTTGTCCCGTTTCTGGTATCGTGCCGTTATGCCGCCGAAATTTTCTAAAATAATTTAGAAAAATAAAGGTAACATTTTATTTAATAAATGAACCGAATAGAATATTCATAGGTTGAATAAAATAGTTTGATCGTTAAAAATATAATTTTTAACGTGAATGTGAATAAATAAATATTCATTTACAAACCGGACGGTTTGTTTATGTACACCTATTTGAAGGACATTGATTGGGACGATAAATATTACACATTGCCCAACTGCACAAATAAAAATCTATGTTGGATTGCTTGAAACCCCACACGGGTATTGGGATGATATTTGACGTACACTAATCCCGATTGTTTAGTTGTATGTCGATCGATTGATTGACAGGTTGTTATAAGCGTTGGATATTTATATTTGATGCTTATACAGTGTAGAATGCACTTTGGATGATGGTTGATTATTCATCGTTGTTGATATATACATGTGTTGTAGAAAATCCATATAATTAACATTATATGGTAATTGATTGGGCCTCATTCCAGTTTTAAAATAGAAATATTTGAAAAAGAAATATTTGAAATAAAATATTTGAAAATAGGAATATATGAAGCCGTATTGATTAGATTGACGCCATTTTGACGTGAACGATATTTATGTCGATTTTATTCATTTTATAATGAATATCGAAAGTGATTTCAAAATCTGATATTTTGAAAAGAATTGAATATAAATAAATTCGAATTGAAATTGAATATAAATAAATTCGAATTGAAATTGAATATAAATAAATTCGAATTGAAATTGAATATAAATGAATTCGAATTGAAATTGAATATAAATGAATTCGAATTGAAATGGAACAGAAATGAATTCGAATTGAAATTGAATTGAATTGAAAACCAACTGAAACTGAATTAGAAATCAATTTGAATTGAAATCAATTTGAAATGAATTTAAAATGAATTTAAATTGGAATATTCAATTTTGATTTGAAATTGAATATGAAGTTGAAACCGTTTTGAAAATGAATTTAAAATGATTTATAAAGCACGTTTTGAATTGAAATCGACGAAGTATATATTATATATATTATATATATAACATAATGGCCTGAATAGAATGCGCCGCGCCGCGGCAGTTCGCGAATTTCGACCATTAACTTCGAACGGATATTACGGGAGATCCGACCGTCGGATTCTCCTAAAACCGGAACCGTTGGGTTCGTATCGAAAAGAGCTTTCTAACGAATATTAGAAATTTGAAATCTAATGGTTGGATTTGGAATTATGTCCAAATCAAATTTGGAAAAGGTCGCTATAAGTGTAGTTCGATGGCCGTTGATGGAAATCGACTGTACGGGCCTTGATAAAATTATTAAAAATAGTAAAAATTTGTGTAAAATCACAAGAAATGATTTAGAAAGAATTGGGATGAAAAACTCCATATTTGAAAAGATAAAAATAGATTTTTATCGAAATAAACTAGTTTTGAACTAGAATTATAATTCTATTTATTTTTTTAAATAAATAAATTGAATTTGAAATGGTTTTGAAAATAACCAGAATTTCCAATGATTGCATTGGGATGGATTTGAATCGAAATTGTCTTCGGAATATTTCGATGTTGGATTTCGTGATTATACAAATGTTGTTATGGAAATTTGAAAGATATAGATATATATATCGTTATTTCCAATACGATCTTTGTTGGTCGCAGAATTTGATATTGAATATAAGCCGGGATATTTCCTATTCAGAGCCTTGTATTTAATATCAAATGAGGTTTGGGTTTGTCGTGAATGGTGTCTTGACTAACACTATTCTTGAACCCAGTTGAGAAGAGATTAAATCTTTTTATTTAGATTTAATGAAGTGTACCAATTAAATAATATTTAATTGAAATTGAATTGATATTGATTTTTGGGTTTATCGTGGACAGTGTTTTAAATAACACTCGTTCTTTAACCCGATAATTAATGGAATGTGACTTTGGGTTTATCGTGAATTGTGTTTTAAATGACACGGATTCTTTAACCCAGTTAACGATTAAAACTAAGTGGAGTTTTAATGAATCTTTAATTAGATTGAAATGATCGAGAATGGACTATCACCAGTTTTGCTCCAGGCGATAGTTAAATCTTTAATTAGATTTGAACGTGAAATGGTAATTGAATTTACCGATAACACCGTGGTGTTAGATATGAAGTATTACCAGTTCTACTTCATGGGATGAATAGGTTGGGATTGGGAAATTGAAACAAATGATTACTTCGGTAAGGTTCGTTAATCTCGACTAGTTTGAATTGATATTCAAAAGTGGATTAAAGAATAAATTTAAAGAATTTATCTTTGATAAAATTAATGGGATCCTTTCCCTAAGAATGTGAAATTTAGAAACTAACTGTAGGTTGGCTAAGCAGAATGGTTTCCTGGATTTTGATCTGATGTTGGTTTCGGCCTTCGGGGTTAATATTTAGGGAATTATTCCCTTGATTAATTTACGGTTAGTGACTGATGAATTGGAATGAGGCGTATGTTGTGTTTGTGTAACACTTATTTAAAATATACGTGAGTTATTTGGAAAGACCGGGTTTATCCCATTCTGAATAACTGATACGACGATAAGTCGAAGATGAAGACGGTGGTCGAAGACCGGAGGTCTTCACGTCGTTTGAGTGATTACTAATGATCTTGATTGGGCTGTACACCCAAGAAGATGGAAACAGTTGGTGATCGTCCAGACGTACTTTGAGATCGATGGATATGCGGGGTACTAGGTGCCCCCGGTTTCGTTCAGACCCAGAACGGACTTGTAAATGGACTGTGTGTCTTACATTGGATTTTAGTCTGTGTGATTGATCTCTATTAAATATATATCAGTTTGGCAGCGGAGAATTTATTCTCTTGCTTAACGCCCTTCTCTGAGACGTACGAGCTCAGGGGTTATATAATGATGGATATCAAACGCATGGAGTGAATTGCCTGTGTGGCATGCCTAAGTGGCAATTGATCAAGGCTTCTGTTGAAAAGCAAAGTCTTGTGGTGATGATCAAAGCACGACCTTTGTGGCGTAGCTTTGTATAACGTTTGCTTCGCGAGTTTCGCACCCCGGTTGTGGACCAAAAACGGGAGAAGGACCTCAGGGAGGGCATGTGTTTCTTTCTAGCTAGGGTGGTGTCAGTGACCTACCAGCCCTGACATTTATATACTTTTCACCTGTGTGGTTGTTGCTGTTGCGAGGCGCCTCGGTTTGATCGGACGATCCGGGTCCGATGGAGTCATTCGTTGGCTCATTGACACCCCAAAGGATGGGGAAACGCAGTGTTCAGGATTTTTAATCCACATCGGTGGACCGGCCCTGACGATCCAAGGGTCACTCGAGCTCTGATCCTGAGATACGGGCTAGAGCGTCTCGAATCGGTTGAGGACTATCTTTTGCCTCGGTTCATAGATGGAAATCCAATTTCCAAATACGTGACATTTGCGGTTTTAATTGTAGAACTAGTATGGCGACAGGTACCCATGTCGCCTATGATTGATACTTATGATTTGAAGTTGTTTTATACACTATGCACTTATAATAGTATCAAATGGTTTGTTTTAAAACGTATCAAGCATTCTTTGGCTGTTATAAGTGAAAACCCTATCCCCCGGCTTGCGTTGCATTGTGTGATAGGACCTGGGTCTTATAACAGCTTCATTTTTCTTTATTTAGCATTGCGTTGTTTGTTTTATACACTGGTATTCTTGGGAGGAAACCCGTTCTGTGTTATACGGCGTGGTCCTTTGATTTACCTAACTTTAAAAATAAAGATTAATAACTGTTTTAGTTCTCACACCAGTCCCATGACTGACCTGGAGTTTATTGTTTTAACCTAAACTCTGGGTGCCCTTATTTTGACACGGGCAGCTAGTAGTTTTGGTTTTGCAGATTTATATTCACAGGATCCTGGTTTACAGCAGGAACGATATCCGGAAAGCTTTGTATCCGTATATCTCTCCTAGTTGTGTATTGTATTATTTTCCGCTGCGATGCATTTGAATGTAATTTAAATCTCTGATATTTCTGTGTAATATTTATTCATACTCTGTATATTCTTGTAATCTGATGCATTGATGTAATATACTATGAAATGTGCTTCTGTATGTGTTATGTTGTGGCTTGTTCTCGAACTATCCGCTCTTTCCTTTACGGGGAAGTTACGGGTTTTCACAGTTGGTATCAGAGCTTTGGTTTACAAAGCTTAGAGAACAAGACACATTAGAACCATACGAAAGAATTCATCAGATATTGGATTAGTAATATCCAATTAGAATGGCTCGTTTGAGATGGGATCAGTAGTATCCTAGAATGAGTGTGAAGAGTATATTTTTAAAATGAAAACGAATTTTGTTTTGAAAATTTAAATCAACTATTCGTATTTGATTATTTATTTTAAATTGATTTGGACAGTCCAGTATATAAAGATTTTGCATATACGCCTTGCAAACGTGTATTTGAAATTTTAATATACTGGATAGATATAGATTCACACTCTAGTCGCCCGAAGATGATTCTGATGATTGTAGCTACATCATCAGAATTAGTGTTCGAGTGTCGAAGGTGTGATATTTATATATCTCCTATTGACTGGTGTGAGAACCAGAATTAGATAGGGCCTATTGTTGTGATTTGGCATCAAAAATGTGATTTTTGACTATATATCAAAGTTATGAATTTGAAAAGCTAATCAACTAATTGATTGATGGTTGTGTTGTTTGATTATTGTTTGTTAGTTGAAATTTTAACCATATAGCCAATTTGATCAAATAGTGAATATTATTGAAATTTGGTCGCATTTGCTTGCATATACATATACTTACATTGAACAGGTCACAGCAAGGAGGCTAGAGCAGAGAATAAAATTTGTTTGCCCGACAAATAGGTACATGTTTACTACATAATTTACTGTTTTGTTTGGGTGATGTTGATTTTATGAGCCTATTGGCTAGCCGCTTGGCTTTTTCTTTTTGAGATCAGAAGGCCTATATGGCAATTTCGGGATTTTCCCGTGGCTCCCGGTGCAGGGGAGGTTATGGCGAAATTTTTCGAAAATTCCGGGTGTTAGCCAAATTTTTGAAGAATTTGAAAATTCTCAGAAACTGAAAAGTTGGAGAATGGAAGCCAGATCGAACGTAGAGTTAATTGATCAAACCACTTTCGACTTTGTTCCTTTTCGGGGATGAAAAGTTTTAAGTGGGGGAGATTGTAACAACCCGAAAATCTGGACCAGTTTAAAAATTTTATTTTGGCAATTTTAGCGAATTTTGAACATTTAAAATAGATTATTTTAAATAATATCGACGAGAAAAATGTTTTGAATTGAATTCGACGTATATATTATATACGTCGTCGTTAGAATATAAATAATTATATATAATTATAAATAGAATTGAAAATGGCGCGGTAGTTCGATAATTCGATTTCAAACTTCAATTGAATGTACCGGGTGCAAAACAATCCGGATTTTAGTGAAACCAAAAATAATAGGATCTAATTGTGAATATCTTTCTAACGAACCCGAAAATTTGAAATTTCATAACAGGAATCAAAAGATATGTCCAGTTGAAAATTCTGAATAGTCGCTATGGAATTCTGGCCCTTAAAAATGGACATTTTGCAAACGACCTCGGATTTCGACGAAACCACTTTTGTTGGGTCCGTGATGTAAAGTTATTGCTAGATTCCAAATTTCATAATTTTTCGAATCAATATGTGAGTGTGGCAAAGGAAAACGCGTTTGACCAGTTTCAGTTGATTTTAATCGACTGGAAAATGGTCATTTTACAAACGGTCTCAGAATTCGACGAAATTAGTTTTGTTAGGACCGTATCGTCAATATGAAGCTAGAAAAAAAAATTCTGGAATTTTTTTGAGTTAGTATGTGACCCCAGTAAATTGAAATGCGCGTTCAAATTCAATATATAGAGTTATATGTTGATTTTGATGGAAACTGATCGCAACGGTCGAATTGGCCTACGATACATATCCCATTGTGTTCGGAATAGGGGTAAAATGCTAGGGACGGCAGGCGGTGGGCCTCATTTAGGGGTCGTATGAAAAAGTCAACTGTTGGAAAAATAATAATAATAATAATAATTAAATAATATAAAATATTAATAACCTTTCATATAACCCCCCTTGTTTTCTCCCACTCTCCCACAATCGATTCAGAAGAAAAAAAAAACCCGATCGAACGTCGACCTCCCACGCCCCACCGCCGCACCAGGGCATCGCACCACCTCCGCCAGGGCGCGCCCACCACCAGCGATCCCGAACACCCCCACGCCTCTCTCCTCCCTTCATCGTTCTCCTCCTCCCTGCTAGCCCCAGAACCGCGCAGCCAAGCCAAAACCACCCCGCCCCCTGACCGCAACCGCCGACACCCCTCCGCCAGCGCCTGGCCCCTCCGACCCCCTCTGCCACGTCAGATCCGATTGGAAACACCCCCCCCCTTTCTTCAAAAATCAATGTAAGTCCTTTCTTTCTTTCCTTTTTTTCTCTCACTTTGTTTTCTAATGATTTTAAAATGAAAAGCTTAGGTTTTTAGTAGAAAAAAGTTGGATTTTATTCATATGAAGGAAACATAAAAAGATTAGGTTTTCTTATGTGAACATTAACAAAAAGATTTGATTTTTATTTAAGGAGTAGCGTAATAAAAATATGATTTTTATATGCTAAAAAAAATGATTTTTATATATTGAATAGCAAAGTAAAAATTCGATTTTTATATATTTAATAGCGATGTAAAAATTCAATTTTTAAATATATGAAGTGATTATAAAAATATGATTTTTAAATTGAAAGTGAACAAATAAAAATGTGATTTTTATTTTAAAGACATCAGTATATAAAAATGTGATTTTTATATATCTAGTGGCTACGGGCAACGAAAGCGAAAAAAGGCGAGAATGACGAAGACTTCTACATTTGAAGTGTCGTGAAGTTGGGATAGCTTTCGGTGAGAACTTCTCACCTTTCAATTTAATTTTTCTAGTTATAAACATATACTAGGATGCAGACGGTGTTTAGTAGCACCCGACACCCGTCAACCACAGACCATGGATGGCTTGTTTGTTTAATTGTTTGGTTGTGTAGTTGGTTAGATTATTTGGTTTGAATTGAATTGTTTGGTGAAATGGAATTGATTTGATTGATGTGTGAATGGCGTGGGCCTTCACTAGACCGGGGATAAGGCTAGGCCTTGTCCCGTTTCTAGTATCGTGCCGTTATGCCGCCGAAATTTTCTAAAAATAAGTTAGAAAAATAAAGATAACATTTTATTTAATAAATGAACCGAATAGAATATTCATAGGTTGAATAAAATAGTTTGATCGTTAAAAATATAATTTTAACGTGAATGTGAATAAATAAATATTCATTTACAAACCGGACGGTTTGTTTATGTACACCTATTTGAAGGACATTGATTGAAACGATAAATATTACACATCGCCTAACTGCACAAATAAAAATCTGTGTTGGATTGCTTGAAACCCCACACGGGTATTGGAATGATATTTGACGTACACTAATCCCGATTGTTTAGTTGTATGTCGATCGATTGATTGACAGGCTGTTATAAGCGTTGGATATTTATATTTGATGCTTATACAGTGTAGAATGCACTTTGGATGATGGTTGATTATTCATCGTTGTTGATATATACATGTGTTGTAGAAAATCCATATAATTAACATTATATGGTAATTGATTGGGCCTCATTCCAGTTTTAAAATAGAAATATTTGAAAAAGAAATATTTGAAATAAAATATTTGAAAATAGGAATATATGAAGCCGTATTGATTAGATTGACGCCATTTTGACGTGAACGATATTTATGTCGATTTTATTCATTTTATAATGAATATCGAAAGTGATTTCAAAATCTGATATTTTGAAAAGAACTGAATATAAATAAATTCGAATTGAAATTGAATATAAATAAATTCGAATTGAAATTGAATATAAATAAATTCAAATTGAAATTGAATATAAATGAATTCGAATTGAAATTGAATATAAATGAATTCGAATTGAAATGGAATAGAAATGAATTCGGATTGAAATTGAATTGAATTGAAAACGAACTGAAACTGAATTAGAAATCAATTTGAATTGATATCAATTTGAAATGAATTTAAAATGAATTTAAATTGGAATATTCAATTTTGATTTGAAATTGAATATGAAGTTGAAACCGTTTTGAAAAATGAATTTAAAATGATTTATAAAGCACGTTTTGAATTGAAATCGACGAAGTATATATTATATATATTATATATATAATATAATGGCCTGAATAGAACGCGCCGCGCCGCGGCAGTTCGCGAATTTCGACCATTGACTTCGAACGGATATTACGGGAGATCCGACCGTCGGATTCTCCTGAAACCAGAACCGTTGGGTTCGTATCGAAAAGAGCTTTCTAATGAATATTAGAAATTTGAAATCTAACGGTTGGATTTGGAATTATGTCCAAATCAAATTTGGAAAAGGTCGCTATAAGTGCAGTTCGATGGCCGTTGATGGAAATCGACTGTACGGGCCTTGATAAAATTATTAAAAATAGTAAAAATTTGTGTAAAATCACAAGAAATGATTTAGAAAGAATTGGGATGAAAAACTCCATATTTGAAAAGATAAAAATAGATTTTTATCGAAATAAACTAGTTTTGAACTAGAATTATAATTCTATTTATTTTTTTAAATAAATAAATTGAATTTGAAATGGTTTTGAAAATAACCAGAATTTCCAATGATTGCATTGGGATGGATTTGAATCGAAATTGTCTTCGGAATATTTCGATGTTGGATTTTGTGATTATACAAATGTTGTTATGGAAATTTGAAAGATATAGATATATATATATATATATATCGTTATTTCCAATACGATCTTTGTTGGTCGCAGAATTTGATATTGAATATAAGCCGGGATATTTCCTATTCAGAGCCTTGTATTTAATATCAAATGAGGTTTGAGTTTGTCGTGAATGGTGTCTTGACTAACACTGTTCTTGAACCCAGTTGAGAAGAGATTAAATCTTTTTATTTAGATTTAATGAAGTGTACCAATTAAATAATATTTAATTGAAATTGAATTGATATTGATTTTTGGGTTTATCGTGGACAGTGTTTTAAATAACACTCGTTCTTTAACTTTATAATTAATGGAATGTGACTTTGGGTTTATCGTGAACTGTGTTTTAAATGACACGGATTCTTTAACCCAGTTAACGATTAAAACTAAGTGGAGTTTTAATGAATCTTTAATTAGATTGAAATGATCGAGAATGGAGTATCACCAGTTTTGCTCCAGGCGATAGTTAAATCTTTAATTAGATTTGAACGTGAAATGGTAATTGAATTTACCGATAACACTGTGGTGTTAGATATGAAGTATTACCAGTTCTACTTCATGGGATGAATAGGTTGGGATTGGGAAATTGAAACAAATGATTACTTCGGTAAGGTTCGTTAATCTCGACTAGTTTGAATTGATATTCAAAAGTGGATTAAAGAATAAATTTAAAGAATTTATCTTTGATAAAATTAATGGGAACCTTTCCCTAAGAATGTGAAATTTAGAAACTAACTGTAGGTTGGCTAAGCAGAATGGTTTCCTGGATTTTGATCTGATGTTGGTTTCGGCCTTCGGGGTTAATATTTAGGGAATTATTCTCTTGATTAATTTACGGTTAGTGACTGATGAATTGGAATGAGGCGTATGTTGTGTTTGTGTAACACTTATTTAAAATATACATGAGTTATTTGGAAAGACCGGGTTTATCCCATTCTGAATAACTGATACGACGATAAGTCGAAGATGAAGACGGTGGTCGAAGACCGGAGGTCTTCACGTCGTTTGAGTGATTACTAATGATCTTGATTGGGTTGTACACCCAAGAAGATGGAAACAGTTGGTGATCGTCCAGACGTACTTTGAGATCGATGGATATGTGGGGTGCTAGGTGCCCCCGGTTTCGTTCAGACCCAGAACGGACTTGTAAATGGACTGTGTGTCTGACATTGGATTTTAGTCTGTGTGATTGATCTCTATTAAATATATATCAGTTTGGCGGCGGAGAATTTATTCTCTTGCTTAACGCCCTTCTCTGAGACGTACGAGCTCAGGGGTTATATAATGATGGATATCAAATGCATGGAGTGAATTGCCTGTGTGGCATGCCTAAGTGGCAATTGATCAAGGCTTCTGTTGAAAAGCAAAGTCTTGTGGTGATGATCAAAGCACGACCTTTGTGGCGTAGCTTTGTGTAACGTTTGCTTCGCGAGTTTCGCACCCCGGTTGTGGACCAAAAACGGGAGAAGGACCTCAGGGAGGGCATGCGTTTCTTTCTAGCTAGGGTGGTGTCAGTGACCTACCAGCCCTGACATTTATATACTTTTCACCTGTGTGGTTGTTGCTGTTGCGAGGCGCCTCGGTTTGATCGAACGATCCGGGTCCGATGGAGTCATTCGTTGGCTCATTGACACCCCAAAGGGTGGGGAAACGCAGTGTTCAGGAATTTTAATCCACATCGGTGGACCGGCCCTGACGATCCAAGGGTCACTCGAGCTCTGATCCTGAGACACGGGCTAGAGCATCTCGAATCGGTTGAGGACTATCTTTTGCCTCGGTTCATAGATGGAAATCCAATTTCCAAATACGTGACATTTGCGGTTTTAATTGTAGAACTAGTATGGCGACAGGTACCCATGCCGCCTATGATTGATACTTATGATTTGAAGTTGTTTTATACACTATGCACTTATAATAGTATCAAATGGTTTGTTTTAAAACGTATCAAGCATTCTTTGGCTGTTATAAGGGAAAACCCTATCCCCCGGCTTGCGTTGCATTGTGTGATAGGACCTGGGTCTTATAACAGCTTCATTTTTCTTTATTTAGCATTGCGTTGTTTGTTTTATGCACTGGTATTCTTGGGAGGAAACCCGTTCCGTGTTATACGGCGTGGTCCTTTGATTTACCTAACTTTAAAAATAAAGATTAATAACTGTTTTAGTTCTCACACCAGTCCCATGACTGACCTGGAGTTTATTGTTTTAACCTAAACTCTGGGTGCCCTTATTTTGACACGGGCAGCTAGTAGTTTTGGTTTTGCAGATTTATATTCACAGGATCCTGGTTTACAGCAGGAACGATATCCGGAAAGCTTTGTATCCGTATATCTCTCCTAGTTGTGTATTGTATTATTTTCCGCTGCGATGTATTTGAATGTAATTTAAATCTCTGATATTTCTGTGTAATATTTATTCATACTCTGTATATTCTTGTAATCTGATGCATTGATGTAATATACTATGAAATGTGCTTCTGTATGTGTTCTGTTGTGGCTTGTTCTCGAACTATCCGCTCTTTCCTTTATGGGGAAGTTACGGGTTTTCACACAATACCAGCATGAGAGAACAAGAACAGAATACCGAACTTGGAAACTTGTAAGAAACTTTATTTCTAGAGATAAACCTGAGAGTTGTTATGAGGAGGGAGTCATAACAACAAGTCCTAATGAGTAGAAAATGTATAACACTGTAACGTCCCAGAAATTTCGACAACCGTGATATGGAATTAATTAAAGATTTAACTATTAATAACCAATTTTATTTTTTTTATTATGAATTTGTTCCGGAGGGAAACCAATCGGAGTCATAAAACCCTCCCTAGTGCATCTAGCCTGGTCCGTGAGCACCACATAAGTGGTTGATCTTAGCGTATGCACATGGTAAGCTCATAGCACGTCATTCCAGGTTTCGAACTCACGCCACTATTACCATGGTGCAAAGTCCTTAACCGTTGGGCTACTGCTGCGGACTAACCAATTTTGTATTGCTACCTGAGTTAGAAATTAAAAATCGAATATATTGTTTTGAGTTAAATTAAATTCAATATTTAATTTATTATGGTTGGTTGAGAATCAAATATTCACTGTTAAATATTTGGATTGAATTGGGCTGAATATTCGAATTGGATTTGAAATTCGATTGGAAAAAATATATGACTGAATTTGAAAATAAACTTAGTTAACGTTAAATAAACTGGAAATTTTATTTGTTGAAATATATGAAAATTTGGTTGCGGTATGTGTGTATTCGTGTGTATGTGGAGATTGAGTTTAGCATTTCAAAATTTTGAATCAAACAAAATATTGATGGACAAACTTAATAAAATCGGTGAACTGATAAATAATTTAAATTTAAAAATAACGTTGTATACAGATGGAGTCGGTTTACAACCAGAATAATTTTATTGGATTCAAAACGCGAAGACGGGGAGATATGTTTAATTTTTGTCGTATTCAGAGACTGTGTTAGCGGTGCGAATTTGAAGCGTTCTGTGGTATCCAGGGTAAAAATTTATATTAAATTAAAATAGATGTAACCTACCCTAGAAAACAATACGCGGACCTAACCGTTGAATTTCTCAACTAATCTAAACCTATATGACATTACGTCGTTCTTATCTCCTTTATTCTTCCTTTATAAAAATCACGCAATTTCTCCCTGTTTGTTCAGCAAAGTAATTCATTTGCTCTTCCAAATACTAATGGCCGAAGCCTAATCACATTTTCCCCCAATTTTAATTCAGCTAAAATAAAAACCCCTCTTCACTTTAATGGCCACTTCTAGAAACCGCCAAAGCCCCTTCTCTTCAAAATAAAATCATCATTGCAGTTCGTCGTTGTCGTTACCACCGGAGTTGCGCAAACCAAAGCCGCCAACGCTGAAGCCGTGTTGTCACTCGAACCCACTTCGCCTTCTCCTCCCTCGCATTGTCGACTCTTCAACGCCATGGACCGATGCCCTTTTTCCCTTCTATTCCACGAAATTCAAGTTTCCCGTTTTCACCGAAAAATCGAATCTTCCTCCTAAATTGCGCATATGAATTGCCTCCGCCTTCTGCTCCTATCACTAATGAAAGCTACAACAACCACTACAAAGTCTCAGGCAAGACCTCCATGCCAGATCTCGCACGCACGCTACCACCAGGGTTAACCATGTTGATACCTTCCTGTTGTTTTAAGGTGAGTTTTACACTCATGATTTATCTCACTTCAAGTACTTTGAATTCGATTAAATATGAATATAATGGGTTATCTTTGATATCATTGGCTGCTATTGGATAATTAAACTTGACCAAGTATATATGTGGGGGTTGATATGTGTGTATATTTGTACCTCCTGTATATGTATACACACATTTCATCATACGTATGTACTTAAGTAGATGCGGCCTTGGTATATGTCACTTGAAAGAAACTGGTTATACAACTATGTCAACCTATTCTGAAGTATATGTATACACGTATTTATATATGTGTGTACATATATGATGTAAGTATTTCGAACATAAGGATGGAATTATCTATATGGGTCTTAAACCAGTTGTACCAGTCGGTTTTGTCTTGATGTTTAAAATGCCCGGTTCCGACCTGAAGTACTTACCTATGCATATTTTACCTTGCTAGACTTATATATATATATATATATTCAGTGATTTTACCCATAACAAACTCACATATTTGGTGTTTTGATCCCCTAAGGCCTTGCCCTAAGCGCACAGGCTAATCTCATAAGAATGATTGCCCATACAAGTGTCTACAAACTTAAGATTTGCGAAATTTTAGGTAATGGATGATTTCCTAGTTATCACTGGAATTGTATCCTTTTAATCATCATTTCCTTTCGTCATTTGCCAATTTGTAGCATGGTTATGTTGACTTTCTGAATCCCTTCGAACTCTGCATAGCAACTGACTTAACGGCCTTGGGTATTGATTTACCAAGTAATTCTGTAATGTTTCACCTATTAAGAAATTTGTGAACTCTGTTTAAAGTCTAACCAAGTAATTCTGAACTGCGAAAGTATGAATTTTTATTTTGTACATATTTGGAATCTTTCCAAAAATCAATATTAATGATTATTCCAAGCTGAGAAACTAATCTTATCTTTAACTGGGTTAAAGAACCAATGTCATTTAAAACACGGTTCACGATAAACCCAAAATCACATTCCATCAGTCTTTAACCATAAATTAGTAAGAGAACAATTCCCTAAGTATTAATCCCGAATGCCGAAACCAACATCAGATCAATACCTATGAAACCATTCAACTTAGCTAATCTCCAGTTAGTTTATAATTTTCTTAACTCCATTGGGTTTAAGAACAGTATTTTTAAAGATACCATTCACGACAAACCCAAAATCAAAATTGATATCAAATACAAGGCTCTGAATAGAAAATATATCGGCTTATATTCAATATCAAATTCTGAAACCAACAAATATCGTATTGGACTAACGATAAATATATCTTCCAAATTCCTCCATAATATTTGTATAATCACTGAATCCAATATCGAAATATTCCGACGATTATTTCCATTTCGAATCCATTTCCAATTTATACTTTGGAAAATTCTGGTTAATTTAAAACCCTTTTCAAATCCAATTTATTTATTTTAAAAATAAGTAAATTAATATCCTAGTCAATAACTAGTTCATTTCAATAAAAATATATATTTATCTTTTCAAATATGGAAATTTTCATCCCAATTCTTTCCAAATCATTTATTATGACTTTACACAAATTATTGATATCTTTCCAAATCATTTATTATGATTTTACACAAATTATTGATATTTTTAATAATTTTATTATCGCCCGTACAGTCGGTTTCCAATAACGGCCATCGAACTGCATCCATAGCGACCTTTTCTGAAATTGATTTGGATATATCTTCAAACCTAACCGTTAGATTTCAAATCTCTTGTATTCATTTGAAAGCTCTTTTCGATACGAATCCAACGGTTCTGGTTTTAGGAGAATCCGACGGTCAGATCTTCCGTAACGTCCATTTGAAGTTAATGGTTGAAATTCGTGAACTGCCGCTGCGCGGCGCGTTCTATTCAGGCCATTATAATATATATATATATATATATATATATATATATATATATATATATATATATATATATATTAGTCAATTTCCATTTAAAACGAATTTTATAAATCATTTTAAATTCGTTTCAAAAACGATTTCAACTTCCATTTCAAATTCAAATCAAAATAGAATTTTCCCTTATAAATTCGTTTTAAATTCATTTCAAATCGATTTCATTTCAAATTGATTTCAATTCTATTTTCAAATTCAAATCCAATTTGAATATTCCATATCATTTCAATATTAAAATGATAATATTTTCAAAATATCAGATTTTGATATCACTTTTCAATATTCATTATAAAATGAATAAAATCGACCAAATTCCCATTCGTGTTAAAATGACGTTTAACTACTTAACACGGCTTCACATTTCAATATTCACTGAATATTATTTTAAAATATTCGCTAATTCTGAGCTGGAATCAGACTCAATCAATTACCATATAATTTTATTTATATGGATTTCAACATCATATATATACAGCAATAATGATAAGCAATCATTAAAAATTCAAACATCATCCAGAGTGCATTCTATAACTGTATAAGAATTAAAATAAATAAATAACGCTTATACATCCTGTCAACCCATCGATTGACATACCACTAATTATCGGGATCAGTGTATGTCAAATATTATCCCAATACCCTTGTGGTGTTTTCAAACAACAAATACTGTTTATTATTGGTGCAGTTGAGCGATGTGTAAAATTTATCATCCTAATCCATATCAGTCAAATCAGTGTACATAAACAAACCGTCCGGTTTGTAAATGAATATTTATTTTATTCTGAATATTTATTTTATTCATATACACATTAAAAATTATATTTTTTACAATAAAATATTATGTTTCACACATGAATGTTTTATTATCCATTTCACATCAAAATAACAAACAAACTTCACAACACATCATAATCAGACAAGTCGTCCATGGTCTATAGACGACGGTGTCGAGTGCTGCTAAGCACCGTCTGCAACCTAGTGTATATTTTTAACTAGAAATTAAATTTAAAGTGAGAAGTTCTCACCTTCCTTTGGGCTTCGCCTAAAATTGTAGCGAGCTCTAAGAATTCCCCGGTCTCTTCTAGAATGTAGAAGACGTCATCACCAACTCGGTGTCTCTTGTTTAACTGGATTTCGACCACAAATGAAAAGGATATGATTTTTATTAGATCAATCAATTTCGCAATGCCTTTAACTGTTATAAACAGTTTAAATTATTCAAAGCCGTATACCTCCCAGTTCAGTTCGAAACTAGGTTTAGGAATTTCTTGAAATCCGCAGCACTAGGTTGAAATCAGGTTATACCCCGATGTAGGGGGTCGGAAGTCGCACCTATCGATGCTGCTCCGGCTGAACTCAAACCACGGATGGCGGAGGAAACAGGCTCGACGCGGTGTCACTTTCCAGGCTCCGAACTCGATGACCACTCCATGATAACAAGCGATATAGGTATGGATTTATAGAGGGGAAGATTTTCTACATATTTGCCTCTAGAATCACTAATTTCGTTGAGTGGATTGCGAGAAATCAAAGGGAGAAGGAACGAGCATCAGCCGCCATTCGTAATCAGGGTTTACGGGTTTTCTGATTAATGAATTAGGTCCACGGTGAATTTTCATTGGCCATATATATATATATATATATATATATATATATAATTCTTTCTATTTCCAAAAATACCCCCTTGTCCATACGAACTCCAAATTAAACCCAACGACTATCGCCCCTAGCTAATTACCCCCATTTCGAACACAATGGGATATGCCCGGTTAGACAATTCGGCTGTTACGGCCAGTTTTTCTTCAAATTAAAATATAAATCAATTTATATTGAATTTAAACGTACATTTTAATTTACTGGAGCCATATACTGACTCCAAAAGTTCCCGAAAAATAAATCTAATTTCGTCAAATTTGAAGACCGTTTGTAAAATGGCCATTTTCTGGTCGATCTAAATTGATTAAAACTGTTAAAACATGTTTAACTTTGCCACGCTCACATATTGATCCCAAAAATTATGAAAACTGGAATCTGGCAATAACTTGACATTCCAGATCCAACAAAAGTGGTTTCGTCGAAAACGGAGGTCGTTTGCAAAATGGCTATTTTTAAGGGCTATATTTCCATAGGGACTATTCTGAATTTTCAACTGGCCATAACTTTTGATTCCCGCTATGAAATTTCAATTTTTCTGATTCATTAGAAATATATTTTCAAATAGATTCTAATATTTCTAGTTTCACTAAAATCTGGTTTATTTTGAATCCTGTACATTCAATTGAAATTTGAAATTGAATTTTCAAACTACCGCGCAATTTTAAATTCCTTTTATAACTAAAATAAATATTTATATTCCAACTTCGATTTAAATAAATATATACGTTCCAATTCTATTCAAAATAAATTTCTTGTCAGTATTATTTAACATAAATCATTTTAAATATTCAAAATTGATTAAAATTGCTAAAATAAAAATTTTAAATTGGTTCTAATTTTCTGGATTGTTGCAATATTATATATATATAGCAACATATCTTTAGTTGCTGCTCGACACTGAGTGAATAAGTGGTTGTATACTTATACTGGAACATTTTTGTTCACATTAAATTCACCTGGAATGTTTCACCGGTTAGGAAATTTGTGAACTCTGTTTAACTTCTAACCAAGTAATTCTGAACCGCAAAAGTATGAATTTTTATTTTATACATTTTTGGATTTGAAGGTAACATTCTTATTACATGGCTAAGCTATTGCTTGGTATTTAAATTGAGTTATTTTTAACATGTTTTAGATTTGGCTGATAGTAATTGTTTTAGAAGTTACTGATAGACTTGGATATTCGGTTAAAAAACATCTTTTTGGTCCACAAGTTATGATTTGGTTTAACTATAATTATAAATTCACTCTTACCGTAAATTCTTAGTATTTGATCAGTAACTTCATGTGTCTGTAACTTGTTATTTTACTCTTTTTTAACTGGAAGACGTGAGTGCTTGATATGGTTTGTACACTTTAACCATTATTTATATCGTAGCTTGATTAAGCAATTTGTCAGACATACTTGAGATGTAGAAACTGTATTATTTTAAAAAAAGAAGTAAAATAACAGTGGACATTGTAGTTGGCAAATGCCAGTAAAAATTAAAAGTAGATGCCAAGAGCTTCAAGAACCTTCTTTTCGTGATCCAATAAGCTCCTATAATGTTTTTGTTTCAAAGATAAACAAGAAATCTATGATCTCATTATTATTCACTTTGGTCGAGCTCTGGTTGGTTTCATGTTGTACTTATCTTGGCATTTTCCCTCATTTTACTTCATGCTGTCATGTCTGGATATTCAGAATGAAGCATGCAATCCATGATTGTTTCATGCATTTTGATTTCATGTTCATATTACCATACTAAACCATATTTTTATTTGTTATGATGCTTTATGCTATGCCTCCTAATGGAAATTGAGCTCTTTCCCACGCTGCCTTGAACCTATAATGTACACACACACATGGTGTATGCCGACTAGTTATTATGGTTGTGGGAGGCTGGGCAGTGCACACATGTACCAGTACACGTGTGCGTGCAGGCTTCCGTAGCCATTTGTCCCTGACATAAAACTGATATGCACAAATATTTACGTACCCCGTTGTGCACATATATATACCAATGTATGCGTATATGTATGTCATCGAGTACGTATATATGTTTTAATATATATATATATATATATATATATATATATATATATATGTATGTATGTATATACACACATGCACGCATAAGTCCATATGTTGTCCTATCTTGACCGCCCAAGTCGTTATGCTACATCTTAGCAGTTTTCATGGACTATTTATTATATTCAGTTTATATCCAAGTTAATTTACTTGAACTATGATTTAATCCTGACTCGAGTGTTTTATGTTTTTGCATCGAACACTCGCGTCAGACCCAAGCATTTCAGAACTAAAGATAACAACTTAGGATACGAAGATTGGAGAAGCTGGGGTATTCCAAGAGGCGGCGCACTCTGAAGTTTTAAACAGTAAAGATTTTTAATGTATTTAAATTGTTTTTAAATTCTGCTGAGTAGAAAATCTTGTATCAAAATTTTTGATTAATATATGAAAGTTTATTTTGATGTTCAATACTGTGTTATTTATTTATTCTGCATTTTCTGTGTTGATTCTATTTTTAAACTCTGTAAGCTAAATAATGTTCCCTCGATTTGAATGTTTTAAGTTGGATTAATCCCCAATTTGAAGCGGTCAAAAAGGCGGGATGTTACAAACACGGTCTACAATACACAAATGCAACTCGTTTGGTTTCACCCAAATCATACGTCGAACAAGGCTATAAATTCTAACCTAACCTTGTAAGATTACGCATGACAATTAACTACCATATCCAAGGCAGCACTTCCCAATGATAATGTTATCGCGATATACTGAGATAGAACTTTTACGCATAAGTATGGAGTTTTTAAACCATCACTCTAATAAATACCAAACCAAAAGGCTAGCTCTCCACCAAACAATACCCTATGAAAGAGGTTGGTTATTCTATGTAACCACTTATGGCCTCACTCATAATATAACACAAGGGCGGTTCCGTACGATCACTTAAGTCCCAAGGCGGATCCATTAGTCACTTAATATCTTGCTATGTGGTTTACTATATGCAAATATAAATTAGAGGACACTAACTATTAAAACCTACTAATTTAAGGCTTCCGTCATTCACGCATATTCTCAAACCATACATAAGAGATAGTAAGAAGTCACTTATGACATACATGATAGGTTGACAACTAACTATCATTTATGACCTTCCCATGGTGGACTTACATGTTACTATCTATCTAACTATCACTTAATACTTTCCGTAGGATATGCAGACAGGTGGCCATTTAATACCTTACCTCAATACGGACTCTAACTCAGTCACTTACTACCTAGAGAAAGCGAACCGTCGTGGAAATTACCGATCTCGCGCTAAATTAAGCATTTAATACTTCTTATTTATGGAGAGGTGAGGCATCCGATCACTTAATACCTATTAAGGGAATACCATATGACTCAACCCTTATAGGAAGGGTGAATCCAGTCACTTAAGACCCAAAAAGGCGGATCCCACTACTTAATACTTCTAGTCCTGAAGTAGGATACACTATTGAATTATTCCTTTTTGACTTCTTCTTCTAAAAGGGATGCAGACCCTCCAACCATTTAATACATCAACACCTGAAGTAAACCTTTCTTGGAATAATTCTCGTTACCTTACTTGGAATAATTCTCATTACACAATTAACCACCGTCACAGATTCATATGGTCAATGATATCTCACACCAATTATGCATATATCTGACTGCTGGAAAGTGTAGACTTCTGTCGGCAATTGACGTTGCATCATTTACCTACTAAGTCCAACGCTTATTTCTAATTAAAGAAATTCTAGAATTAAACAAGAATAGTTAAGGATAATTCCATGAACTTCCTATCTTAGGATATTTAATTATTTATTACCTTATTGAACTTAGTATTTACTACGACAATTAATACCTGTAACGTCCTGAATTTTTGACGATTGAATAATTAATTAATTTAATTATTTAAATATTGATTTGGCGATTTCGATAACTTGAATTCAATATTTTGATTATTTAATTAATATAATTAGTGGAATAATAAATTTAAAACGAATTTATTTATAATCGACTTTAAACGTATTGGTTATAATATAATTTAAAACGAGCTCGTAACATCGCGGTAGTCTGTAGTTTTACATTTTGAAATTCAGTTGAGTATAAGGATACGTTATTAGTCAGATTTCTTTGAAACAAGAAACGTTCAAATCTATTGAACTATGTTTTTCTAATGAAAGAGAAAAATCGAGATTTAGTCTTATAGATTGTGAGTTATGTCCAAATCAAATTTATAGAAAGTCGATATGGAATCGTTTATAAACCATAACGATTTATTTAATAATATAAAAGGATTTTTACTCTGTAAAGAACTGAGTTGTGGAGATATGAAGTGTAAGATCTAAACCAAGTGGGTCGAGAGAAGTTGGAAGAGTTATAACATCTTTACTGCTTAGCAATTTTGGGGACGAATTTTTTTAAGAGGGAAGGAATGTAACATCCCAAATTTTGGACAATTGAATAATTAATTTATTTAAATATCGATTTGGTGATTTCGATAACTTGAATTCAATTTTTGGATTATTCAGTTAATATAAATAGTGGAATATTAAATTTAATTCCGAAATAGTCATAAATAAGTTGAATTTGCAATATTGTGTAAATTGGGTAATTTAAGAGAGTTTAGATTCAAGTTATAATAATGGGCTCGTGACGTTGCGGAGGTTTATAGTTTTACTTTCTGGACTTTAATTGAGTATATATGATTCGTTATAAGCCGGATTACTTTGAAACAAGAACCGTTCGAATCTATTGAACTATATTTTTCTAATGGAAGAGAAAAAAAAAATAAGATTTCGTCTTGTAGATTGTGAGTTATGTCCAATCCAAATTTTCAAAAAGTCGCTATGGAATCGTTTATAAACCATAACGATTTATTATTTAATAATATAAAAGGAATTTTTTATAAATTGAATATTGATTTAATTAGGATTTGGAAATATCGAGTTATAAATCCAAATACGTTAATTTTGAAGCAATATGATATTCTATTTAGATATATACGATAATATTAATTCATTATTTTTAATGGAAGTGTTTTTGGATTTACTAATACTTTATTAGTTTTATTTAAGCCTTAAAAAAAGTCATTCTGCAAACAGCCTCCGTTTTCGACGAAACAAAATTTGTTAAATCTGTATTGATTAATTATTGCTAGATTTTAAATTTCACGCCAATCAGAGTTGTTTTATGACGTACGGAATTAAAATGTGAACCAATCAATAATTTGAATTAAAAATAATGATGTATGAGCAAATAAACTCAGATTTCGACGATACAAGTTTCGTTGGGTTCGTAATGACAAACTATAGTTGTATGTCCACTTTCATTGAAATTTGATATCGTATATGATCAAACGAATTTTTATGGATGCAAGCTATGCAATGAAACCAATTTGGAGCGATTTGGAGCTCGTTACAATTTATGGCAAAATAAAACGCCTGTTTGTACTATCAAATACTAATCGTTATTCAATGATTAATAACCAATGTGAGTAAGCCCACTAACTCTATCCAGTTTAAAATATTATAAACTTATTTTAATGTTTATAAATGATGGTTGAAAGTTGTGTGATGGTTGTTTGGATGAATTGATATATTATTATCAATTGTTGCAATTATATATAGTTATATTCTTATACATTGTATTTCAGATTTACAGTGTTACATTTTAATTTGAATACACCCAAGATTGATAATAATATATCAATGGTTTCAGATTTATAGTGTTCCGCTGCGATGTAAGACTCTGATTTTGTGTTGTGTTGGTTCTTCTTCTTCTATTCTTATATTTATTTCTCTCTTATCTCACCTTCTAATTTCTTTCTTAAAACGTTCCGATGTTTGGAAGGTCGGCATGAGATAGGTAAATGTATTTATGTCGATTTACAGGTCGAACATCATCGGGTCGTTAAAGTGGTATCAGAGCTATTGGTTTAGTAATAACCTTGGCTCTGTGGCTTAACGATAGAAAAGGGGTTAATAACACCCTAGATTGAGTTTGAGTGTTTATATATAAGAGTGTATTTGTAAATTTTATATATACAAATGTTTTGTATTGTGTTGTTTAATCGGTTCAAGTGTTGAGAAGCGTTGAATTGGTAATGGATACAATATTGTTTTGTAAAGAGGGTAGATGAAATAATTTTACCCCAAAATATATTTTTGTATAGAAAAAGAAATAATTTTATCAAATCATTGAGATATTGTGTGTTGACTGATTCGAATGATATTCAAATTTGGATTAAAATTTGAATTGGAACTTAACTTGGTTAAGAGAAATTAAATTAAGAAATATAATTAAATTAAATAATATTGATCTGAATATGGAAATTAAATATATAATAATTAAATATAAATCAGTCGGATATTAATCGATTGGTGTTCAAATGTGATAAACCAAAGTAAAGGTAAATATTGAACGTGAATTCAATTGATTTGGTTGTGTATTGGCTATTGAATGTGAATTGTTTGTTATTGGATGGTAGAATATTTAAATATAATAAATCAACATTTTAATAATAAAAGCTGAATGAATTAAAGCTAAGAAAATGAATTCCAGAATTATAAATAGGAATGAAAACGAATATGAATTAAAATTGGGTGATATAACCTTGTATTGTATAAACTGAATTGATAACTCCTGTTTACTTCTTGGAAATTGTGAAGTTATACTTGTTAATCAATGAAATGTTATTTGGAATTTCATGTATTTGTGACTTAATGTTAAATGAGTCAAGTACAAGTGCCAAATGGCTTTGAGGATTAAGTTTGGTTGTGTAGTTTGCATATAAGTTGAGCCAGTACGCTCAATAGCACCCGTAAAAGGTATGCCTACGCGAAAATATAAAATTTTGGGTTTTGAATCTTGTTTTTCGACCGTTTGGGCCGATGTATGTATATTATTTGTCCTGCGATATCGCAGATGCCTCTCCGTACAGGGTAGACTCTGCCAAATTTTTCTGGGAATTTAATTTGTTAATTTTTTTTCAATATTTCTGATACTTTTACTAACAATAATGGATTAGCTTTCGATTTGAATTAAAATTGGATTTTGAAAGTGAATGGGGTCATGACATTTTTCTTACCTTAGTAATTTCGGGGACGAAATTCTTTTAAGGGGGGAAGAATGCAATGTCCTGTATTTTTTGTCATCGAATATTTAATTTAATTTATTATTTTAAATATTATATTTGGAATATTAATGGGTTTTAATATTTAATTCGTTTATTAAAACGACGTTTGAATGTTAAATTTATATTTAATATAAATCGAGATCGTAATAGCACGATAGTTCATAATATTTAGTTTTGAACTTCAATTGTGTATACCAGATCCGTTTTAAGTCGGATTTCCATGAAATAAGAAATGTTAGAATTAGTGGATTATAATTTTCATATGAAAGAGAAAAATCCAGATTTTGTGTTATGGATTGTTAGTTATGCCCAAATCAAAATTTTAAATAGTCTTTATGGAAATCGTTACTAAAATATAACATTTATTAATTAATATAATAGGGTTTTAATATAATTTGGACATCGTTTAACTCAAAATTGATGATATTGAGTTGTATAATTTATATTTGAAGCTATATGATATTTCCAGATGGGTATTTTTGATAATTATAATTTATTATTATTTTATTTAATTATTTGGGTTTAATTTTTATTTTATCGATATTTTATAGGCCTTAAAAGTGTTTTCTTTTCAAACGATCTCCGTTTTCGACAAAATAAGTTTTATTGGAATACGTATAACTACTTATTTCCAGATTTTCGGTTTGGAGCCAATCAGAGTTATTTTATCGGTGCGTGAAATGTAAGGGTGAACCGATAAATTGAAATAATGTTTTTGTGCAAATGGAGTTCGTTTTTAATAAAATTAATTTCATTAAGACCGGAACGCTAAGACATAGTAGTGTGCCCATTTTCATTTTATTTGGAGCTCGTGTATGGTGGTACAAATTTAACGGTTGGCGGTAAACAACGGTTAACGGTTATAAACGGTAGAATTTAATACCATAGAAAATAAAGTAAAACATTTAAACCTCACCCCTAAGTAAATTAAAGTATTAGCTATCCTCTCAGCCTACCACTCCATTGCAAACTGCAGCATGACAACAACTGATGCCAGCTATCCGAAATGAAATGAAAATATAAACAAATGCATACGGTCTCCTCAACCTATATTGTGGCTAAGAACCTAGATAGTCTAAGGGAAAACATCACGCTGCAGACCACCTATGACAAGAAAAGAAGTTACACTGAACAGAAGAGAACCCAACGTAAGTTGCCTACCTTTTCCCTTTCACTTTTCATTTCTGTCTTTCAGCATGATAAACTATTGCATGCAAAAATTACAGCCTATCGAAAACAATACAGACCTCCCCGTATCCCCTTATATCCTCGAATTAGACTTTGATCTTATCCCCATCTTCCGTTCTTTATAAATACCCATCTTCATCTCGTTCGTTTCCCATCTCAGACTGCTTCATTTCTACCCCGTTATATTTCGAACTAAGCTACTACACACCTCTCAAAAACCCAACGAAAACTTCATACTTGAACTCGGTAAAGGAAAGAGCATCGGCAGGGGGACAGTGAAACTTTCGGTTGTTCTGACGCATGTGGGGTGGGAAACCGGGTGGCCAGTCAAGGCGTTAATGATGCAGTGGGGTATTTTTTCTGGAAGCAGGTGAGAAGGGGAGGATGGCCAGGGTTTCAACTATGTGGTTTAGGCACAAGCAAGGAGAGAGAGGGCGCAGCAGCGACAGTTGCGATAAGGGGTGGTTTCCGATCGCCAGTAGTGGCAGTTCGGAACAAAGGGGAGGTCGATACAAGTTATCAAAGGTCGGCGGAACATCGGTGGAGGAGTAAAAGCTTGAGCGTGTTTACCAGTGAAGTGCGTGTGGTGTGTAACATGATGGAGTAGGAAGAAGCGATGAATGTTTTGAGTTGATTCCTGATTTGAGTTCAACGGTGTTGGAAAGCAAATGCAGACTGTACACGGTGAAGTTGTTTAGAAAGAAGGAAGCAAGATTTCGTTTCAGACATTGGAAACTGAAGGGAACAGAAGGTGGGAGAGAGGAAAATGAACAGTTAGTTGGGTATGTTTTCAAAATGGTCTAATTATTTTATATATTTTCCTAATACATATGTGTGCACAACGTGGCAACCTGGGAATTGTACCCATTTCTTTTAAACATGTCTAGACCGTATTTCTTAGGTGTGCCTAATTCTTATATAATATAATATGACTTAATCTTATTTAGTTTTAACGTGGGTACAATAGTGCCTAACCGAGTTGTTTAAGGTAAGTTAAGATTAGGGCCATCAATTTCTAACACGACTCGTAACCTGCACGAAAAAAAACCGATCCGACCTATTTATAAACGAGTCAATTTGGATCAACCCTCACTGACCCGTTTAATAAACGGGTTGACCCGACCCGACCCGTGAACCCATTTCTGACCCGTCACGACCCGTTTAATATAAATCATATTTTTATTACTCTACAATCTACAAAACATAGGCCCAGCCCAATCCGCTAACCATTTGCCGCTTTGCCCAAATTTACCAATTACCAAGCCGCCACTCATTCAATCATTCTAATTTCTGTGGTTCTACCTCTTCACTGATTCACTCCTTCACGTTTTCATGTGTATTCCCACATTAACAACTTTTTACTTTTTTATTCTCATCTTAACTTGCAACAAGTGAATGACGACAATTCCCTTCTTTCATGTTTTCGTGTTCATTCACATCTTTTTATACAAATATTTTTCTTAACGTGTTACATGAATCAAACCCGAAACCGCATGATTATAAATGGATCAACCCGAAACCGACCCGTTTAATAAACGGGTTGAGCTGACCCGACCCGAACTTAACCCGAACACGATTTGATCTGATCCGAACCCGACCCAACCCAACCCGACCCATTGACAACCCTAGTTAAGATCAACTTAAAAATATATATTAAGTCACTAATATATAACATATGCCAAATGGAATAGTACAGTAATAAGGGACGCACACCTAATAAATATTTAGCCTGATCGAATTGTGCCAAATCCTTTGTGAAAAGTGCCCAATCCATTTGATTATACCTAACCATTTTATACAGTACCTAATCCACGTTTATAACTAAGGTGATTAAAGAAATAGTTTATCTTGCCTGGAAAAATGTTGATATGTGTCTAATTGTTTTTACGTGGCCTAGGGAAAATTCCAATTTGCCTAACCCCCTATTACAATGTGCATAACCCAATATTTAGAACGTACCTAGTAAAATGGGAGAGATGCCTGATTAAATAGTTTTAACATGACTGCACATTTGTATTATGCCTAAACGCTTGTAATTGTGATTAATGAAGGTTATAATAACGTTAAATATAGGTTTAGATAATAAATTATTATTCAGTTTTTTATATAGTATTAAATTAAATAGTTAGAAGACCGTATTAAATTTTATCTTGGTCATACCATAACAAAATTAGATGAACAAGTGGCGTTGAAACCATATTGACGAGCGCAACTCGATGAAGCTAGTTTGGTCAGAGTTGGCACAACTGGGATTTTTAATTAAATTAAACGTCAGTTTAATTTAATTAAAACGAACCGTTTTAGCGACGAATGGAAATCAAGGTGAGTTAAACTCACTCAGTTCTTTCCACTTATATTTTATATAAGTCGGGTTTTTATTTTGTGTGCTATGGTTGCCAATGGTTGACTGTTTGTTTATATATATTCATATATTGATTGAATCGATGAAATTAAACGTTGTTTAATTTTAGTGAAAAAAAAACAAATCGTTATTCTAACGATTGGTTCCAATTAAGGTAACTTACCTTATTGGTCACGTTTATAAATAAACGTGTGTAATTTAATGAATTGTTTGAATTGTTATGGTTATGTGAAATAAATTGGTTGGTATTGAATTACCGTTATTGACTGTTATGAAGGCCATTATTTATTTAAATTAAATGATCATATTTTTAGATAACATATTTAATGCAGGGAAGAACAGGTTGGAGGGATCCAACAGGATTTCTCAAATATATTTAATGATATTTATTTTCATATTATCACCATATGAACGGTTCTGATGTGATGATTGATTTGGGTGTTGACCGTTGATTGAAATTCAATGTTTGTTTTGATTAAACCAATGGGTAATATTGGTTGAGTAATTGGCAGTATATGGCCTATAAATCAATCGTTTTATAAATATAGATTTACCGTCAGGTAAACCAACGAAATGAAGTTATAAAATTTATTTTATAACTGAAGATAGATTTTTAAATTTGTATTTTGAATAAAAGTTTGTAAAAAGAAAATAAGTATTTATTATTTATTATTTTAATTTATAAGAGAGTATTAAATGATTTTATAAAGTAAATTCTTAGGTTAAGAAGATTTATAAGCAAATGAGCAGGAATTAACCTAACGGTTAAGAATTGGATAATTGTTCTTAAAAGAAATAATTTAATGGAATTATTTAAATTAATTATATTAAATGGAATTATTTAAATTAATTATATTATTAATTAATTTAAAATGAGAACTAATTGGAATTGGTTAACGAATTAACCGTTATTTGAGTTGACTAGGTCAATCCTTTTAACTGGGATTTATTATTAAATTAATTTGTTTTAAATTAACTCAATGAAATGGGTTAAGGAATATATATTTTAATAAGATAAAAAAAGAAATTACTATTTGTTTAGTAAATAAAGAAGTTAACTACCTGTACAATAGTTAATGATGGCATAAATTATTATTTAATCACTAATAATTTAATTATAGTGTAATGAGATCTAATTGAATTGAAAGGGAGTTTATGAACGGATTATATATTGAAACCCGAGTTTTATAACAAAGTTATAAAAGGGATTTTTAAGCGAATATGATGGTTTAAATAAATGTTGGGTTAACATTGGTATTAAGAAATAAAGATAAAAGGGTTATATAAAACCAACGGTATATAAACGAAGTTTACAATGGGATGAGATGTTAAAACATTGATTTTAAATTAGCGTTACTAAATAATGAAATTAATTGAAATGAATGGAATTGAAACAAGATTTCCAAAGCGGGAAATGGTTAAATGGAGTAAAGGGGAAATAATACGGGTTGATGAGGGTTAAGATAAGAAATTAAAAGTATTGGAACCTAACTGATGATTGGTTGAGTTGACTGATTTTCTGAGCATAAATCTGATGTTGATTTCAGTCTTCGGGGTTGATACTCAGGAAGTTATTCGCTTACCAATTTACGGTCAGGGAGTAAGGAATGTTGAAGTAATGGAAACAAATGGGATTTGAGAATATGAAGTAGTATTTCCAAAGTAACGGAAATATAAAGAGGAATTGTGACATAATAACGATGTTTCAAGATTTAAGGAATTAATGGGATAAGTTAGAATACGTTTATTCAACTGGAAATTTACACTAAGGGCCTACTACCTGGTCCCAATTATTTCGTAGGACACGGGTTTTAAATAATTATTTTCCAGGACAAAAATCAAAGCGCGAGTCTTCATCTTCTTAAATAACTATCGTATCTTCGGAAACAAGGTGCTCGTGGAAATTAGGTCAAAGTCGTCGTTTATTTTTTAGGAAAAAATTAGGCGTTAGTTTGTTCTGAAATCAAATTCGAGTTTAATTGTGGGAAATATTAAGGAGATGTTGTTCATTTGGATAGGCTAATCGATTTTCTCTGTTGGATTCCTTGTTTTTTGGTGAGTCTCTATTTTATTTGTTATTTTTCATTGTCAAT
Organism: Allium sativum; assembly: GCA_030737875.1. Taxonomy (NCBI): domain Eukaryota; kingdom Viridiplantae; phylum Streptophyta; class Magnoliopsida; order Asparagales; family Amaryllidaceae; genus Allium; species Allium sativum. Next base: position 937,622,631 of record CM060924.1, on the reverse strand, counting down.
ACGATGTTTTATGTCGTTTTTCATACTCTTGTATATTTATTATAATGAACTATTCGATGTTATTTGAGAGGAAATTTTGATCTATTAGAGGAATGTTTCGTTTGCTTTAGGTCGAATAATGAACTCTGAAATGTATTCTTCTAATAAAATAAGCACTGTGTATTTAGCCTGGTTACATTATTCACTTTAGATTAGGATTTTTGTATTTATACTATAACTTCAGATCTGTTTTGAGCAATCATACCAGTTATTTTTGTCAGTCAATTCTGTTTATACTCACTTTGAGTATGAAATTATACATTAAGTAATATTAGTTGGCGACGCCTGTTCTTCAATTCTTGGTGTTTTGTGATCCGTAAAAGATAAATGATTTTATCTTTTTTTTAATAGTAGGACAGAAAAATGATAAATGGGTGTGATTCTTTACAGAAAATGATAAATGATTTCAGTGACAACTGCATTTCAATGTATATTTAAAAATGAAGCTCAATCTTTTTATATTAAAGAAGATTGTATTTCAATGTATAGGTACAAATGTTTAATATACATCCATTCTCCTTCTTAATGTAAGATAACCTAAAAACATTTTTCAATGTTTTTAATGTTGTATGTATATTTGATCCAAAGCAAATACTGTAAAATATTTAATGTTATTTAATTTGATGTACTGGATGTTACTGTATACATGAGTTAAAAAAGATATGCATTTATCTTTTTATAAAAATAATGAAATAAAATATTAAGCCATACTTGCATATCATAGTTAGTACTACCTACATGTTTAAAATATTTATAAATTTTCTTCTGATTTGAAATTCTTAAATTAGGTATACAAATGATTTAAATAACATATAGAAAAGATAAAAGCATATATGTTTTAGAATTTAGAATTTAAGTCTTTGTGTTGTATGCATTAATTAATTTTCATATCTTTTAGTTTTGTACTTTTCCTTCATAGAGTACACATTCAATAACAAAATTAAAAAAGAAAAGGAAAGAAATAATGAATTGCCTCTAGCAATTTTATTTTTCCTTTTTTTAACATGGTGTTCTCAGCTTTTCATAAATGATAAATGAAATTATCTTTTTTAAAATTGCTATGTACTCTATATTATGTTTTCATTTTGTTGGTGTTATTTGCTAAATATTTGCAGGTTTGGTTTCTGTATTGAGGCTAATGTTAATATGAATAATGTAGGGAGTAAGTAATATAAAGCAAGTATCATTGTATTATGTTTTCAAGATGGCCTAATGCAATGATTTTTTTTTTTTGTAATGTTGATTATATGGCCTAATGCAGTTGATTTGTCCATCTTCGAGTTCAATGACGACTCCATCAATTTCTACTTCAAATTCAACAACAGCAGCGGGAATTAAGTTTTGCCACCACAAAATCCCACCAAAGATGAGAACTGTGAAGGCAGGGTTGTGGGGAAGAAGTTTTTTTGTTGCTCGATGTGGCTTATAAGTATAAATTAAGTATTTTTGCTTGCTTTGTTGATTATCGTATTTTTCAGTGACGTTTTAGTTGAGAATTTAACATATGTGCAAATTGACGATTGTGGGTATTTTATGTGGCATGAAGAAGTGTATGAAATCAATAACAATGCTCAAATGGGAGAAACTACTATTAAATTAATGGATAGAGAATATACTATATCGTAATTGCTCATAGAAAAAAAGACACTTAAAGACAAGTTGTTGAAGCAAAAGCAAAAGAGGGAAAAAAGTTGATGAGATTGTTGCTGATATGAAGGTACAGATGGCTTTAATGTGCGTTAAATGTGGAAATCACGAGAAAGGAAAAAAAAATTCTTTGCAAGAGATTTAGCTATGTCATGGATCATGTTTGAGATTATTTTGTGTATGCTTATGGCAATGTAATGCAATGAAGTATAGTTTTTCTTCATTTTTTTTTCATGTTTCACCTTTCGGGAGTTGATGAAATGTGATGTGTAATTTTGTATGTTTTGAAACAAATATATGAATGGTGTTTTATTATGAGTACTATGGTTATACTAATGTAGAAGGAAGATAAATGATTTTATCTTTTATTGATAATAATTTCAGTTTAACTGCATTTAGTGATGATATTGTGATGGCTGATGTTAAAAACTTTATGATGAATTTGATAATGAATTTCTACTGTTTGATAATGTTATTCACATAACTGAGCATGACTTTGTAATATGTAATATGATTATTTTGATTTTTGAAGAAAGATATATCATTTTATCTTTTATTGATATTATATTTAAGGCTATGACATACTATGTTATTTTATTAAAAGTATATTTTACATATATGAGGATATTGAATATAATATTGCTTGTTATTATGTTTGTAAGGCTCTATAATACTATTTTGTACTAATATATTTTCAAAAAAATATTAAAGCATTTATCTTTCTTAGCTTAGTAACAGAATAAAAATGAGTATTGAAAATTCATTATCATTTATCATAATTTATCTTCAAATTAACATAAGTTATGTTACAGCTTGGTAGTTAATATTATATATAACATATTAGCTGTTATTTGGAGGATGTTTTTGGTAATTATTTTAAAAATGATAAAATTATTTATCTTTTTTATTTCAAATGCAACACATTTTACATAATTTAATAAGTAAAAGAAAATCGGTTATATCATTTTAGCGGTAAATCGTTTTTATATATCATACTACTTCATTTTAAATGCAACTCATGTTACAGTTGAATTATATGGTAAGATAACTTAATTTTGTTTTCGGTCATGTGGACGTTCAATCCATAATGAAAATTTCAAAAAATGCAATCTCTTATTTTGCATCTTCTTTCTTTAATTATATTTCTTTATCACAGGATGACAAGCAAGGTGTGGACAAAGCTGTACCATCTTCATATAGGGATGCTATTCTGAAGACAGCTATAAAGGGATATGCATATTTTAATGAGCTCAAAAATTCCTACTCTCAACAGCTATATGGGTGCTTCTGGTGCGGCTCTTCAGATAATTGGGTTTGCAGGCGTCAAAATCCAATTTTATGTTTCAGATTCAATAAAACAAGGCACAACGTTTTTTATTGTATATCCCATATCAAAAATCCCAAAAAAAAGGGCTAACCCTAAAAAATATACTTATATTTCGGCCAAGACATTTCCCGATGATTTCAAATGGGCTAGATCAATGGTGGTGGTCTTCATAGCTCGAGGAGCTTTCTCTATCATCGAACTTGAAGATCTCATCATATCGATGTTCGGCAAGAGTTTGCCTTATTGGAACTGGACTGTTCGAAGAATGAGAGATAATTTTATTGTGAAATTCCCTCCTTCTCTGTTGACTGATAATTTCAACTATTCTGTGTTATGACGAAGGGGGTTGTGAATCTAAAGCAATGGAGCCCACAGGTTGGCAGTATAGCCAAGAGGAAGTGTAACGACCCGGGATTTTCGACTCCGAAAATCGACACAAAACCCAGCGTCGACTGTTCAGACATCGAAAATACCGAATCATTAATAGAAAGAAATTAGAGGGTGAGATAGAAAAGATAGAACTAATAGAATAGAAGAAGAAGAACACAACTGAGCATAATCAAAGTAAACACGAATCTCACAGCGGAACGAACAAAATATATTATATAACATAACTTTGAAATACAAAACTGTATTGTATATACATACCATTATCAGAGTACAATACATCATATCACAGCGGAAATAGTCTCTAAATACTAACGGTGAAGCCTTCTGCTTTCAGCTCCTTCAAGCGTATCTGTAAAAGCCTGAAACACTTGACTGCCCGTACAAATTTGGGCACCCAAGAGTTTAGGGAAAACAAACAAAATAAACTCTGGGTCAGTCATGGGACTGGTGTGAGTAAATTCCAACCATATGGCTTAACTTTGAAAATCCTTTTTGAAACAAAAAGGATAATAGTAAGACCAATCCACACATAAACATGGACGGTTTTTACCTTACTATAATCCAAAACACTTTGATATCAAAATCCAGTGATATTATAATAATGTCTAATCAAGTAAATAACCAAATAGTAGAACGCTTGCATCTCACGCTCTACATACATAGTATAAAATCAAAAACCGCAGGGCGCTTATTGGAGATTGGATTCCAACTATGACAAGGTATGGGACCACCTTCCGACAGTGTATCTCTAGAGGCGAATACACCTGGGTTCAACAAGAACGTCTTGCAACCCGGCCCACACATGACCGACCACTCATTTCGCTTGAGTGTATCGAATGTATATCACCAACGGTTGGACTCAAACCACCGTTCCCGAATGGGCAGAATCGATAGATTTAGAAACAAAAGGAATTTCTCTAGATAGGTGATTATACACCCTAATGGGAGCGACCCACATAGCCATGCTGCCTGCCCGATTTTTGTCATTTCCCGGTTGTGAAGCTTGAGGCTACGTCTACCTTTTAGAACATCTGGCCACCATACACTTTGAATGCCACATCATCAAACCCGTCAAATCACTAGTTGATCTTCCCAAAAATATTACGGGTATAACAGCTAAGAGAAACGAATTTCTCCGCCACCAGACGTAATATCTTGAAAAGATCGTCTTATGTGACCGTTAGGAATACTCTGTCAGACATTCGTCCATACAAGTTGTCCTGGGACTGGACAAACAGAAAAACACCATTCTGGAACCTGACGACCCTTGCATTTCACTCCGTCTTCAATTTTCTTCAGCATAACACAATTTGCAGCGCTTATGCCTATACGGAGTGGTTCTCGGATAAAATATCCAACCGGTCTCTCCGAATTGACAACGAGGGTCAAAACACTTCGATAGTCGGTTATTTAACTATCGAAGCAAAAACAAACATCCATTCAAATGTTCAACTAAACATCACACAACAACGGGCACTTTATTTAACATTCGTCATCATCGAATTTTATTTCCCATTTCTAATAGTGTTATTTAACTCTAATCATATTTCAAACATCGAAATGATGTCATCGTTTTCTGAAACGATCCTCCACTACTCGTTCTTTCATTTCTTTGAATAATCATCGTTACTTATTACTTTAGAATAAGTGGATTTCAAAACAAACTGTTTACATTTCCTAGGGAGTCGTGCTATATAAAAATCATACTTAAGTTTGGTCAACAGCGTTAATTTATCGTTATAGTTCAAAACTTGTCATGCGCTGTGATATTCTCCTTTATAATTAATCTTGATATAACAGTCACGCTTTAGCCTAGTCACAGCGTTATTTTATCGCTATAGTTCACAGGCTTGCAAAACGCTACTATATTCCACTCTATAATTAATCTCAACACCTCTTTCCGTTACAAAAATCTTGACATCTCTATTGGTTACAAAAATCTTGACATCCCTAATCGTTACAAAAATCTTGACATCTCTAATCGTTACAAAAATCTTGACATATTATAAATATGATTTTATGACACCATATCCTTATTTGAAAACTCGGTTATTTAAAATTATTTACATTGGTCATTATCTCTTCACTCCATCTTCCTTAAACATTTCTCTTTAAACTTCTCTTATCAAAAATCGATCACGTTCTTTGTCTTTTTGGCAATTTACTTCTTATTCGAATTATTAATCCCAATTCCATAAACCATCTCAATACAAACTCAATACTAGTTTACAATAGAATTTCTATTATAATTTAAACTTTGCTTTAATTATAAAGATATAATTTTTACAATTAACTTCGTTGATTTGTCAGACGGTCAACCAACTTCTTAACAAAATGGGTTTATGGTTGACTGTCGCTGATAACGTTTATTTAGCAAATCAACATAACGTTGAATTTCCATTCAACACGGTTCAAACAGTGCACAAACAATATAATTAAATATTTAGGAATCCGGTTGAGTTCCTCCAACCGATTTCCGCATCCACAGATATTAGCCAAATCAGTATCAACCAATGATGTGTACATATGCAACGATATATGTTTATTTTAACCAATTTAACTGTAATTTACCTAATCAAACATCACACAACATTCAACCATTATTTAAAATATAAATAAAATATTTTAAATAAAACAAAGTTAGTGAATTTACTCACCTTGGCGCGTTAACCGTTAAATAACGATTTGCGTCGGCTGATTAAACAGACGGTTTATTTTTCCGAATTTGTAATGAGCTCCAAACCGCTTTAACCCAATTTCCGATCCCCATGAAGCTCCTCGTTGCACGTGCTGCATGAAAACCAACCGCCAGTGTCATCCTTTCTAACGCCAGTACTTCATGCTTTAACAAACTGTACACCATTCTGTTAAACCAACGTTTTTCTCCTGCCATACACACCGTTATATGACTTTGCTAAAGCCTGCACACCTCACGAGGCATTACCACTCCCTCCTGTTAAACAAGGCACGCCATCTCCCATAATGCACCACGCAAAGAAAGCTTGGCCAAAACTTGAAGACCCTATTTCCTTATTATAATCATATGCACGCTTCAAAGTAACATCCCAACAGCCGCTCCTTTTCCATTTCATGCACCCAGGGTCATCCTCCCTCCCACTTGCGTTAATACATCAAATCCTCGGCCAACTGTTCCCGTACTTCGCACCATTAGATCACGCTCACCATCCTTACCAAACTCGCTCCAGTACTCTGCGTTTCCCATGCAGGACCTGATGGCCACAAACACTGACAGCACAGTCCCTAGCATCATACGCATGCTTCAAAGCCATCACTTCTTCCAAGTTCTAAAACCATATCCACTCCAGTCTTCACGCTACTCTTCTCACAAACCCCCCCTCATATCGAACTTGCGTTTGTATCCACAAATGCCATTGGAAGCTTATTTCTGCGTTTAAGCTACTGCTCCGCCATTCACTCTGTTTAATACCGTTCCTCCCATCCTATATGTGGTTACACCCTTCATCGTTGTTTAATTAAATAGCCCGCTCATGTTGTATGCGGTTATACGTTTCATCGTGAAGGTGGTCTTTCCGCCATTCACTATTTCCGATTGCCATAAAACAGTTTGAGGTTCCTCAAGCAAGAAACAGAGACTGAGTACTGGGTGTTTATATAGGCCTACAAGCCTTGGCACCCACGAAAAATATAAGTATATAAAAATAATAGCTTGATCCCCACGTTGTAGTGTTATAGTATAGGTTGGCTAAGACAAGAAAACACATATGGAGAAAGGATGGGCTGTTGATTTGAGAACTCACCTCAGTGTATTTGATATGAAACGTGCAGTAGAATAGAGGCTAGGGTAGGCATATGGTCTTGCGTGAGTGAACGTATTGGTACTGTATTTATTTTAACAAATGAGTCATTTCGATCCTCAGTTCATTTTTACTTTCTTCTCACAAAGAAAAAGTTTGAAGAGTTCTTTAGCCTGCCAACGTATATAATAGGTCTGTAATCCTACTTCTTTAGCCTCTGCGTGTTGTTTCTTTCTTTGTAGTTCCATGTCTCTTGAGGTGATAACACACGAATGCCCCCATCAACATAGGCTTGTGGACACAACGTAGGTAGCCTACTCGATGATTTCTCGGTGCACGTACAACTTGATAGGCAAGTAATTGTATTTGCTTGGTTGGGTTTCACTGTATTTGAAAAGAGCAAAGAAGTACACACTACGTTTGATATTTTCAAATTTAGGTACTGAAATGGGGTGCGCCTATTCTCAACTAGGCCATACATGAAAGCATAGTCTGCGCAAAACTACGTCTGCTTGATGCGATAATTCAAGCTTTTAGGGTGTTAGGGTGTTAGGGTGGCGTGCAGTATCTTTGTCATGAAGTTTCGGAGGTAGTAGGTCTGCATACTTCGGTTTTCGTGAATACAAGCTGTAACCAATTTTGTGCTGGGAGTTGTAGTATAATAGCTTCTGCATTCCTATTTTACTTTTATAAGAGTTAGCCTAAGGGTTAGGGAAATCAAGAGTGCAATATAGGGTGTATGCGGGTTAGGTTATATGCTGGGGAAGAGGAGACACGTATGGGTAGTATAAGTTTTGCTTGAGTTTAAAACGTTTTGTACCCTTATACATAGAATTCCGTTCGCATACGAACTGCTATGGGCAAAAATAAATTTACTGTTGTAACAAACAATGTGCCGTTATCCTAAAAATATAATAATATCGGTAGGTTAACTCCTATTTTGAAATCCCATAAATATAGATTAAGGGTGCAAAATACTCCAAATAAAAAGTTGCATATTTAATTAATTAAAAATTACAATAAAATTCTAAAAATTAAATTATCACTACGCCTCAAAAGAACCTTGTCTAAATTCGGAACCGATATGCAGTTATTTCAAATAAACCGTTACGGTGATAAACGATTTTACAGCGACTTTCTGAATATTTGATTTTGACATATCTTGCAATCTATAGGACGAAATCTCAATATTTCACTTCTGTTAGAAAGATACAATTCAACAGATTCCAACGTTTCTGGTTTCGAAGAAATCCGATTTAAAACGAGTCCTGTACACTCAGTTGAAGTTCATAACGTTAAATTACGAACTGCAGCGTCGTTATGAGCTCGATTATAATTAATATATATATTTATATACGTTCAACTTCGTTTTTAATTAATATATAAATCTATTTATATTACGAATTCAATATTTAAACTGTTTTAAATATTCAAATATAAACCGATAAAACTGCGGGACATTACATTCCTTCCCCCTTAAAATAATTTCGTCCTCGAAATTGCTAAAGTAGGAAAAATGCTACAATTCTCCGTTGAAAACAGGTTAAAAATTCTTTTGGTTTACTTCATAATTTCAGTTCCAACTGAACTGATCAAAATATTAATTCCCTTCTTTGTAACGAAAATTTTCAAAATTCTAAAAATTTCCTAACACTTAAATTTTCGGAGAATTTTGTCAGCCTCTCTCCGCTGCACTGTTCATTCGGTACTATTACAACACGCCACTCTGGGCCTTCTCCCTTTATTGGGCACCCCACTTTCTAGCTTCCATTTGCAATCCATTCAGCATACCCAAATGCATCTCTAACTGATCTCCAGTTAGTTTATTCTCAATCAATAATTCTCTTACATCCCAACTCAAATTTCTTTTTCAACTCCAGTTCAATTCCAATTCCTAATAATCAAATTTTCCAACCAAGTTCGGTTCCATTCCCAATCTCAATTCACAACTCAACTACATTGTCAAGTCAAATCCTTACTCTAGTACGTTTTCCACTTACTTGGCTTCAATTCAACTCCACTTTTATTTGGCTTATTTACATTCGTTGTTTATTTACTTCATAAGTAAATTTTAAATTTCAGAATTCAAATTCCTGAGGTTTTGTTTCAAATAAGTTTGAAATAATATACATATATATTCATAACATAGCAATTCAAAACATTTGAATTTCTGAACAACTTATTTCAAAACAAAATCTTTGGTAGTAATCCGTCACTTAGAAACTCGAAAATGAACACTGATAATGCGGCCGTCATCATCAGAATTATTTTCCCGTGATCAAAGTGAGTTCAATACTATATTGTTTTTCAAAATTTATATTCAAATACTTTTATTTGAATTATTTCAAAAATATCTTTTCGAAATTTGGATAATATTTCAAAATTTCCCCAGGATCTTAAAATTCCATATATTTAATTCAAATTTCATTTACAAACATTTTCATGTATCAGAATTTTTTATTCCAATTCTGGTTTAAATTTCAGATTCAGTATATCTGATTTTACATATTATATTTATAAAATATTTCGATTGGTTATTTATATAACCAATTCAATTATAAATCTTATTCGATCATTAGTTTACCCAACACATTCAATATATACTAGATAATTCCAGTATATATGTTTTCTTTATATCAAAATATATTTCGAGTAAAATTATTTCATTTACTCTCTTTCAAAACAATACTATGTCGAAATTCTCTATCCAAGCGTTTATAAATCCCCATCGACCTCGTCAGCTAAACGCGTCGATCTGGAATTTATATACCACTCATCAGATCAATCAACACAATATAAAACAGTTTTTAAATCAATTTACAAATACGCGCTCATATATATACACTCAAACTCAATCTAGGGTATTACTAACCCCATCTCTACTGAGTCACGCCACATAGCCAAGGTAATCACTTAACCTTCAGCTCTGATACCACTGTAACGACCCGGGATTTTCGACTCCGAAAATCGACACAAAACCCAGCGTCGACTGTTCAGACATCGAAAATACCGAATCATTAATAGAAAGAAATTAGAGGGTGAGATAGAATAGATAGAACTAATAGAATAGAAGAAGAAGAACACAACTGAGCATAATCAAAGTAAACACGAATCTCACAGCGGAACGAACAAAATATATTATATAACATAACTTTGAAATACAAAACTGTATTGTATATACATACCATTATCAGAGTACAATACATCATATCACAGCGGAAATAGTCTCTAAATACTAACGGTGAAGCCTTCTGCTTTCAGCTCCTTCAAGCGTATCTGTAAAAGCCTGAAACACTTGACTGCCCGTACAAATTTGGGCACCCAAGAGTTTAGGGAAAACAAACAAAATAAACTCTGGGTCAGTCATGGGACTGGTGTGAGTAAATTCCAACCATATGGCTTAACTTTGAAAATCCTTTTTGAAACAAAAAGGATAATAGTAAGACCAATCCACACATAAACATGGACGGTTTTTACCTTACTATAATCCAAAACACTTTGATATCAAAATCCAGTGATATTATAATAATGTCTAATCAAGTAAATAACCAAATAGTAGAACGCTTGCATCTCACGCTCTACATACATAGTATAAAATCAAAAACCGCAGGGCGCTTATTGGAGATTGGATTCCAACTATGACAAGGTATGGGACCACCTTCCGACAGTGTATCTCTAGAGGCGAATACACCTGGGTTCAACAAGAACGTCTTGCAACCCGGCCCACACATGACCGACCACTCATTTCGCTTGAGTGTATCGAATGTATATCACCAACGGTTGGACTCAAACCACCGTTCCCGAATGGGCAGAATTGATAGATTTAGAAACAAAAGGAATTTCTCTAGATAGGTGATTATACACCCTAATGGGAGCGACCCACATAGCCATGCTGCCTGCCCGATTTTTGTCATTTCCCGGTTGTGAAGCTTGAGGCTACGTCTACCTTTTAGAACATCTGGCCACCATACACTTTGAATGCCACATCATCAAACCCGTCAAATCACTAGTTGATCTTCCCAAAAATATTACGGGTATAACAGCTAAGAGAAACGAATTTCTCCGCCACCAGACGTAATATCTTGAAAAGATCGTCTTATGTGACCGTTAGGAATACTCTGTCAGACATTCGTCCATACAAGTTGTCCTGGGACTGGACAAACAGAAAAACACCATTCTGGAACCTGACGACCCTTGCATTTCACTCCGTCTTCAATTTTCTTCAGCATAACACAATTTGCAGCGCTTATGCCTATACGGAGTGGTTCTCGGATAAAATATCCAACCGGTCTCTCCGAATTGACAACGAGGGTCAAAACACTTCGATAGTCGGTTATTTAACTATCGAAGCAAAAACAAACATCCATTCAAATGTTCAACTAAACATCACACAACAACGGGCACTTTATTTAACATTCGTCATCATCGAATTTTATTTCCCATTTCTAATAGTGTTATTTAACTCTAATCATATTTCAAACATCGAAATGATGTCATCGTTTTCTGAAACGATCCTCCACTACTCGTTCTTTCATTTCTTTGAATAATCATCGTTACTTATTACTTTAGAATAAGTGGATTTCAAAACAAACTGTTTACATTTCCTAGGGAGTCGTGCTATATAAAAATCATACTTAAGTTTGGTCAACAGCGTTAATTTATCGTTATAGTTCAAAACTTGTCATGCGCTGTGATATTCTCCTTTATAATTAATCTTGATATAACAGTCACGCTTTAGCCTAGTCACAGCGTTATTTTATCGCTATAGTTCACAGGCTTGCAAAACGCTACTATATTCCACTCTATAATTAATCTCAACACCTCTTTCCGTTACAAAAATCTTGACATCTCTATTGGTTACAAAAATCTTGACATCCCTAATCGTTACAAAAATCTTGACATCTCTAATCGTTACAAAAATCTTGACATATTATAAATATGATTTTATGACACCATATCCTTATTTGAAAACTCGGTTATTTAAAATTATTTACATTGGTCATTATCTCTTCACTCCATCTTCCTTAAACATTTCTCTTTAAACTTCTCTTATCAAAAATCGATCACGTTCTTTGTCTTTTTGGCAATTTACTTCTTATTCGAATTATTAATCCCAATTCCATAAACCATCTCAATACAAACTCAATACTAGTTTACAATAGAATTTCTATTATAATTTAAACTTTGCTTTAATTATAAAGATATAATTTTTACAATTAACTTTGTTGATTTGTCAGACGGTCAACCAACTTCTTAACAAAATGGGTTTATGGTTGACTGTCGCTGATAACGTTTATTTAGCAAATCAACATAACGTTGAATTTCCATTCAACACGGTTCAAACAGTGCACAAACAATATAATTAAATATTTAGGAATCCGGTTGAGTTCCTCCAACCGATTTCCGCATCCACAGATATTAGCCAAATCAGTATCAACCAATGATGTGTACATATGCAACGATATATGTTTATTTTAACCAATTTAACTGTAATTTACCTAATCAAACATCACACAACATTCAACCATTATTTAAAATATAAATAAAATATTTTAAATAAAACAAAGTTAGTGAATTTACTCACCTTGGCGCGTTAACCGTTAAATAACGATTTGCGTCGGCTGATTAAACAGACGGTTTATTTTTCCGAATTTGTAATGAGCTCCAAACCGCTTTAACCCAATTTCCGATCCCCATGAAGCTCCTCGTTGCACGTGCTGCATGAAAACCAACCGCCAGTGTCATCCTTTCTAACGCCAGTACTTCATGCTTTAACAAACTGTACACCATTCTGTTAAACCAACGTTTTTCTCCTGCCATACACACCGTTATATGACTTTGCTAAAGCCTGCACACCTCACGAGGCATTACCACTCCCTCCTGTTAAACAAGGCACGCCATCTCCCATAATGCACCACGCAAAGAAAGCTTGGCCAAAACTTGAAGACCCTATTTCCTTATTATAATCATATGCACGCTTCAAAGTAACATCCCAACAGCCGCTCCTTTTCCATTTCATGCACCCAGGGTCATCCTCCCTCCCACTTGCGTTAATACATCAAATCCTCGGCCAACTGTTCCCGTACTTCGCACCATTAGATCACGCTCACCATCCTTACCAAACTCGCTCCAGTACTCTGCGTTTCCCATGCAGGACCTGATGGCCACAAACACTGACAGCACAGTCCCTAGCATCATACGCATGCTTCAAAGCCATCACTTCTTCCAAGTTCTAAAACCATATCCACTCCAGTCTTCACGCTACTCTTCTCACAAACCCCCCCTCATATCGAACTTGCGTTTGTATCCACAAATGCCATTGGAAGCTTATTTCTGCGTTTAAGCTACTGCTCCGCCATTCACTCTGTTTAATACCGTTCCTCCCATCCTATATGTGGTTACACCCTTCATCGTTGTTTAATTAAATAGCCCGCTCATGTTGTATGCGGTTATACGTTTCATCGTGAAGGTGGTCTTTCCGCCATTCACTATTTCCGATTGCCATAAAACAGTTTGAGGTTCCTCAAGCAAGAAACAGAGACTGAGTACTGGGTGTTTATATAGGCCTACAAGCCTTGGCACCCACGAAAAATATAAGTATATAAAAATAATAGCTTGATCCCCACGTTGTAGTGTTATAGTATAGGTTGGCTAAGACAAGAAAACACATATGGAGAAAGGATGGGCTGTTGATTTGAGAACTCACCTCAGTGTATTTGATATGAAACGTGCAGTAGAATAGAGGCTAGGGTAGGCATATGGTCTTGCGTGAGTGAACGTATTGGTACTGTATTTATTTTAACAAATGAGTCATTTCGATCCTCAGTTCATTTTTACTTTCTTCTCACAAAGAAAAAGTTTGAAGAGTTCTTTAGCCTGCCAACGTATATAATAGGTCTGTAATCCTACTTCTTTAGCCTCTGCGTGTTGTTTCTTTCTTTGCAGTTCCATGTCTCTTGAGGTGATAACACACGAATGCCCCCATCAACATAGGCTTGTGGACACAACGTAGGTAGCCTACTCGATGATTTCTCGGTGCACGTACAACTTGATAGGCAAGTAATTGTATTTGCTTGGTTGGGTTTCACTGTATTTGAAAAGAGCAAAGAAGTACACACTACGTTTGATATTTTCAAATTTAGGTACTGAAATGGGGTGCGCCTATTCTCAACTAGGCCATACATGAAAGCATAGTCTGCGCAAAACTACGTCTGCTTGATGCGATAATTCAAGCTTTTAGGGTGTTAGGGTGTTAGGGTGGCGTGCAGTATCTTTGTCATGAAGTTTCGGAGGTAGTAGGTCTGCATACTTCGGTTTTCGTGAATACAAGCTGTAACCAATTTTGTGCTGGGAGTTGTAGTATAATAGCTTCTGCATTCCTATTTTACTTTTATAAGAGTTAGCCTAAGGGTTAGGGAAATCAAGAGTGCAATATAGGGTGTATGCGGGTTAGGTTATATGCTGGGGAAGAGGAGACACGTATGGGTAGTATAAGTTTTGCTTGAGTTTAAAACGTTTTGTACCCTTATACATAGAATTCCGTTCGCATACGAACTGCTATGGGCAAAAATAAATTTACTGTTGTAACAAACAATGTGCCGTTATCCTAAAAATATAATAATATCGGTAGGTTAACTCCTATTTTGAAATCCCATAAATATAGATTAAGGGTGCAAAATACTCCAAATAAAAAGTTGCATATTTAATTAATTAAAAATTACAATAAAATTCTAAAAATTAAATTATCACTACGCCTCAAAAGAACCTTGTCTAAATTCGGAACCGATATGCAGTTATTTCAAATAAACCGTTACGGTGATAAACGATTTTACAGCGACTTTCTGAATATTTGATTTTGACATATCTTGCAATCTATAGGACGAAATCTCAATATTTCACTTCTGTTAGAAAGATACAATTCAACAGATTCCAACGTTTCTGGTTTCGAAGAAATCCGATTTAAAACGAGTCCTGTACACTCAGTTGAAGTTCATAACGTTAAATTACGAACTGCAGCGTCGTTATGAGCTCGATTATAATTAATATATATATTTATATACGTTCAACTTCGTTTTTAATTAATATATAAATCTATTTATATTACGAATTCAATATTTAAACTGTTTTAAATATTCAAATATAAACCGATAAAACTGCAGGACATTACAGGAAGGTTGAAGAATGGGTTAGCTTGAAGAACTTGTCGGTTGTTTACAGATGTTTGGAAGAGCTCAAAGCAGCGCTGGTGGATTTGGGAGATGTGAAGAGACTTTGGTACGGATCTTTGCATGCTACAGATTATATTTGGTTGAGAGCCCTGATTCTGATAGATGAATCTTTGGTACTCTCGCCTTCGATTATCATTTCCATTGGAAACTATGATCATGAGGTAACAATTACGAAGCTGGATGGAGAGTCTTCTGAGGAGTTTGACATAAGAGAGTTTAGCAGGACTGTTTTTGCCAGGGGCGATGATGGCAGGCTGATGATTATGAATTGTAGGAGAGAGAGAGCGGTGGCTTTGCTAGCGGTCCAAATGTTCTACCTATGAATGCCTCGAGTGCTAGTGTGCCTAATGTCCTTTTGTCAGAAGAAGTGGATAAACAAGATAATGTTGAACAAGGGGTGAATGTTGATAATGCTTTTGTGAATTATGAAGGGGGAGCTCATGTAGAAGTTGATGCAGGTGGAAACATTATGGGAGTTGGTACAGCCAAATGACGATGATGCAGTAGGTTTAGATGGTATTTGAAGCGACCCGAACTTCCCCGGTTTCCGAAGAGATGAGAAAGAACGAATTACTGTGAGGACAAGACAAATCAGAACACAAACGGAAGAACATTTCATTGTTATCACAACAATTCCATCAGATACAAGAATATACAGAGTATAATTGAATAAATTTACATTCGATAAATATCAGAGATTACAATAAATTACATAGCAGCGGAAAATGATACAAAGCACAACTGAGAGTAATACACGGATACAGAGCATTCCGAGCATCGTTCCAGCTGTAAATCAGGATCCTGTGAATATAAATCTGCAAAACCAAAACTACTAGCTGCCCGTGTCGAAAATAGGGGCACCCAGAGTTTAGGTTGAAATAATAAACTCCAGGTCAGTCATGTGACTGGTGTGAGAACTAAAACAGTTATTTAAACTTTTCTTTAAAAGAGAGTAATTCAAGGGACCACGCCGTATAACACGGAACAGGTTTCCACCCAAGAATACCAGTGCATAGAATAAACAACGCAATGCTTTTTCGAAAAATGAAGCTATTATGAGACCCAGGTCCCATCACACAATGCAACGCAAGCCGGAGGATAAGGTTTTCCCTTATAATAGCCAAACATGCTTGGTACGTTTAAAACAAATCATTTGATACTATAATAAGTGTATAGTGTCAAAACAATTTCAATCATAAATATAAATCATAGACGACATGGGTACCATATATCATGTCGCCATACTAGTTCTACAATTAAAACCGCAATACACGTATTGGAAATTGGATTTTCGTCATGAGTCGAGGCAAGGGGCAAGATCCTCTCCGCTTCGAGACACTCTAGCAAATGCTCAGGACTACGCACTCTGGGCAGCCACTTGGATCGGTTGGGCCGGTCCTCTCTTACGTTTGAGAATTAATTATTCCTGAACACACGTTTCCCGGTCCTTACAGACCTATAATCGAGGCGCCTCATTCCAACAACCACATAGGTGAAAAGTATATAAATGTCAGGGCTGGTAAGTCACTGACACCACCAAAGCTAGAAAGAAACGTCGTGTTCTCCCAACGGTCTGTATCCCGTTTTTAACTCATACCGAGGTGTGAGGCTCGCGAACCACGCTATACACAAAGCTGCCACGTAGGCCGTGCTTTGATCATCAACCACAAGACTTTGCTTTTCAACAGAAGCCTTGATCCATGCAACTCAGCGTGCCACATAGGCAATTCATGCCATGCGATTGATATCTATCGATATATAACCTCTAAGCTCGTACGTCTCAGAGAAGGGCGTTAAGCAAAAGAATAAATTCTCCGCCGCCAAACAGATATATATTTAACAGAAATCAATCAATACAGAATAAAATCCAATGCCAGACACACAATCCATTTACAAGTTCGTTCTGGGTCTGAACGAAACCGGAGGCACTTTCCTCGCATATCCATCGATCTCCAAGTACGTCTGGACGACCACCGACTATTTCCATCCTCTTGGGTGTACAGCCCAATCAGGATCATCAGTAATCACCCAAACGATGTGAAGACTTCCGGTCTTCAACCACCGTCTTCATCTTCGACATATCGTCGAATCGGTTATTTAGAATGGGTATAAACCCGGCCATTCCGAACAACCCGCGTATATTAAAAACAAATGTTACACAAACACAACATACGCCTCATTCCAATTCATTAGTCACTAACCGTAAATCAGTAAGAGAGCAATTCCCCAAATATTAACCCCGAAGGTCGAAACCAACATCAGATCAATACCCAGGAAACCATTCTTCTTAACTAACCTACAGCTAGTTTCTAAATTTCAATTCTTAGGGAAAGGTTCCCATTAATTTTATCCAAGATAAATTCTTTAAATTCATTCTTTAATCTTCCTTTGGATGTCATTTCAAACTAGATTATGGTTTTCTAAACTAGACGAGATTAGCGAACCACACCGAAGTAATTATTTATTTTATTTCCCAATCCCAACCTATTCATCCCATGAAGCAAAACTGGTAATACTCCATATCTAACACCACGGGGTTATCGGTAAAATTAATTACCATTTCACGTTCAAATCTAATTAAAGATTTAACTATCGCTTTGAAGCAAAACTGGTGATACTCCATTCTCGCTCATTTCCCAAATTTGATAATTTAGATTATCAATTCACATTTCAATCTAATTGCAGATTCATTAAAACTCCTTTTACTGGGTTAAAGAACTAATGTCATTTAAAACACAGTTCACGACAAACACAAATCACATTCTATTTATTTATCGGGTTATAGAACAAGTGTTGTTTAATACACTGTTCACGATAAACCCACAACTCAATTCTATTTACAACCCATTTCAAATCCAATTTATTTATTTAAAAATAAATGTGTTTTAATTTTAGTTCAAAACTAGTTCATTTCGATAAAAATCTATTTTTATCTTTTCAAATATGGAGTTTTTCATCCCAATTTTTCCCAAATCATTTCTTATGATTTTACACTAATTATTACTATTTTTAATAATTTTATCAAGGCCCGTACAGTCGATTTCCATCAACGGTCATCGAACTGCACTTACAACGACCTTTTCCAAATTTGATTTGGACGTATCTCTAAATCTAACCATTAGATTTCAAATTTCTAATATTCGTTAGAAATCTCTTTTCGACACGAACCCAACGGTTCCGATTTTAGGAGAATCCGACGGTCGGATCTCCCGTAATGTCCGTTCGAAATCAATGGTCGAAATTCGCGAACTGCCGCGGAGCGGCGCGTTCTATTCAGGCCATTATATTATATATATAATATATATAATATATATTTCGTCGATTTCTATTTAAAACGAATTTTATAAATAGTTTTAAATTCGTTTCAAAAACAATTTCAACTTCCATTTCAATTCAAATCAAAATTAAATTTTTTCTTATAAATTCGTTTTAAAATTCATTTCTATTCAATTCAAATTTCAATTCAATTTGAATTCACTTCAATTCGTTTTCAATTCAATTCGAATTCGTTTTCAATTCAATTCGAATTCGTTTTATATTCGATTCGATTCAAATTGGTTTTTTATTCAAATCAAATTCAATTCGTTTTCTACTCAAATCAAATTCAATTCCTTTTCTATTCAAATCAAATTCAATTCATTTTCTATTCAAATCAAATTCAATTCATTTTCTATTCAAATCAAATTATAAAAATGAATATAATCGATATAAATATCGTTCGCGTCAAAATAGCGCGTCTCTAATCAACACGGCTTTATATATTTCAATAATTCCGTTATTCTATTCAACAAATGAATATTTATTCTATTCAATACGGGAATCTATATTTTTGTCAACGCATGACTAATCTCAACGAATGAGTACTGTCCACGCGTGACTATTTTTGTTATTTAATATTTTTATAAAAATTATGGTATCTATCGTTTGATTTAAATCAGACTCCAACCGTAAATTAGTAAGAGAACGATTCCCTGAATATTAACCCCGAAGGCCGAAACCAACATCAGATCAATATCCAAGAGACTACTCATCTTATCTATTTTTCCAGTCAGTTTCTTATTTTATATATGATAAAGATGTAAGATTTACTGTTAAAATATTTCGTTCAACACATGACTAATCTCAACGAATGAGTACTGTCAACACAAGAACCTTTATTTTATAATGATAAAGATGTAAATTTTATTGTTAAAATATTTCGTTCAACACATGACTAAACTCAACGGATGAGTACTGTCAACACATGAACCTTTATTTTATAATGATAAAGATGTAAATTTTATTGTTAAAATATTTCGTTCAACACATGACTAAACTCAACGGATGAGTACTGTCAACACATGAACCTTTATTTTATAATATTCTTTATCTTCTAAATTGGAATGAGGCCCAATCAATTACCATATAACGTTAATTATATGGATTCCATACACACATGTATAAAATGGCAACGATAAATAATCAACCATCATCCAAAGTGCACTACACTGTATAAGCATCAAATATAGATATCTAACGCTTATAACAGCCCGTCGATCCATCGATCGACATACAACTAATTATTGGGATTAGTGTATGCCGTATTTTATCCCAATACCCGTGTGGGGTTTCAAATCAAAAAACACAGATTTTTATTTGTGCAGTTGGGCGATGCGTAAAATTTATCGTCCCAATCAATATCCTTCAAATAGGTGTACATAAAAAAACCGTCCGGTTTGTAAATGAATATTTATTTATTCACATTCACGTTAAAAATTATATTTTTAACGATAAAATATTTTTAACTATATAAATATTTTATTTTATTTCACATCACACAATCAACTACACATCAAAATCAATCAAACAAACAAGTCGTCCATGGTCTGTGGACGACGGGTGTCGGGTGCTACTAAACACCGTCTGCATCCTAGTATATATATATAACTAGAAAAAGAAATTGAATAGTGAGAAATTCTCACCAAAGCTATCCCAACTCCACGATGCTTCCAATGTAGGAAATCATCACTGTTCTCTTCTTTTGTCACTTTCGTCGCCCGTAGTCACTACATATATAAAAATCGTATTTTTACTTTGCTATTCAATATATAAAAATCGAATTTTTACTTCGTTATTCAATATATAAAAATCGAATTTTTACTTCGCTATTCAATATATAAAAATCGAATTTTTACTTTGTTGCTATGTATATAAAAATCCTATTTTTATAATTGCTCCATATGGATAAAAATTCTATTTTTACATCGCTACTATATAGATAAAAATTCTATTTTTACATCATTACTATATAGATAAAATTTCTATTTTTACATCGCTACTATATAGATAAAAATTCTATTTTTACATCGATGTTTATAAAATAAAGATTATATTTTTAATATGCCACTAGTATAAAAATTATATTTTTAATATTCTACATTAATGAAAATCCTATTTTTATCGAAGTAAAAATCATATTTTTACTTCACTACTTAATTAAAAATTATATTTTTTTTCATGCTATATATATAAATAAAAATCTAACCTTTCTATACTATATATGTAAGTAAAAATCTCGCCTTTTCACTTTGAAAAATCTCAACTTTTCGATCCTAGAAATCGTATTTTCATATCATAAATATTTTTTTCCTTGAATAAAAATCCTTTCCTTTTGAAATTAAAAATCCAAATCCTCATCGTATATAAAAACATGTTCTTTTCATTGATATTCACATATAAAAATTCAATCTTTCTTTTATAAAAATCCTAGCTTTCCTTTATATAAAAATTACATCTTTATGACCTAGATGCAATAATTAGTGTAAATAAAGAAAAACCGAACCTTCCTTTGCACTCGTTCTAAATGCTCCAGGAACAACGACCATCCCCCATCACCACGCGCAAGCCCAGAAGTCACTGGGATCGGATCTGGGATGCTCACGACGTCGGCGTTGGGCCTGAGGGCGCGACACTCGGTGCAGCGGCTAGGGAGTGTAGGCGTCGGAGTTGGGTGCTTCGGTGGTGGCAGGCGGTAAAGGGGGGCGACGCGTCTCATTTGGCTAGGGCACAGGGGGGGGGGGGTTTCGTTCAAGCGATGGCTGTCTGGGGGTAGAAGAGGAGAGGGAATCGAGAGGGGGGGTGTCGAGGTGAGGTGGTGCTTCGGAGATCGGCGCAGCGGAGGTAGGTCGGGGCGACGAGGCTGCGACATCGGGCTTCTGCCATTTTTTATTTATTTCGATTTTACTTTCTGAATGAACGATGAAGGGGGGGGGGGGCTAGGGCTGTCAACGGGTAACCGAAAAATCCGATATCCGTCCGCATCCGTATCCGAAAATACGAAAAATATCCATTATCCGAGATGCATATACGAATATCCGATATCCGAAAATCATTTCGGATATGGTTATAGTGGTATCCGTATCCAAAAATATCCGTCCGATTTTCTGATACGTGTATGTAGTATATATATATATATATTATATAATTTTTAATTTATATTTAAGATTAAATTAATATATAAATTTCCTTAAAATAGCTAAGCTAAACTCAACTATTTAATTATAAAGGAAAGTTGTATTTTGTATTATGCAACATTTTAAATCATGTACTCATTTTATTTTGTGGTATGGTTATAATTAAAACATAATTGTGTATGTGCTTCTATGATTTATATTTTGTTTTATTTTAGTCTTAGGGTTGTGTATTTCATATTTTGAACACTTTTATGTCTTAAAATATTTGTTGTAAGAAAATTATTTGATTGATGTCCTGCTTGTAATTTTTAATTAGATGTATTCACATTTTCAAAAAATATATTTTATGAGCCAAATTTGTATGTGAGTGATGTATTTGTAAACTTTTACTGTTTTATTTTCGGATTTTTTTCGGATGTTTTCGGATATTTTTCGGATATTTTCGGATATACACATCCAATGTACAGTTTTAAGTTTCGGAAACGGATATTTCGGATATTTTCGGATATCCTATTCGCTAAGGCGGATACGGATATTTTCGGATATCCGAAAATATCCGCGGATACGGATACGAATATTTTTAACTGGTATCCGCGGATATCGGATACGGATTCGGATACGGATTTTCATTTTCGGATATGGATTCGGATACGGCACTATCCGTATCCGACCGCATCCGTTTACAGCCCTAGGGGGGGCAGAGGGAAAGTAAGGTGGAGGAGAGAGGTTTTAATTATTTTTTTCAAAAAGTTGACTTTTACATACGACCTCTAAACAAGGCCCACCACCTGTCATCCCTAGCGTTTTACCCCTATTCCGAACACAATGGGATATGTATCTTAGGCTGATTCGATCGTTTCGATCAGTTTTCGTCAAAATCAAAATATAACTCTATATATTGAATTTGAACGCACATTTCAATTTACCGAGGTCACATACGAACTCTAAAAATCCCCGAAAAATATTTTCTAGCTTCGTATTGACGATACGGTCCTAACAAAACTAGTTTCGTCGAATTTTGAGACCGTTGGAAAAATGGCCATTTTCCAGTCGATTAAAATCAACTGAAACTGGTCAAACGCGTTTTTCATTGCCACGCTCACATATTGATTCGAAAAATTATGAAATTTGGAATCTAGCAATAACTCGACATCACGGATCCAACAAAAGTGGTTTCGTCGAAATCCGAGGTCGTTTGCAAAATTTCCATTTTTAAGGGCCTGAATTCCATAGCGACTATTCAGAATTTTCAACTGGACATATCTTTTGATTCCCGCTATGAAATTTTGATTTTTCGGATTCGTTGGAAAGATATTCCCAATTAAATTCTAATATTTTTGGTTTCGCTAAAATCCGATTTATTTTGCACCCGGTACGTTCAATTGAAGTTTGAAATCGAATTATCGAACTACCGCGCCATTTTCAATTCCTATTCATAATTATATATAATTATTTATATTCTAACGACGATCTATATAATATATACGTTCGAATTATATTCAAAATAAATTTTTCGTCGATACTATTTAAAATAATTCATTTTAAATATTCAAAATTCGCTAAGAATGCCAAAATAAAAATTTTAAACTGGCCCAGATTTTCGGGTTATTACAATCTCCCCCACTTAAAACTTTTCGTCCCCGAAAAGGAACAAAGTCGAAAGTGGTTTGATTAATCAACTCTACGTTCGATCTGGCTTCCATTCTCCAACTTTTCAGTTTCTGAGAAATTTCAAATTTTCAAAAATTTGGCTAACACCCTAAATTTTCGAAAAATTTCGCCATAACCTCCCCTGCACCGGGAGCCACGGGAAAATCCCGAAATTGCCATACAGGCCTTCTGATCTCAAAAAGAAAAAGCCAAGCGGCTAGCCAATCGGCTCACAAAATCATCATCACCCAAACAAAACAGTAAATTATAGTAAACATGTACCTATTTGTCGGGCAAACAAATTTTATTCTCTGCTATAGCCTCCTTGCTAAGACCTGTTCAATGTAAGTACATGTATATGCAAGCAAATGCGACCAATTTTCAATACAATTCAATATTCGGTTCAACTTGGCATAATGGTTCAAAATTATCAAACAAATAAACAAACAACACAAACATCAATCAATTAGTCGATTAACGTTTCAAATTCATAATTTTGACATATATACTGAAAATCATGTTTTTGATGCCAAATCACAACAATAAATCTATCTATATAAGTTTTGGTTCTCACACCAGTTTAATGGAAATATATAGAAATCACACCTTCGTCACTCGAAAATAAATTCTGACGACGAGTACTCAACCATCAGAATCATCTTCGGGCCACTAGAGTATGATTCTATATCTATCCAGTATATTAAAACTTCGAATATACGTTCATGACGCGTATACGCGAAATCTTTATATATTCGAATGTCCAAATTCAAAATAAATAAATATTCAAATACGTATAAAGCGATTTAAATTTTAAAACAAAATTGTTTTCATTTGAAAAATATACTCTTCACACTCGTTCTAGGATACTACTGATCCTATCTCTAACGAGTCATTCTAATTGGATATTGCTAATCCAATATCTGATGAATTCTTTCGTATGGTTCTAATGTGTCTTGTTCTCGAGCTCTGTAAACCAAAGCTCTGATACCAAATGAAGCGACCCGAACTTCCCCGGTCTCCGAAGAGATGAGAAAGAACGAATTACTGTGAGGACAAGACAAATCAGAACAAAAACGGAAGAACATTTCATTGTTATCACAACAATTCCATCAGATACAAGAATATACAGAGTATAATTGAATAAATTTACATTCGATAAATATCAGAGATTACAATAAATTACATAGCAGCGGAAAATAATACAAAGCACAGCTGAGAGTAATACACGGATACAGAGCTTTCCAAGCATCGTTCCAGTTGTAAATCAGGATCCTGTGAATATAAATCTGCAAAACCAAAACTACTAGCTGCCCGTGTCGAAAATAGAGGCACCCAGAGTTTAGGTTGAAACAATAAACACCAGGTCAGTCATGTGACTGGTGTGAGAACTAAAACAGTTATTTAAACTTTTCTTTGAAAGAGAGTAATTCAAGGGACCACGCCGTATAACACGGAACGGGTTTCCTCCTAAGAATACCAGTGCATAGAATAAACAACGCAATGCTTTTTCGAAAAATGAAGCTATTATAAGACCCAGGTCCCATCACACAATGCAACGCAAGCCGAAGGATAGGGTTTTCCCTTATAATAGCCAAACATGCTTGGTACGTTTAAAACAAATCATTTGATACTATAATAAGTGTATAGTGTCAAAACAATTTCAATCATAAATATAAATCATAGACGACATGGGTACCATATATCATGTCGCCATACTAGTTCTACAATTAAAACCGTAATACACGTATTGGAAATTGGATTTCCGTTATGAGTCGAGGCAAGGGGCAAGATCCTCTCTGCTTCGAGACACTCTAGCAAATGCTCAGGACTATGCACTCTGGGCAACCACTTGGATCGGTTGGGCCGGTCCTCTCTTACGTTTGAGGATTAATTATTCCTAAACACACGTTTCCCGGTCCTTACAGACCTATAATCGAGGCGCCTCATTCCAACAACCACATAGGTGAAAAGTATATAAATGTCATGGCTGGTAAGTCACTGACACCACCAAAGCTAGAAAGAAACGTCGTGTTCTTCCAACGGTCCGTATCCCATTTTAACTCATACCGAGGTGTGAGGCTCGCGAATCCACGCTATACACAAAGCTGCCACATAGGCCGTGCTTTGATCATCAACCACAAGACTTTGCTTTTCAACAGAAGCCTTGATCCATGCAACTCAGCGTGCCACACAGGAAATTCATGCCATGCGATTGATATCTATCGATATATAAACTCTAAGCTCGTACGTCTCAGAGAAGGGCGTTAAGCAAAAGAATAAATTCTCTGTCGCCAAACAGATATATATTTAACAGAAATCAATCAACACAGAATAAAATCCAATGCCAGACACACAATCCATTTACAAGTTCGTTCTGGGTCTGAACGAAACCGGAGGCACTTTCCTCGCATATCCATCGATCTCCAAGTACGTCTGGACGACCACCGACTATTTCCATCCTCTTGGGTGTACAGCCCAATCAGGATCATCAGTAATCACCCAAACGATGTGAAGACTTCCGGTATTCAACCACCGTCTTCATCTTCGACATATCGTCGAATCCGTTATTCAGAATGGGTATAAACCCGGCCTTTCCGAACAACCCGCGTATATTAAAAACAAATGTTACACAAACACAACATACGTCTCATTCCAATTCATTAGTCACTAACCGTAAATCAGTAAGAGAGCAATTCCCCAAATATTAACCCCGAAGGTCGAAACCAACATCAGATCAATACCCAGGAAACCATTCTTCTTAACTAACCTACAGCCAGTTTCTAAATTTCAATTCTTAGGGAAAGGTTCCCATTAATTTTATCCAAGATAAATTCTTTAAATTTATTCTTTAATCTTCCTTTGGATGTCATTTCAAACCAGATTATGGTTTTCTAAACTAGTCGAGATTAGCGAACCACACCGAAGTAATTATTTATTTTATTTCCCAATCCCAACCTATTCATCCCATGAAGCAAAACTGGTAATACTCCATATCTAACACCACGAGGTTATCGGTAAAATTAATTACCATTTCACGTTCAAATCTAATTAAAGATTTAACTATCGCTTTGGAGCAAAACTGATGATACTCCATTCTCGCTCATTTCCCAAATTTGATAATTTAGATTATCAATTCATATTTCAATCTAATTGAAGATTCATTAAAACTCTTTTTACTGGGTTAAAGAACTAATGTCATTTAAAACACAGTTCACGACAAACCCAAATCACATTCTATTTATTTATCGGGTTATAGAATAAGTGTTGTTTAATACACTGTTCACGATAAACCCACAACTCAATTCTATTTACAACCCATTTCAAATCCAATTTATTTATTTAAAAATAAATGGGTTTTAATTTTAGTTCAAAACTAGTTCATTTCGATAAAAATCTATTTTTATCTTTTCAAATATGGAGTTTTTCATCCTAATTTTTCCCAAATCATTTCTTATGATTTTACACTAATTATTACTATTTTTAACAATTTTATCAAGGCCCGTACAGTCGATTTCCATCAACGGTCATCGAACTGCACTTACAGCGACCTTTTCCAAATTTGATTTGGACGTATCTCCAAATCCAACCGTTAGATTTCAAATTTCTAATATTTGTTAGAAATCTCTTTTCGATACGAACCCAACGGTTCCGGTTTTAGGAGAATCCGACGGTCGGATCTCCCGTAATGTCCGTTCGAAATCAATGGTCGAAATTCGCGAACTGTCGCAGCGCGGCGCGTTCTATTCAGGCCATTATATTATATATATAATATATATTTCGTCGATTTCTATTTAAAACGAATTTTATAAATAGTTTTAAATTCGTTTCAAAAACAATTTAACCTTCCATTTCAATTCAAATCAAAATTAAATTTTTTCTTATAAATTCGTTTTAAAATTCATTTCTATTCAATTCAAATTTCAATTCAATTTGAATTCACTTCAATTCGTTTTCAATTCAATTCGAATTCGTTTTCAATTCAATTCGAGTTCGTTTTATATTCGATTCGATTCAAATTGGTTTTTTATTCAAATCAAATTCAATTCGTTTTCTACTCAAATCAAATTCAATTCATTTTCTATTCAAATCAAATTCAATTCATTTTCTATTCAAATCAAATTCAATTCATTTTCTATTCAAATCAAATTATAAAAACGAATATAATCGATATAAATATCGTTCGCGTCGAAATAGCGCATCTCTAATCAACACGGCTTTATATATTTCAATAATTCCGTTATTCTATTCAACAAATGAATATTTATTCTATTCAATACGAGAATTTATATTTTTGTCAACGCATGACTAATCTCAACGAATGAGTACTGTCCACACGTGACTATTTTTGTTATTTAATATTTTTAGAAAAATAATGGTATCTATCGTTTGATTTAAATCAGACTCCAACCGTAAATTAGTAAGAGAACGATTCCCTGAATATTAACCCCGAAGGCCGAAACCAACATCAGATCAATATCCAGGAGACCACTCATCTTATCTATTTTTCCAGTCAGTTTCTAATTTTATATATGATAAAGATGTAAGATTTATTGTTAAAATATTTCGTTCAACACATGACTATTCTCAACGAATGAGTACTGTCAACACATGAACCTTTATTTTATAATGATAAAGATGTAAATTTTATTGTTAAAATATTTCGTTCAACACATGACTAAACTCAACGGATGAGTACTGTCAACACATGAACCTTTATTTTATAATGATAAAGATGTAAATTTTATTGTTAAAATATTTCGTTCAACACATGACTAAACTCAACGGATGAGTACTGTCAACACATGAACCTTTATTTTATAATATTCTTTATCTTCTAAATTGGAATGAGGCCCAATCAATTACCATATAACGTTAATTATATGGATTCCATACACACATGTATAAAATGGCAACGATAAATAATCAACCATCATCCAAAGTGCACTACACTGTATAAGCATCAAATATAGATATCTAACGCTTATAACAGCCTGTCGATCCATCGATCGACATACAACTAATTATTGGGATTAGTGTATGCCGTATTTTATCCCAATACCCGTGTGGGGTTTCAAATAAAAAAACACAGATTTTTATTTGTGCAGTTGTGCGATGTGTAAAATTTATCGTCCCAATCAATATCCTTCAAATAGGTGTACATAAACAAACCGTCTGGTTTGTAAATGAATATTTATTTATTCACATTCACGTTAAAAATTATATTTTTAACGATAAAATATTTTTAACTATATAAATATTTTATTTTATTTCACATCACACAATCAACTACACATCAAAATCAATCAAACAAACAAGTCGTCCATGGTCTGTGGACGACGGGTGTCGGGTGCTACTAAACACCGTCTGCATCCTAGTATATATATATATATAACTAGAAAAAGAAATTGAATAGTGAGAAATTCTCACCAAAGCTATCCCAACTCCACGATGCTTCCAATGTAGGAAATCATCACTGTTCTCTTCTTTTGTCACTTTCGTCGCCCGTAGTCACTACATATATAAAAATCGTATTTTTACTTTGCTATTCAATATATAAAAATCGAATTTTTACTTCGCTATTCAATATAAAAAAATCGAATTTTTACTTCGCTATTCAATATATAAAAATCGAATTTTTACTTTGTTGCTATGTATATAAAAATCCTATTTTTATAATTGCTCCATATGGATAAAAATTCTATTTTTACATCGCTACTATATAGATAAAAATTCTATTTTTACATCGTTATTATATAGATAAAATTTCTATTTTTACATCGCTACTATATAGATAAAAATTCTATTTTTACGTCGATGTTTATAAAATAAAGATTATATTTTTAATATGCCACTAGTATAAAAATTATATTTTTAATATTCTACATCAATGAAAATCCTATTTTTATCGAAGTAAAAATCATATTTTACTTCACTACTTAATTTTTTTTTTCATGCTATATATATAAATAAAAATCTAACCTTTTTATACTATATATGTAAGTAAAAATCTCGCCTTTTCACTTTGAAAAATCTCAACTTTTCGATCCTAAAAATCGTATTTTCATATCATAAATATTTTTTTCCTTTAATAAAAATCCTTTCCTTTTGAAATTAAAAATCCAAATCCTCAACGTATATAAAAACATGTTCTTTTCATTGATATTCACATATAAAAATTCAATCTTTATTTTATAAAAATCCTAGCTTTCCTTTATATAAAAATTACATCTTTATGACCTAGATGCAATAATTAGTGTAAATAAAGAAAAACCGAACCTTCCTTTGCACTCGTTCTACATGCTCCAGGAACTACGACCATCCCCCATCACCACGCGAAAGCCCAGAAGTCACTAGGATCAGATCTGGAATGCTCACGACGTCGGCGTTGGGCCTGAGGGCGCGACACTCGGTGTCGCGGTTAGGGAGTGTAGGCGTCGGAGTTGGGTGCTTCGGTGGTGGCAGGCGGTAAAGGGGGGCGACGCGTCTCATTTGGCTAGGGCACAGGGGGGGTTTTCGTTCTAGCGGTGGCTGTCTGGGGGTAGAAGAGGAGAGGGAATCGAGAGAGGGGGAGTGTCGAGGTGAGGTGGTGCTCCGGAGATCGGCGCAGCGGAGGTAGGTCGGGGCGACGAGGCTGCGACATCGAGCTTCTGCCATTTTTTTTTCGATTTTACTTTCTGAATGAACGATGAAGGGAGGGGGCAGAGGGAAAGTAAGGTGGAGGAGAGAGGTTTTTATTTTTATTTTCAAAAAGTTGACTTTTACATACGACCTCTAAACGAGGCCCACCGCCTGTCGTCCCTAGCGTTTTACCCCTATTCCGAACACAATGGGATATGTATCTTAGGCCGATTCGATCGTTTCGATCAGTTTTCGTTAAAATCAAAATATAACTCTATATATTGAATTTGAACGTGCATTTCAATTTACCGAGGTCACATACGAACTCTAAAAATCCCCAAAAAATATTTTTTAGCTTCGTATTGACGATACGGTCCTAACAAAACTAGTTTCGTCGAATTCTGAGACCGCTGGAAAAATGGCTATTTTCCAGTCGATTAAAATCAACTGAAACTGGTCAAATGCGTTTTCCTTTGCCACGCTCACATATTGATTCGAAAAATTATGAAATTTGGAATCTAGCAATAACTCGACATCACGGATCCAACAAAAGTGGTTTCGACGAAATCCGAGGTCGTTTGCAAAATTTCCATTTTTAAGGGCCTGAATTCCATAGCGACTATTCAGAATTTTCAACTGGACATATCTTTTGATTCCCGCTATGAAATTTTGATTTTTCGGATTCGTTGGAAAGATATTCCCAATTTGATTCTAATATTTTTGGTTTCGCTAAAATCCGGTTTATTTTGCACCCAGTACGTTCAATTGAAGTTTGAAATCGAATTATCGAACTACCGCGCCATTTTCAATTCCTATTTATAATTATATATAATTATTTATATTCTAACGACGATCTATATAACATATACGTCCGAATTATATTCAAAATAAATTTTTCGTCGATATTATTTAAAATAATTCATTTTAAATATTCAAAATTCGCTAAAATTGCCAAAATAAAAATTTTAAACTAGCCCAGATTTTCGGGTTATTACAGTATTGGTGATGACCTGAGTGATAACAATGAGCTTTTTGAGGGCAATGAATATATTTATCAGGATATGGATCTTGGTGAAGGCAATGCTTTGGCTCTTATTGATTCAGGACAGTGCTATGAGATCATTAGCAAAAGGAAGGGCAAAAGACTTCTTGACAACTCTGGAGTGGTGATGCTTAGGCGCAGTGAAGGAGGCCTACCTCATACTATTGAGGCACTTATAGGAAGAAATATGTTGAAAGCTTTGTTGAAAAAGTGCATGCAAGGGTAAGAAGGATTGCTGGACCTTCTGCTTGATTATGCAGTTGAAAACTTTATGCTACTTTGTTATTTTGGGGGCTCTAATATATAGTACATGCTGTTGTTTTTATTTTTGTAGGCTGTAATATGTTGACAACAATTATCACTACCTTTTTGCTTCAAAAAAATTATATTGTAAGATCAATATTTGTTAATATGTATGTGATGAATGTTGATTTTTAGCTGTGATAAGTGTTAAGAACTGATTAAAATTAAGCAATATTATGTTTTGTTATATGTTGTAGTTTAGATGATTAAAAAGATATTTAATTTTATCTTTTTATTTTATATTATGCAATTATTTCTTTTGTTGAATGATTATTTGGTTATTTGGTCTTATGAATTTTATGCTATGTTTTGTTGAATGGTTATTTTATTATTTGGTTTTTTTGACAGCAAAGGTTTTAAAATATAATCTCATTTATCTTTTCATGTAAAGGCAATATTTTGAGTTTGTTGTATGTAGTGACTTTCATAGGTTGTTGAATGTTGAAAACAAAAGATAAGGCCAAAACATTTTCATATTTTTAAACTGTTGATTTGGATTTTATGTTCACCCTTCTTTGAGTGAACTGATGTACCATGACTTGAAATATGTTGACTCGAACTTTATGTGTATCTGAAAGGGAATAGGTGGTTGGTGACTGATTTAAGTGCGGTTTTATAAAATGATAAATTGTTTTATCTTTTTTCCACTTGCAAATTTAACAAAAAATAAAGTCCCAACATTACAGTTTTGTTTAATATTTTCTTTGAGTTAAAGTTAAACCTCTTATGATGTAAAGTTTGTGGAATAAACATAATAATTAAATAGCAAACTCAAGAGTATACAACAGTGAGAAGATTTTAAATAAACACAATAATGCACAATTGATATATCAACTATATCAACACACAGTAATCAAGCAACAAATATATAATATGTGTGTTTTTGTATGACAAATTTGACCCCAAAATAAAAATTAACAGGATTTGAAAACCATATACAGATTCCTAAATCTGACAACATATAGATCCTTTCAATTAGTAGTATTAAAATTATCTACTTTACATGTATTATTATCTAAAATTATTTGAAAATCTTTGAACTTCAGACATTGAATTTTTTCATCATCTAGCGGTACGGTTCGTCCTGCAGTATACCAGACGCAAAACTAACTCTTAATTTGTCCATATGTTGTTGAGAATTGCTTGCTATCATATGTCTTTTAAGCGTAAAATTTCTCAAGTTCATAAAGCTATACATTCCACAGTCATATCCGTTATAAATAGAACAAAAAAAGTTAAACATTTGACAACTATTCATCTTCTTAAAAAATTCATGGTTAAATAACATGTAATAATGATTTTCAATTAACATGTAATAAAATGTAATAATGATTTTCAGTTAACATGGTTAAATGAATTGTCAACTGTCCAAACTGGAATAACATGTAATAATGATTTTCAATTAAGTACAACAGCATACAATAATTAGGCAATCCAATAAAATTCGTAACTTATACATGTTGTGTTATACACTAAAGACAAAAAAGTAATAAGGTTAAATGACATATTGCCAACCATTAATTATCGACTCTGCTGCATAAAAAGATAAACCATTTATCTTTTTTGTCCAATTTTTTTTGTTTATAAAAAGCGTACCTGTAATGATAAACATATTATAAACATATTAAAACATATTAACATAATAATTTAACAATATTTTTGATTACAAAAGTAATATTTCAATGTTTTTGTATAGAAATACATTGGTTATTTAAAAGATAAAATTGCTTATCTTTTTTGTCATTAGCTTTCATATTACAAAATTTTACAAGGATAGATGTATTAGAACATGTTTTTCAAAATAGTTTGATCATATTTACATTTATTTTCTTAAACATGAATTGCTGATCTAAAAGTGCAATTATGTTTATCTTTTTTTGTGTTAGTTTTTTATAAAAAAATGTTAATCATTTGCTAATATAAATGTGTTAAATCATATAATGCATGGAAATTATTGAATTATTTTTAATTAAAATCTAATATGCAAATCTTGTAATAAAAAACATTATTGTTTATAATGATAGATATATATCTTTTTTGTGTATTTGTCTTATATCTTTTACAGTGATGATTTGCATACATTTATCTTTTTCAAAAAACTAATAGCAGTGTATACCAACTAACAAATAAATATTAATTTTTTTTAAAAAATTCATCTAAACATTATTTACAGTAACAGATAAACGTGTTTATCTTTTTTTTGTGTTTATTTGCTATAAAAAAATGTTAATCATTTGCTAAAATAAATGTGTTAAATCATCTGTTGCACGGAAATTATTGAATTTTTTTAATTAAAATATAATATGCAAATCTTCTAATAAAAAACATTATTTTTTACAAAGATATATTTATCTTTTTAGTCTAATTTTCTTATATCTTTTACAGTGATGATTTACATAAATTTGTTTTTTTCAAAAAACTGATAGCAGTGTATACCAAATAACAAATAAACATTGAAATTTGTTTTTATAAAAAAATACATCTAAACATTTATAACAATTACTATAAAAGATAAATGTGTTTATATTTTTTTGTGTTTGTTTGTAATTAAAAAAAATGTTGATCATTTGCTAAAATAAATTTGTTAAATCATCGAATGCACGAAAATTATTGAATTTTTTTAATTAAAAAGTATTATGCAAATCTTTTAATAAAAAACATTATTATTTACAAAGAGAAATATATTTATCTTTTTAGTATAATTGTCTTATATCTTTTACAGTGATGATTTACATACATTTATCTTTTTCAAAAAACTGATAGCAGTGTATACCAAATAATAAATAAACATTAAAATTTATTTTTTCTAAAAAAAACACATCTAAACATTTATAACAATTATAGTAACAGATAAATGTGTTTATATTTTTTTTATGTTTGTTTGTTACAAAAAAAATGTTAATCATTTGCTAAAATAAACGTGTTAAATCATCTAATGCACGGAAATTATTGAATTATTTTTAATTAACATATAGTACGCAAATCTTCTAATAAAAAACATTATTGGTTCTGAGGATAGATATATTTATCTTTTTTGTGTACTTGCCTTATATCATTTACAGTGATGATTTATATATATTTATATTGTTAAAAAAACCGATAGCAGTGTATACGAAATAACAAATAAACATTGAAATATGTTTTTCCTAAAAAAATACAACTAGACATTTATGACAATTACAGTAA
This sequence comes from Allium sativum, assembly GCA_030737875.1. NCBI lineage: Eukaryota > Viridiplantae > Streptophyta > Magnoliopsida > Asparagales > Amaryllidaceae > Allium > Allium sativum. Next base: position 937,587,973 of record CM060924.1, on the reverse strand, counting down.
AAGATAAATTTGGTTATCTTTTTTACTTGTACCACTAATTTTCAGATATTACTAAATTTTAATATGTAATTAAATAATTCAAATTAAAGGATAAACACGATTATATTTGTAAGTTGTCAAACAAAATAAAATATACTACTGAATATATATGTCCTAATGTATTATTGCTATAATCTGTAATCGAACAAAACATTTATAAAAACGTTAAAAGATGAAAATATATATTCATACCTGTCGGTTCTTAGCGACTTTAGGGTTTTAGCTTGTTTGAGAATATCGACTTGTTTGAGAAGATCAATTTTTTTGAGAAGATCGACTTAGGGATTTAGGGTTTTATGAATCGGCTTAGATTTTAGGGATTTAGAGATTCACGAATTGGCTTACGTCTTGTTTTTGAAGATAGGCTGCATTGAGAAATAGGGGACAATCGTCAAAAAGAGAAGAAATCAGCCCAATTTTTTTTGTGGAGCATCGTTAAAAAATTGGAGGCGATCGTCAAAAGAAGAAGATGGTAGAAATGGATGCGGCTGTGGAAATTTGTCCTGGAAAATAATTGTTTCGAACTTGTGTCCTAGAAACTAATTGTTTAACTAAAGGATGCCCTCATTGTATAATCCCCTTTTATTCAAAGGGAAAGTGTTAGTATTGTTTTTTGAGAAATGAACAAAAGAGATGCTATAATGAGAATTTACATGAAATTTGATTAAACCCAAAGTTACGTATATATATGATTTAATTTTAAAGTGTATGAAATAGCTTTGAGAATCGTGTTATAATAAATAAGTAGAAATATAATATTTAAAAATATTTCAAGATTTAAAAGTTCAATTAATCTTCGCTAATTGTTTTAAATTAAAAGGCCAAGTAATGCCAATACTGAATCAGTGAACTTATTTTATTCTCATGATTATTTACTTGATAGTTAAATCACCGGCTATCAAATCTGACCAATACGATCGTTGGTACGGAAAGAACGGGATCAAATATATATTTGAAGCCATTCCGGCCAGTGAATACGTGAAAGATGCTAATTGAAGGTGGAGCAAATGAAGACCGTTGATCTTTATGAGCCGAAGAACTACTTATTGAATTTCTCAGGTTTAGCGGCTAGAGATATTTCGATAGTGATTGATTGACATAGAAATGTGTTTATTTTATGCTCTTATATCTTATCTTCTGTATATAAATAAATATTACTTGGGTATTGTTTTGTTACTTTTACAGATATTCCAGCCCAGCCCGCATGCAACCATAAATGTAGAGAAATAGAGTTCAATTTGCTGTGTATTTGCCTTTTGAAGAATTATAGATGAAGATATCACATCTAGTTGATGTTGGACAAGAAAAGGATTGATAACAAGGCTTTGCACATCACAAATCAATGAAGAAGTGTCAAGGAAACAAGAGGAAAAGAGAAAAGGCCCAAATTTGCTTTAATTATCAAAGGCCCATTTATGTTTTTCATTGTAAACTAATTAGTGATGTAATGACCAGGCCCATTTATCATTAGGGTTAGGGTTAGGGTTTGGCTATCTACCCTATATATACCCTTATAATGGCATTGTAGCCACCATCCTATCATATATCTCATTCTATTCTTTTCTTCATTAATAAAACTCATTTTTCTTTTTATCTTATGCAATTTTCTATTTCTTAGCAATTAGTGTTGTCTACACGATTAGATTCGGTAGAACACTATTTGTATTTTGCATTTCTTTTCATTAGTGATTGACCGTCTGATTAGATTCAGCGGTAATCCTAATTTTATTTCCTGTTGTTATTTATATTCTGCACTTTTATTTTATGTATTTTAATCGCGTTCATAGGTTAAATTGGATTTGATTAGATTTGAATCTGATTCATAGTTTCATTGCTTTTCCATTGAAATTGTGATTTGATCGTCGGTTCAGTTAGATCTGTTCTGAATCAAATTACAGTTTTAATTTTGTTTTGTTTAATTTTCAAAATCAACCTCCAAAGTTTTGTCTAACTCGCCCAAGAGATTAGATAAATAATTTGATTTAATTCACCTCCCTGTGTTCGACCTGTATGCTACACACCTGTATGCTTGCAGAATTTAATTTAAATGTCGCGCTTTTCTAATTCATAGACTAGCGTCGATCAAGTTTTTGGCGCCGTTGCCGGGGAGGTAACGGTTAAATTTTGTTATTTGTCTAATTTCTGATTCGTGTTAGTTTTATTTTATTGTATTTTCTTTTGTTTTCTTGTATATTTATAAAAAAAAATCTTGATTGATTTGATTTGGCATTATTCAATGATGCTACAATCTTCATAACAAGAGAAAAAATAACATACCATTTTCATTGATTTTCTGCTCTTGCCATTTCTATTTTCTTTTATTTCTTTCTTTTCTTTCCTAATCAATTCCCTCCTTTATACAAATTTATTTCTTGTTTTACAAGTTCAAAAAAAAATAAAAAAATATACAAAATTCCTTCTTTCTCTGTCATTTTTTTTTTCTTTTTTTTTGTATATATAGAAAAAAAAGTTCTAGTTTGGTTGATTGAGTATTAAAATATTGATACTACAATCTTCTAATAAGGGAAAAAAAAATCTTGCCTTTTTGTTTTTATTATTTCTTTCCTCATTTTGATTCCTTTTCCTTTTTGTTTTCCCTTCTCCCATTTATTACTTTCCTTTTTTTATATACATCCATTTTCTTCTTCTTACAACTTTCAAAGCAAATAAAAAAAAAACTTACCAAATTTCCTTAATTTTATCTTCTTCTTTCTCATTTATTTCTTCCCCCTTTCAATTTTTTCCTTTTATATTTCTTTTTCCTTTCCTACTTTCAAAGCAATGAAAAAAACAAAAACAAGAAAAACTCATCATTTAATTTCTCAAACTCTTTCCCCTTTTTCAATTTCATTCCCAGTTTCTACACTCTCTTTCAATAGCTTTCATATAAAAAAAAAAATTTGAAAACTTTCCATTCTTTCTTCCTTGTAGTTAATTCTCTGCTTTGTCATTTGATTACTACCCTCTTTTGCTATTTCTTTATTTCTTTCCATTCTTTTTCTTTTTGCAATTACAACAGCAATCTCTTCTCATCTTCTTGCCATTCCGTACATCTTCTCCTCTTCCACCAAGACCAAAACCAAAACCATCTTCACGCATACCCATAAAAATCCATATATCTTGCACCAACGAAAACTAATACAGCAAGTCATAACCTCCCCAAAACCATCCTTTCTCACAACCACCAACATCAGCACGTCACCCTCTTCCATCACAAATACCCCACGCACAACTTCTGCGCACCATCACCGCCATCAAATCCGATCACAACGCACTACTCAGCAGTTCCACTGCGTTTACCAGCCTCTATCCACTAAAACCACTCCACAATACCACCAATACCCACTCCAAATCCGATTCTCCGATCACGACATCATCCTCCAACCTCACGTTCGAATTCCAACACCACCTCCACCACGCAACAGATCCAAGAAACCCATAAATCGCCAATTCGAAACCAAGCCAAAAATCCCAAGTCAATAACGAAAAAGCAAATCGGAGGGGCCTTGAGTTTCATATTGAAAATTTTCCTTTTTTTTGGATCTCGAATAGCTTAGTTGTGGAGATTGATTGTGGGTGGAGTCTATTAGGGGAGTTGCGTCCTGTTTTCCAAGAAAAGGAGGAGGCGCGTCTCAGTGAGATCTCCCGTGAATTTTTTTTTGGGGCACTGTAATTTTTTTTTGGTGAACATTGAAGTTTGTGCATGGTGTTTAGCAATTGAGTAGGCAATTGATTTGTTTTCATTTTCTTTTTGATGTGGTCTCTTCGTGAAAGGTAAATTATACTACACACATTAAAAAAAAAAAAAATGGGACTGCCATTTTTGGTTTCTGAGATATTTTGGGAGCGCATATCCTGTATTTTGTTTTTGGCCTGTTCGACTGTGCCAAAACAAATAGCAAAAAAAAAAAAAAAAAAGTGGTTTGAGGAGCATAATTAAGGCGAGAATTGGATTGTGTCGCCTATTTTTGGGTGCGTGCGTTTTGATTGAGAATTGACTTTCCAGGAGCAATTCTTTATTTAGTGCGTTAGTGCTTGTTCCCTACTTTATTTATTTATTTTTATTTCTTTTGTTAGGCTTAGCTTTTATTTTAAGTTTAGTTTATTTATTTTGTTTGGTTTTATTTTTATTTTTATTCTAGGTTTTTATCAGTTTGTAGTTTTCTTTTGATTTTACTTCTTTTCTTTTTCTTAAAAAAAAAAGAGTACGTTTTTTTTAGGCTTAATCGAGTAGGTTCGCTTGTTTGTTTGTTTGTATTTTTTTTCTTTTTTTTCCTTTGTTAGTTTTTTTTTCTTTTTCTTTTTAGGTTTTCTCCCTTTCAATTGTTTATATTTTTATTCTGTTTTATTTGCGTCTCGTTATTAAAAAAAAAAAAAAGAGGAAACCTCATTCAAATCAAAGGCAAAAAGCAAAGAATTCGAGCAAAAAAAAACAAGAAAACTCGGAAGCCAAGCAAATTTGCAAATCGCCAACGCTACTCAATTGCACTGGACGGACTGCCATACCCGCTGTAAAATTCTCTTAACTCTACATGTGCTCTGCTGCAAAATAAAAATATAGAAATTGTTGTAAAAATCTTCTGCAGGGGCAGCGGCTTGAATGTAAAAAAATTTAATTCTGCAATTTATATTTCTGTGACTGTTCTGTGACTGAAATTTCTGAATTAGTTGGGTACGGACTGATATTTTCATAACTGTCATCATTCTCATCGTTTCTCAACAATAAAATCCGATTAGATATTTCAAAATAATATAATTGAAAAGTGGTGCTTTGTGAAGTTGACTGTCTCGTATAATTGGATCGCGGATATATATTAGTTCAATTTATTGGACTATTAGCAAAAGAGGTTGCATACTACCCGTAAAACATTGGTCGTATCCCTTAGTATTTATACTATACGTGAACGGCCATAAGACCCTCTTCCCCCTTCTAATTGAGTCAGTTAATTAATAGAGCACTACTCAGTATTTTATACTATTTTGAAGTGAGAATATTTTTTGTCTTGCATTGACTTTATTCAAATGTCTGATTCAAAAAAATCCTTGAGAGAAACGTGGGATAATAATCGGAATAGACGTCCTCTTGAAGAGTATGAATATGAATTACAACTCATAAGGCAAAATTTTCCAAAATTTCATGAGCTTAATGTGACGAAAAGGAATTTCGCTCGGTCCGAACCAGTCGCTAAACCGATTCAGGCCGTTCGAAACGCCCTACCGTTTGAGAACATGACAAAACAGAACGCATACGGAAGAACATTTCATTGTATATTACAACAATGCATCAGATTACAGGAATATACAGAGTATAAATGAATATTACACAGAAATATCAGAGATTTAAATTACATTTAAATACATAGCAGCGGAAAATAATACAATACACAACTAGAAGAGATATACGGATACAAAGCTTTCCGGATATCATTCCAGCTGTAAACCAGGATCCTGTGAATATAAATCTGCAAAACCAAAACTACTAGCTGCCCGTGTCGAAAATAAGGGCACCCAGAGTTTAGGTTAAAACAATAAACTCCAGGTCAGTCATGTGACTGGTGTGAGAACTAAAACAGTTATTAATCTTTATTTTAAATCATTAGGTAAATCAAGGGACCACGCCGTATAACACGGAACGGGTTTCCTCCCAAGAATACCAGTGCATAAAACAAACAGCGCAATGCTAAATAAAGAAAAATGAAGCTGTTATAAGACCCAGGTCCCATCACACAATGCAACGCAGCCGAGGATAGGGTTTTCCCTTATAACAGCCAAACATGCTAGATACGGATAAAACAAATCATTTGATACTATTATAAGTGCATAGTGTATAAAACAACTTCAAATCATAAGTATCAATCATAGGCGGCATGGGTACCATATATCATGTCGCCATATATAGGTTTACAAATGAAACCGCAAATGTCACGTATTTGGAAATTGGATTTCCGTCTATGAACCGAGGCAAAAGATAGTCCTCAACCGATTCGTGACTCTCTAGCCCGAGCCACCGGAACAGCCGCAACTGCCCCTTCGATCGTCAGGGCCGGTCCACCGATGTGGATTATAGTGCCTGAACAATACGTTTCCCCGCCCTTTGGGGCGTAAACGAGCCAACTAAATGACTCCATCGGTTCGAGAACGACCGATCAATCCGAGGCGCCTCGCAACAGCAACAACCAAATAAGTCAAACTCGTCAGGGCGTGTAAAACCACTGACGCCACTTCTAGCTAGAAAGAAACGTAAGTCCTCCCTGATGTCCTCTCCCGTTTTTGGTTCATACCGGGTGTGAAACACGCGAGGTAAACGTTACACAAAGCTACGCCACAAAGGACTTGCTTTGATCATCACCACAAGACTTTGCTTTTCAACAGAAGCCTCGATCAATTGCCACTTAGGCATGCCACACAGGCAATTCACTCCATGCATTTTATATCCATCAATATATAACCCCTGAGCTCGTACGTCTCAGAGAAGGGCGTTAAGCAAGAGAATAAATTCTCCGCCGCCAAACAGATATATATTTAATAGAAATCAATCACACGGACTAAAATCCAATGTCAGACACACAGTCCATTTACAAGTCCGTTCTGGGTCTGAACGAAACCGGAGGCACCTAGTACCCCGCATATCCATCGATCTCCAAGTACGTCTGGACGATCACTAACTGTTTCCATCTTCTTGGGTGTACAGCCCAATCAAGATCATCAGTAATTACCCAAACGACGTGAAAACTTTTGGTCTTCGACCACCGTCTTCATCTTCGACACCACGTCGAATCAGTTATTCAGAATGGGATAAACCCGGTCTTTCTGAATAACTCGCGTATATATTATAAAAGTGTTACACAAACACAACATACGCCTCATTCCAATTCAGAATATTCTTTTATTCAAATATTCCTATACTTTGGGAAAAGTTCCCATTAATTATCCAAGATAAATTCTTTAAATTTATTCTTTAATCTCCTTTGAATATCAATTCAAACTAGTCGGGATTAGCGAACCACACCGAAGTAATCATTTATTTTATTTTCACAATCCCAACCTATTCATCCCATGAAGTAAAACTGGTTATACTTCATATCTAACACCAAGGTGTTATCGGTAAATTCAATTACCATTTCCCGTTCAAATCTAATTAAAGATTTAACTATCGCCTGGAGTAAAACTGGTGATACTCCATTCTCGATCTTTTCAATCTAATTAAAGATTCATTAAAACTCCACTTAGTTTTAATCGTTAACTGGGTTAAAGAATCAGTGTCATTTAAAACACGGTTCACGATAAACCCAAAATCACATTCCATTAATTATCGGGTTAAAGAACGAGTGTTATTTAAAAACACTGTCCACGATAAACCCAAAAATCAATATCAATTCAATTCCAATTAAATATTCTTTAATTGGTACACTTCATTAAATCTAAATAAAAAGATTTAACCTTTTCTCAACTGGGTTCAAGAACAGTGTTAGTGAAGACACCACTCACGACAAACCCAAATCACATTCGATATTCAATACAAGGCTCTGAATAGAAAATATACCGGCTTATATTCAATATCGAATTCTACGACTAACAAATGTCGTATTGGAAATAATGATATAAATATATATCTTTCAAATTTCCATAACAACCCCTGTATAATCACGAATTCCAACATCGAAATATTCCGAAGACAATTTCGATTCAAATCCCCTCCAATGCAATCATTGGATATTCTGGTTATTTTCAAAACCCTTTTCAAATTCAATTCATTTATTTAAAAATAAATAGAATTATATTTCTAGTTCAAAACTAGTTCATTTCGATAAAAATCTATTTTTATCCTTTCAAATATGGAGTTTTTCATCCCAATCCTTTCTAAATCATTTCTTATGATTTTACACAAATTATTACTATTTTTAATAATTTTATCAAGGCCCGTATAGTCGATTTCCATCAATGGTCATCGAACTGCACTTACAGCGACCTTTTTCAAATTTGATTTGGACGTAACTCCAAATCCAACCGTTAGATTTCAAATTTCTAATATTCATTAGAAAGCTCTTTTCGATACGAACCCAACGGTTCCGGTTTTAGGAGAATCCGACGGTCGGATCTCCCGTAATGTCCGTTTGAAATAAATGGTCGAAATTCACGAACTGCCGCGGCGCGGCGCGTTCTATTCAGGCCATTATATTATATATATATAATATATATAATATATACTTCGTCGATTTCTATTTAAAACGAATTATATAAATAGTTTTGAATTCGTTTCAAAAACATTTTCAACTTCCATTTCAATTCAAATCAAAATTGAATTCTTCTTTATAAATTCGTTTTAAAATTCATTTCTATTCAATTCAAATTTCAATTCAATTTGAATTCATTTCAATTCACTTTCAATTCAATTCGAATTCGTTTTCAATTCAATTCATTTCGAAATCGTTTTCAATTCAATTCATTTCGAAATCGTTTTCAATTCAATTCATTTCGAAATCGTTTTCAATTCAATTCATTTCGAAATCGTTTTCAATTCAATTCATTTCGAAATCGTTTTCAATTCAATTCATTTCGAAATCGTTTTCAATTCAATTCATTTCGAAATCGTTTTCAATTCAATTCATTTCGAAATCGTTTTCAATTCATTTCGAAATCGCCGATTTCGAAATCACTTTTCAATATTCATTTCAAAATGAATAAAGTCGATATAAATATCGTTCACGTCAAAATGGCGTCAATCTAATCAACACGGCTTCATAAATTTCTATTTTCAAATTTTCTTTATTTTTCAAATTGGAATGAGGCCCAATCAATTACCATATAAAATTAATTATATGGATTTCCATACAACACATGTATATAATAGCATTGAACAATAATCAACCATCAACCAAAGTGCACTACACTGTATAAGCATCAAATATAGATATTCAACGCTTATAACAGCCTGTCAATCAATCGATCGACATATTTAATCAATCAGGATGAGTGAAATTCATATTTCATCCCAACACCCATGTGGGGTTTCAAACAATCAAACACAGATTTTAGTTGTGCAGTTGGGCGATGTGTAAAATTTATCGACCCAATCAATATCAGTCAAATCAGTGTACATAAACAAACCGTCTGGTTTGTAAATGAATATTTTATTTTATTCACTTCACGTTAAAAATTATATTTTTAACGATAAAATATCTTATTTCAACACTTGAATTTCTATTCAGTTCATTCTTTAACTAAAATGATATTTTTATTTTTCTAACTTATTTTAGAAAAATTTCGGCGGCATAACGGCACGATACTAGAAACGGGACAAGGCCTAGCCTTATCCCCGGTCTAGTGAAGGCCCACGCCATTCACACATCAATCAAAATCACCAAACAACTCAATTCAAAACAAATAATCTAACCAACTACACAACCAAACAATTTAACAAACAAGCCATCCATGGTCTGTGGATGACGGGTGTCGGGTGCTACTAAGCACCGTCTGCATCCTAGTATATAAATATATCTAGAAAAGAAATTGAAAGGTGAGAAATTCTCACCGAAAGCTATCCAACTTCACGGCACTTCCAATGCAGAAAATCTTCACTGTTCTCGTCTCTTATTACTTTCTTCGCCCGTATTCTCTACATATGTAAAAATCGAATTTTTACTTTGCTACTCAATATTTAAAAATCGAATTTTTACTTTGCTATTCAATATTTAAAAATTGAATTTTTACTCCGGTGTTCAACACATAAAAATCATATTTTTATTTCGAAGTTCAACATATAAAAATCACCTTTTTAATTCGAAGTTCAATATATAAAAATCACCTTTTTAATTCGAAGTTCAATATATAAAAATCACCTTTTTAATTCTAAAACAAATGCAAAATTCCTTTTAAAAACAAAGCTAATTTCATTTTAAAAAATCTGTTCTATTTATATTTCAAAAATCATTTTTCTATACTGTTCTTTCTATTTTTAAACAAAGTAAATTCCTATCTTCTATTTCAAAACATTGCTAATTTTATTTCAAAATTCAATGCTAATTTTATTTCAAAAACCGAACTATTTTTATTTTAAACACTTATGTTTATTTCTGTTTTTAGAACCCATGTTTTTAAAACAAAGCGATTTCATAAAAAAAACAATATTAATTTCAGTTTAAAATGAAAATAAGTTTTCAGTTTTTAAAAATAAAATAAAATCAGTTTTAAACCCTTTTTAAAAATCAGTTTTCTTTTTATATATATAAAATAAAAATAAAATAAATAAGTAAAAAAAAACTTACAGGGGGGGCTCGGGGTGCTTGCCGCGGCGGTGGATTGCGAGGGGGGGGGGGTGCGGCTGTCGATGGAAGAGGAGAGGGGGAAGAAGGAGGGGCGGCGCGGAGCAGGGGTTTCGAAGGGGGAGGCTCGCGAATCGATGCGGAGGAGGGGGAAATCGCGATGGTTGTTCGCAGAGGGAAGGGGGTGCGGTCGAGGGCTGAGGAGGCGCGACTCCCCCCCCTTGGGCGGCGGCGGCGCCATCAGCGCGGTGGCGCTCCCTGGCGTCTTCGTTTCTTCTTTTTTCTTTTTTCTTTTTTTTCCAAAACTGAATCAAGAAAAGAAAAGGAAGGGGGGGCCATCGGTTATAAGGGGAGGAAGGGGGTTTTCTTTTTTATTTATTTATTTTTATTTATTATTTTATTATTTTTAAAAATTGACTTTTTCATACGTCATCAAAACGAGGCCCACCACCTGTCGTCCATAGCGTTTAACCCCCATTCCGAACACAATGGGATATATATCGCAAGCTGATATGATCGTTTGAATCAGTTTCCGTTAAATTTACATTTAAATCACTTTATTGAATTTTAAACGTACCTTTCAAATTACCGGGGTCACATACTAACTCTAAAAATTCCCGAAAAATATTTTCTAGCTTCGTATTGACGATACGGTCCTAACAAAACTAGTTTCGTCGAATTCCGAGACCGTTGGAAAAATGGCCAATTTCCAGTCGATTAAAATCAACTGAAATGGTCAAAACACGTTTTCTTTTGCCACGCTCACATATTGATTCGAAAAATTATGAAATTTAAAACCTAGCAATAACTTGACATCACGGATCCAACAAAAGTGGTTTCGTCGAAATCCGTGGTCGTTTGCAAAATGTCCATTTTTAAGGGCCTGAATTCCATAGCGACTATTCAGAATTTTCAACTGGACATATCTCTTGATTCTTGCTACGAAATTTCGATTCGTCGGATTCGTTGGAAAGGTATCATCAATTAGATCCTAATGTTTTTGGTTTCACTAAAATCCGGATTGTTTTGCACCCGGTACATTCAATTGAAGTTTGAAATCGAATTATCGAACTACCGCGCCATTTTCAATTCTATTTATAATTATATATAAATATTTATATTCTAACGACGACGTATATAATATATACGTTCTAATTCTATTCAAAACTAAATTTTCTCGTCGATATTATTTAAAATAATCTATTTTAAATATTCAAAATTCGCTATAATTGCCAAAATAAAAATTTTAAACTGACCCAGATTTTCCGGGTTATTACAATCTCCCCCACTTAAAACTTTTCGTCCCCGAAAAGGAACAAAGTCGAAAGTGGTTTGATTAATCAACTCTACGATCGATCTGGCTTCCATTCTCCAACTTTTCAGTTTCTGAGAATTCCCAAAATTTGGCTAACACCCTAAATTTTCGAAAAATTTCGCCATAACCTCCCCTGCAATGGGAGCATCGGGGAATTTCAAATAGCTTCCCCGGTCCTTCAGATCTCAAAAAGAAAAAGAAAAAGCCAAGCGGCTAGCCAATAGGCTCATAAAATCATCATCACCCAAACAAAACAGTAAATTATGTAGTAAACATGTACCTATTTGTCGGGCAAACAAATTTTATTCTCTGCTCTAGCCTCCTTGCTATGACCTGTTCAATGATATACATGTATATGCAAGCAGATGCGACCAATTTTCAATATCGTTCAATATTTGATACAATTAGGCTAAATGGTTCAAAATCATCAAACAAATAAACAAGCAACACAAACATCAATCAATTAGTGAATTTAACGTTTCAAATTGATAATTTTGATATATATAAAGAAAATCATGTTTTGATGCCAAATCACAACAATAGGCCCTATCTAGTTTTGGTTCTCACACCAGTCTAATGGAAATATATAGATATCACACATTCGACACTCGAATATAAATGCTGATGATGATGCACCATCACCAGGATCATCCCCGGGTGACTAGAGTGTGGTTCTATATCTATCCAGTATATTAAAACTTTAAATACACGTTTGCAAGGCGTATATGCAAAATCTTTATATACTGGACTGCCCAAATCAATACAAATAAATAATCAAATACGAATAATTGATTTAGATTTTCAAAACAAATTTTTGTTTTCATTTTTATTTTAAAAATTTACTCTTCACACTCGTTCTAGGATACTACTGATCCCATCTCTAACGAGTCATTCTCGTTGGATATTACTAATCCAATATCTGATGAATTCTTTCGTACGGTTCTAACGTGTCTTGTTCTCGAGCTCTGTAAACCAAAGCTCTGATACCAACTGTGACGAAAAGGAATTTCGCTCGGTCCGAACCAGTCGCTAAACCGATTCAGGCCGTTCGAAACGCCCTACCGTTTGAGAACATGACAAAACAGAACGCATACGGAAGAACATTTCATTGTATATTACAACAATGCATCAGATTACAGGAATATACAGAGTATAAATGAATATTACACAGAAATATCAGAGATTTAAATTACATTTAAATACATAGCAGCGGAAAATAATACAATACACAACTAGAAGAGATGTACGGATACAAAGCTTTCCGGATATCATTCCAGCTGTAAACCAGGATCCTGTGAATATAAATCTGCAAAACCAAAACTACTAGCTGCCCGTGTCGAAAATAAGGGCACCCAGAGTTTAGGTTAAAACAATAAACTCCAGGTCAGTCATGTGACTGGTGTGAGAACTAAAACAGTTATTAATCTTTATTTTAAATCATTAGGTAAATCAAGGGACCACGCCGTATAACACGGAACGGGTTTCCTCCCAAGAATACCAGTGCATAAAACAAACAGCGCAATGCTAAATAAAGAAAAATGAAGCTGTTATAAGACCCAGGTCCCATCACACAATGCAACGCAGCCGAGGATAGGGTTTTCCCTTATAACAGCCAAACATGCTTGATACGGATAAAACAAATCATTTGATACTATTATAAGTGCATAGTGTATAAAACAACTTCAAATCATAAGTATCAATCATAGGCGGCATGGGTACCATATATCATGTCGCCATATATAGGTTTACAAATGAAACCGCAAATGTCACGTATTTGGAAATTGGATTTCCGTCTATGAACCGAGGCAAAAGATAGTCCTCAACCGATTCGTGACTCTCTAGCCCGAGCCACCGGAACAGCCTCAACTGCCCCTTCGATCGTCAGGGCCGGTCCACCGATGTGGATTATAGTGCCTGAACAATACGTTTCCCCGCCCTTTGGGGCGTAAACGAGCCAACTAAATGACTCCATCGGTTCGAGAACGACCGATCAATCCGAGGCGCCTCGCAACAGCAACAACCACATAAGTCAAACTCGTCAGGGCGTGTAAAACCACTGACGCCACTTCTAGCTAGAAAGAAACGTAAGTCCTCCCTGATGTCCTCTCCCGTTTTTGGTTCATACCGGGTGTGAAACACGCGAGGTAAACGTTACACAAAGCTACGCCACAAAGGCCTTGCTTTGATCATCACCACAAGACTTTGCTTTTCAACAGAAGCCTCGATCAATTGCCGCTTAGGCATGCCACACAGGCAATTCACTCCATGCGTTTTATATCCATCAATATATAACCCCTGAGCTCGTACGTCTCAGAGAAGGGCGTTAAGCAAGAGAATAAATTCTCCGCCGCCAAACAGATATATATTTAATAGAAATCAATCACACGGACTAAAATCCAATGTCAGACACACAGTCCATTTACAAGTCCGTTCTGGGTCTGAACGAAACCGGAGGCACCTAGTACCCCGCATATCCATCGATCTCCAAGTACGTCTGGACGATCACTAACTGTTTCCATCTTCTTGGGTGTACAGCCCAATCAAGATCATCAGTAATTACCCAAACGACGTGAAAACTTTTGGTCTTCGACCACCGTCTTCATCTTCGACACCACGTCGAATCAGTTATTCAGAATGGGATAAACCCGGTCTTTCTGAATAACTCGCGTATATATTATAAAAGTGTTACACAAACACAACATACGCCTCATTCCAATTCAGAATATTCTTTTATTCAAATATTCCTATACTTTGGGAAAAGTTCCCATTAATTATCCAAGATAAATTCTTTAAATTTATTCTTTAATCTCCTTTGAATATCAATTCAAACTAGTCGGGATTAGCGAACCACACCGAAGTAATCATTTATTTTATTTTCACAATCCCAACCTATTCATCCCATGAAGTAAAACTGGTTATACTTCATATCTAACACCAAGGTGTTATCGGTAAATTCAATTACCATTTCCCGTTCAAATCTAATTAAAGATTTAACTATCGCCTGGAGTAAAACTGGTGATACTCCATTCTCGATCTTTTCAATCTAATTAAAGATTCATTAAAACTCCACTTAGTTTTAATCGTTAACTGGGTTAAAGAATCAGTGTCATTTAAAACACGGTTCACGATAAACCCAAAATCACATTCCATTAATTATCGGGTTAAAGAACGAGTGTTATTTAAAAACACTGTCCACGATAAACCCAAAAATCAATATCAATTCAATTCCAATTAAATATTCTTTAATTGGTACACTTCATTAAATCTAAATAAAAAGATTTAACCTTTTCTCAACTGGGTTCAAGAACAGTGTTAGTGAAGACACCACTCACGACAAACCCAAATCACATTCGATATTCAATACAAGGCTCTGAATAGAAAATATACCGGCTTATATTCAATATCGAATTCTACGACTAACAAATGTCGTATTGGAAATAACGATATAAATATATATCTTTCAAATTTCCATAACAACCCCTGTATAATCACGAATTCCAACATTGAAATATTCCGAAGACAATTTCGATTCAAATCCCCTCCAATGCAATCATTGGATATTCTGGTTATTTTCAAAACCCTTTTCAAATTCAATTCATTTATTTAAAAATAAATAGAATTATATTTCTAGTTCAAAACTAGTTCATTTCGATAAAAATCTATTTTTATCCTTTCAAATATGGAGTTTTTCATCCCAATCCTTTCTAAATCATTTCTTATGATTTTACACAAATTATTACTATTTTTAATAATTTTATCAAGGCCCGTATAGTCGATTTCCATCAATGGCCATCGAACTGCACTTACAGCGACCTTTTTCAAATTTGATTTGGACGTAACTCCAAATCCAACCGTTAGATTTCAAATTTCTAATATTCATTAGAAAGCTCTTTTCGATACGAACCCAACGGTTCCGGTTTTAGGAGAATCCGACGGTCGGATCTCCCGTAATGTCCGTTTGAAATAAATGGTCGAAATTCACGAACTGCCGCGGCGCGGCGCGTTCTATTCAGGCCATTATATTATATATATAATATATATAATATATACTTCGTCGATTTCTATTTAAAACGAATTATATAAATAGTTTTGAATTCGTTTCAAAAACATTTTCAACTTCCATTTCAATTCAAATCAAAATTGAATTCTTCTTTATAAATTCGTTTTAAAATTCATTTCTATTCAATTCAAATTTCAATTCAATTTGAATTCATTTCAATTCACTTTCAATTCAATTCGAATTCGTTTTCAATTCAATTCATTTCGAAATCGTTTTCAATTCAATTCATTTCGAAATCGTTTTCAATTCAATTCATTTCGAAATCGTTTTCAATTCAATTCATTTCGAAATCGTTTTCAATTCAATTCATTTCGAAATCGTTTTCAATTCAATTCATTTCGAAATCGTTTTCAATTCAATTCATTTCGAAATCGTTTTCAATTCAATTCATTTCGAAATCGTTTTCAATTCATTTCGAAATCGCCGATTTCGAAATCACTTTTCAATATTCATTTCAAAATGAATAAAGTCGATATAAATATCGTTCACGTCAAAATGGCGTCAATCTAATCAACACGGCTTCATAAATTTCTATTTTCAAATTTTCTTTATTTTTCAAATTGGAATGAGGCCCAATCAATTACCATATAAAATTAATTATATGGATTTCCATACAACACATGTATATAATAGCATTGAACAATAATCAACCATCAACCAAAGTGCACTACACTGTATAAGCATCAAATATAGATATTCAACGCTTATAACAGCCTGTCAATCAATCGATCGACATATTTAATCAATCAGGATGAGTGAAATTCATATTTCATCCAAACACCCGTGTGGGGTTTCAAACAATCAAACACAGATTTTAGTTGTGCAGTTGGGCGATGTGTAAAATTTATCGACCCAATCAATATCAGTCAAATCAGTGTACATAAACAAACCGTCTGGTTTGTAAATGAATATTTTATTTTATTCACTTCACGTTAAAAATTATATTTTTAACGATAAAATATCTTATTTCAACACTTGAATTTCTATTCAGTTTATTCTTTAACTAAAATGATATTTTTATTTTTCTAACTTATTTTAGAAAAATTTCGGCGGCATAACGGCACGATACTAGAAACGGGACAAGGCCTAGCCTTATCCCCGGTCTAGTGAAGGCCCACGCCATTCACACATCAATCAAAATCACCAAACAACTCAATTCAAAACAAATAATCTAACCAACTACACAACCAAACAATTTAACAAACAAGCCATCCATGGTCTGTGGATGACGGGTGTCAGGTGCTACTAAGCACCGTCTGCATCCTAGTATATAAATATATCTAGAAAAGAAATTGAAAGGTGAGAAATTCTCACCAAAAGCTATCCAACTTCACGACACTTCCAATGCAGAAAATCTTCACTGTTCTCGTCTCTTATTACTTTCTTCGCCCGTATTCTCTACATATGTAAAAATCGAATTTTTACTTTGCTACTCAATATTTAAAAATCGAATTTTTACTTTGCTATTCAATATTTAAAAATTGAATTTTTACTCCGGTGTTCAATACATAAAAATCATATTTTTATTTCGAAGTTCAACATATAAAAATCACCTTTTTAATTCGAAGTTCAATATATAAAAATCACCTTTTTAATTCGAAGTTCAATATATAAAAATCACCTTTTTAATTCTAAAACAAATGCAAAATTCCTTTTAAAAACAAAGCTAATTTCATTTTAAAAAATCTGTTCTATTTATATTTCAAAAATCATTTTTCTATACTGTTCTTTCTATTTTTAAACAAAGTAAATTCCTATCTTCTATTTCAAAACATTGCTAATTTTATTTCAAAATTCAATGCTAATTTTATTTCAAAAACCGAACTATTTTTATTTTAAACACTTATGTTTATTTCTGTTTTTAGAACCCATGTTTTTAAAACAAAGCGATTTCATAAAAAAAACAATATTAATTTCAGTTTAAAATGAAAATAAGTTTTCAGTTTTTAAAAATAAAATAAAATCAGTTTTAAACCCTTTTTAAAAATCAGTTTTCTTTTTATATATATAAAATAAAAATAAAATAAATAAGTAAAAAAAAACTTACAGGGGGGCTCGGGGTGCTTGCCGCGGCGGTGGATTGCGAGGGGGGGGTGCGGCTGTCGATGGAAGAGGAGAGGGGGAAGAAGGAGGGGCGGCGCGGAGCAGGGGTTTCGAAGGGGGAGGCTCGCGAATCGATGCGGAGGAGGGGGAAATCGCGATGGTTGTTCGCAGAGGGAAGGGGGTGCGGTCGAGGGCTGAGGAGGCGCGACTCCCCCCCCTTGGGCGGCGGCGGCGCCATCAGCGCGGTGGCGCTCCCTGGCGTCTTCGTTTCTTTTTTTTTTTTATTTTTTTTATTTCCAAAACTGAATCAAGAAAAGAAAAGGAAGGGGGGGCCATCGTTTATAAGGGGAGGAAGGGGGTTTTCTTTTTTATTTATTTATTTTTATTTATTATTTTATTATTTTTAAAAGTTGACTTTTTCATACGTCATCAAAACGAGGCCCACCACCTGTCGTCCATAGCGTTTAACCCCCATTCCGAACACAATGGGATATATATCGCAAGCTGATATGATCGTTTGAATCAGTTTCCGTTAAATTTACATTTAAATCACTTTATTGAATTTTAAACGTACCTTTCAAATTACCGGGGTCACATACTAACTCTAAAAATTCCCGAAAAATATTTTCTAGCTTCGTATTGACGATACGGTCCTAACAAAACTAGTTTCGTCGAATTCCGAGACCGTTGGAAAAATGGCCAATTTCCAGTCGATTAAAATCAACTGAAATGGTCAAAACACGTTTTCTTTTGCCACGCTCACATATTGATTCGAAAAATTATGAAATTTAAAACCTAGCAATAACTTGACATCACGGATCCAACAAAAGTGGTTTCGTCGAAATCCGTGGTCGTTTGCAAAATGTCCATTTTTAAGGGCCTGAATTCCATAGCGACTATTCAGAATTTTCAACTGGACATATCTCTTGATTCTCGCTACGAAATTTCGATTCGTCGGATTCGTTGGAAAGGTATCATCAATTAGATCCTAATATTTTTGGTTTCACTAAAATCCGGATTGTTTTGCACCCGGTACATTCAATTGAAGTTTGAAATCGAATTATCGAACTACCGCGCCATTTTTAATTCTATTTATAATTATATATAAATATTTATATTCTAACGACGACGTATATAATATATACGTTCTAATTCTATTCAAAACTAAATTTTCTCGTCGATATTATTTAAAATAATCTATTTTAAATATTCAAAATTCGCTATAATTGCCAAAATAAAAATTTTAAACTGGCTCAGATTTTCCGGGTTATTACACTTAATGCCAACAGTTTTCAAAAATTTCCAACTGACCAACAATTTCAAAATCATGATAATAATCGAAATGACGATTTCAATTCAAATTTCGATTATGGGCCACATCCACATGAAAATAGTTTTGAATCCCAATATAACTTTGATCCACATCAATATGGGGTTGTAAACCAAAATTTTCAAAATTATAGCCCATATCAACATCTTGAAAATGACCAAAATTTTAATTTTCACTCGAATTTTAACAGTTTTGGTTATGAACAAAATTTCTATGATCAAAATAATTTCCAATATCATTGTCAGTTTCCTGAAAATTCAAACAACTACCACATTGGAAATAATATTGATTGTGAAATTAATGTGGACTATAATTTTGAGAATCAAGAAATCCAAAACGAGAGCTCTCAAATCAACGATCGTCTTAACATTCTTAGAGAGAGGGAAGAAAGACTAAATAAAAAGGCCGATGAACTTCTTTGTTTATTGACATCTTTGAAAGAACAACAAGAGCAACAAAATCAAATTCAAACAAGCGATGAATCAGAAAATAATCAATTTTTTACTGATGGTGAAAATTTTCAAATAACGACTTTTGAAATTGAGAATAATCATCTTGATGAAGTTTTTCAAAATTCAACAAATGATTTGGACTTCAGCTCTTTTCAGAAAAAAGATTTAAGCTTGGATTTTGATCTTCCTCTTTCAGACTGTGAGAAACTTGAAATTCTAGAAATTGAACAGAATAAAAATGTTGAATTTTTCAACTCAAAATTGGAAAAGGATTTTAACGAACATGAATTCCTTGGTTTGTATGAGGATGAGTTGGCAAATGAGGATGAAATAGAGTCAAGCCACCAATCTGAATTTGAAAATTTTGATTTTGAGGTTTTTAACGAACTTGAAATGGTCAGTGTCGAAAATACCTTGTCAATTAATGATGAGAAAGGTGATCACATAATCTTGAACAACACTCAGAATTCAAATTTCACTGAATTTATATACGATCACAAATTTTTGAAAAATTACACTGACAAATTTGTTGAACACATGAACTATCTTTGGAATGCTGGCTTGGTTGAAAAACTTCATGTTAGGACGACCCTGGATATTTACCTCCTGGACTATAAATCTAGGTTTAAAGATGATATGGTTTTCAAGAACTCTTGCTTGTTAGAAAATATGCCTAGGCATAGTGGGAATGGGACTCATAGGGCAAGAACCAAGTGTGGGGGAAAAAGTTGGTGGCAATCCTTGCGTCGCATGCATCGCAAACACATTTATCATTGTACATATGATCCTTTCTTACATATAGTTAAATTGCATTTCGTTTTACAAATCATTTTACATTTAATCCATCTTTGGGTTCTATCTTTCACATTTAGGAAACGTGTTTACAGTGTGGACACTGTTTAGTTCTAGTGTGTGGGGGGGGGGGGGGGGGGGAGTCTGCATTTCACTCATTTTCGTTTTTTTTTCGTTTTTTTGTTTTTTTTCTTTTCATTTCCATCCATTTAGATAGGACCATCATGCATTCTAGATTGTAAGAACATACCATAAATTTTTTTTTTTTGGAAAATATGACTCATATTCAATTGATACAACAAAATAAGTTTACAATTTTTAGCCAGTTGATAGTATTTTCTCTCTCAACTTAGATCGAATAAGAAATATAATGAAAAGTTTAATTTTGAGGGATAATAGTGTAACCGGTACATAGGGAGATTCTTAGGTGATGGCCATGAAATCTATTCTATATTGTAGACTTTGTTTAAATAAGTGGAGGACTTAAAATACTTATATTGGCTTTTCAAATCTTTAAAACTAAGTTGTGTTAAGTTGAATTCGCGTAACTCTCTTTTGTGCTTATATTTTCGATAATAATAATAATAGTATTCCAAGGGTATCCAACATTTCTTGTATATCGAGCGTTGGTGTGCAAACCCGCCAAGCTCTATCCGACACGTTGTTGACAAAGTCAAAGTTGGTATATCTTGGTCTCATTTTATGAGATTGGACACCTAAGGATTACCGACACGTTGTTGACAAAGTCAAAGTCGGCATGCACAATCCGCCAAGCTCTTTACCTACTCTCCGTTAGTCCGCGAGGCAGTGCATGGGTGGTAAACCTTGGTCTTTTTAGTTAGGTATATGTACTTAATCATAAATCTTAAAATTTTATAGAATAAAGAATAAGTGATGATACCCAAACACTTCTTGACCTTATTGATTTGACTAGCCATACATGAGAAAATTAGAATACCACTTTGCAAACTGTGCCAAGCAAACTAGGAATTTATTTCATGGCTGCACTATGTTATCGACCGAACTAACTGGCCAAACTGGAATTTAACATTTGAAAACTTGATTTATATTGAAAATTTGTGACAAGTCGAGGTATCTAAAATAAAATCAACTGGTTTGAAATTATTAACTTAATTTGTTGTACCACCTTCCTAAAATAAGTCGTGTTGTCATTTTTCGTTTTTATTTTTTGCATATGTCCATTGCATTCATGTAGTTTCATTAGAATCATAGCATACTGCATTTGGATTTTGTGGGTAGTATCCGCTGAAAACCCTCACGAGACACCACTCGTCCTACTAGGGACACCTAGAGGTTTAACGGCTTGTTGCATGCGCTCAATGCAATCGTGTTTCCTACGAAAGTGTGACCTATCTAGCTAGTTTTCCATTTTCTTTTTACTCGAGGACGAGTAAAAGATAAGTGTGGGGGTATTTGATTGACATAGAAATGTGTTTATTTTATGCTCTTATATCTTATCTTCTGTATATAAATAAATATTACTTGGGTATTGTTTTGTTACTTTTACAGATATTCCAGCCCAGCCCGCATGCAACCATAAATGTAGAGAAATAGAGTTCAATTTGCTGTGTATTTGCATTTTGAAGAATTATAGATGAAGATATCACATCTAGTTGCTGTTGGACAAGAAAAGGATTGATAACAAGGCTTTGCACATCACAAATCAATGAAGAAGTGTCAAGGAAACAAGAGGAAAAGAGAAAAGACCCAAATTTGCTTTAATTATCAAAGGCCCATTTATGTTTTTCATTGTAAACTAATTAGTGATGTAATGACCAGGCCCATTTATCATTAGGGTTAGGGTTAGGGTTTGGCTATCTATCCTATATATACCCTTGTAATGGCATTGTAGCCACCATCCTATCATATATCTCATTCTATTCTTTTCTTCATTAATAAAACTCATTTTTCTTTTTATCTTATGCAATTTTTTATTTCTTAGCAATTAGTGTTGTCTACACGATTAGATTCGGTAGAACACTATTTGTATTTTGCATTTCTTTTCATTAGTGATTGACCGTCTGATTAGATTCAGCGGTAATCCTAATTTTATTTCCTGTTGTTATTTATATTCTGCACTTTTATTTTCTGTATTTTAATCGCGTTCATAGGTTAAATTGGATTTGATTAGATTTGAATCTGATTCATAGTTTCATTGCTTTTCCATTGAAATTGTGATTTGATCGTCGGTTCAGTTAGATCTGTTCTGAATCAAATTACAGTTTTAATTTTGTTTTGTTTAATTTTCAAAATCAACCTCCAAAGTTTTGTCTAACTCGCCCAAGAGATTAGATAAATAATTTGATTTAATTCACCTCCCTGTGTTCGACCTGTATGCTACACACCTGTATGCTTGCAGAATTTAATTTAAATGTCGCGCTTTTCTAATTCATAGACTAGCGTCGATCAGTGATTCTATCGTGATTGGAAACTATGGATTGCAAGGACTACTCGCTACTAATCTAAAGGGTGATACCTAGGATGTGGTAAGAGGGTGCCTTCGGCTCATCCTATTCCTGGATGACTTGTATGGACGGATGTCTGACACGGTATCTCCAAAAGAGTAACGTAAGTTGATATATTCAGACGTACCAAGTTGATGGCGGAGAAGTGCACATTCTCTTAGCTTGACAACTAGAGTATTTTTGTGAACGTCAATCAGTGATTTCTGGCAGATTTGACGATGTGGCATTCAAAGTAAATGGTGGCCAGATGTTCTAAAGGTAAATTCTAACCTCAAGCCTCATCAACCGGAAAATGACAGAAATCGGGCAGGCAACATTGCTATGTAGGTCGCTCCCATTAGGGTATATAATCACCTATGTAGAGAAATTCCATTTCCTTCTTTAATCTATTTTGATGCTGTCCCTTTTCGGGAAACGGTTGCTGATCCCAGTCATTGGTGATATACATTCGATACACTTAAGCGAAATGAGTGGTCGGTCATGTGTGGCCGGGTTGCAAGACTTTCTTGTTGAACCCCGTGTTTTCGCCTCTAGAGATACACTATCGGCAGGTGGTTCCATACCTTGTCATAGTCGGAATCCAATCTCCAGTAAGCGCCCACAGTTTTGATTGTATACCATATATATAGAATGTGAGATGCAAGTGTTCTGCTTGATTGATATTTATTTGTATTTAGACACTAGCATAACATCAGAAAAGATATTGATTTCAAAAATGTTTTGGGTTATCGTAAGGAAAAAAATCGTCCCTATTTATGTATGGATTTGGTCTTATGATTACCTTTTTTCTTTCGAAAAGATTTTAAATTTTATAATCAACTTGGATGATTCCCCTTCAACATAGTTTGTTTTTCTCACTCTGGTTCAGCAGACTGACCCGGTGTTTGTAAGGCTGGGGTTAGACCGGGTTGTACAGGTCCAGATTATCGGATGCTGCGAAGTCCAGAGACAAGCATGATAAGTTCAGATGTATGATATTATATAGTATTCATTCCGCTGTGTGACAATATATGAGGACATGTTATTATAACTGTCCAGATATGATAATGTACTCTGAAGATTGTAAGTTTTTATTTAAAGCTCTCAATAAAGATTTATTTCTATATTATATTTTGTTCCATGCGATGTGAGACTCTGATTTTATGTTGTGTTAGTTCTTCTTCTTCTGTTCTTATATTTCTTTCTCTCTTATCTCACCTTCTAATTTCTTTCCATAAACGTTTCAGTGTTTGGAAGGTCGGCATGAGATACGGTAAATATATTTATGTCGATTTATAGGGTCGAAAGTCCTTGGGTCATTATAGTGGTATCAGAGCTATTGGTTTAGTAATAACCTTAGCTTTGTGGCGTAACTCAATAGAAAAGGGGTTAGTAACACCCTAGATTGAGTTTGAGTGTATATATATGAGAGCGTATTTGTAAATTTTATATACAAATGTTTTGTACTGTGTTGTTTAATCGGTTCAACTGTTGAGAAGCGTTGAACTGGTAATGGATACAATATTATTTCGTAAAGAGGGTAAATGAAATAATTTTACCCCAAAATATATTTTTGTATAGAAAGAGAAATAATTTTATCAAATCATTGAGATATTGTGTGTTGATTGATTCGAATGATATTCAAATTTGGATTTAAATTTGAATTGGAACTTAACATGGTTAAGAGAAATTAAATTAAGAAATGATAATTAAATTAAATAATATTGATCTGAATATGGAAACTAAATATATAATAATTAAATAGAAATCAATCGGATATTAATTGTTTGGTGTTCAAATGTGATAAACCAAAGTAACTGTAAATATTGATTGTGAATTCAATTGATTTGGTGGTGTATTGGTTGTTGAATGTGAATTATTTATTATTGGATGGTTGAATATTTGAATATAATAAATCAACGATTTAATAATAGAAGCTGAATGAATTAAAGCTAAGAAAATGAATTCCAGAATTATAAATGGGAATGAAACCGAATATGAATTAAAATTTGGTGATATAACCTTGTATTGTAAAAATTGAATTGATAATTCCTGTTTAATTCTTGGAAATTGTGAAGTTATACTTGTTAATCAATGAAATATTATTTGGAATTTCATGTATTTGTGACTTAATGTTAAATGAGTCAAGTACATGTACCAGATGGCTTTGAGGATTAAGTTTGGTTGAGTAGATTGCATATAAGTTGAGCCAGTACGCTCAATAGCACCCGTAAAAGGTATGCCTACGCGAAAATATAAGGGTGTGTTTGGTTAAAAATGAGTTTTGGGTTTTTAGTTTTCAAAATTAATTACAAAACTTAAAAGGTGTAGAAGGAGAATGGTAGAATGAAAGCAAGATGGAGGGGACCGCGGAGGTGATGTAGCAATCATGAAATGTGGATTTGGTCTCCATGTTTCTCTCATTTCTCAAAACATGAAAAATGGATAAAAGTTGTTTTTTATTTTGTGTGTTAACTTCGTTTTCTAAAATTGTTGTTTTCCATGATTTATACGCGTTGTGCACATTTTTGTAGGGACGAAAACCCAAAACTTAAAATGGTAAACCAAACACTACCTAAAATTTTGGGTTTTGAATCTTGTTTTCCGACCGCTTGGGTCGATGTATATATATTATTTGTCCTGCGATATCGCAGATGCCCCTCCGTATAGGGGAGACTCTGCTGAATTTTTCTGAGAATTTAACGTGTCACAAAATTTTCGATATTTCTGAAACTTTTATTAACAATGGATTGGCTTTCGATTTGAATTAAAATTGGATTTTGAAAGTGAATGGGGTCGTAACATTTTTCTTCCTTAGTAATTTCGGAGACGAAATTCTTTTAAGGGGGAAAGAATGTAATATCCCGTATTTTTGGTCGTCGAATATTTAATTTAATCTATTATTTTAAATATTATGTTTGGAATATTACTACAACAAAACAGATCTATTACAACAGACAATGCCAGTTGTAATAAGGGTTTTACAACGGCCAAGTCGCCCGCTGTATTAGACCATGTTGTAATATGTCCTCTTTTACAACGGGCAATGAACGTGGTAACAGGTGGTTGTAATAGACTTTTTACAATGACTTATGTTGTTGTATGTTCCTTCAATAGAATAACAGCCCGTTGTAATATTTTTTGCACCAGGTACTGACCGTTGTAATATCTTCTATAACAACAATTAATGACCGTTGTAAAATGCTGAAAGTTGCAATGAATTTGAATATTACACATAATATTATTAATATTTACAATAATTGAATATTTAATTCAAAAATTATTTTTAAATAAATATTTATTACACTTTCAAATAGCACACATAGTGTTTCCCCTATTTACACAATCACTTGTATATACACTCCATCAGTACATTCCACTCGTATACATTGACTCCTCACTACACACTTATTCACTCATATACACATACACAATCACTCGCACTCTCACTATAGTTTTAGTCTTCGGCTTCTTGCTTCAGAGTTTATACAAGATATAAACAGTAGAACATAAATTATTCTAGTAAAATCTGTACTGAAAGTAAATCACATTTAAGACACGGAGAAACTTATTGCTAATGGCCGACCACCTTCAGTAGATTCAATTCCGTACCTGGCATATTCATCAAGATTAAATTTCTCCTTCCTCAATTGCCATTTTCCAATTTTCAGGCAATATCTCACCATCTTCCATTAAATCTAGTACCTGCCGTAATAAAACTAAGTTATCACAAGAAGGTGGGTACTACCAAATTATGGCAAAGGTGTCTTAAATATGCACAAATTATTCCCCAAGCTACCAAGCTATAATTGCTATGAGATACATAGCTAATAGAATGACCATGTCATATAGACAATATATTGCGCCTATGGTATTTTGTTTGTTATAACTTATAACACAACGTTTGGTAAAATATAATTGATTATAGTTTGCTAGGTAACGTTTAAGGCTAGTCTTCCATGAGCGCAGTCCCACTTTTGTTTCAACATATTCCATTTTTCCTTTCATAACCATTCAAAATCTCTCTAGACAAAAGGTATAAAGATGATGATTACCTCTGTCATGGAAGGTCTCTCCATATGGCAATTTCTCTTATACAAAGTGAGGCTACAAATGCTATCCTTTTCTACTAGTTAGCATCATAATATTCTCCTAACTTTGAATCCATAAGCATGTACACTGTTTTTTGTTATTACAACAAAAATAATTATAAATACTATCAAATGACAAAACACTCTGAACCTTGTGTTTTACTTCTTATAGAAGTCAAAAATAATAATTATAAATAATATCACATGACAAAACACAACTAAATTTAAGGGTTCAGACTTCTCAAAATGTTCTTTCCATAGATAATTATATAAAAGTCAAGATTCAAGATTAAGTATGCAAAAGCAAAAATGGACATATAACTAAACTAGCCATGTTGCAGGATGTTTTGTACCTCTTCATAAGGGTAGCCGAGACTCCACAATAATGTCGGACTACAGAGAAAGACCAGAAATCAAAAGTTGTTATGAGATTAATTAATCAAACTGACTTAAAACTGTTCACTTTCTTATCTATCTGTGCATGCAATAAATTCGTACTTAGATTGTGCTAACATGTGAAGGTCATAACTGAAACATGGATTTACTAGTAACTCAAGTAAGCTACTTGCCTACCCCATTTGTTTGCTATGTCAAATACCAAGATATGACAGTCTCATATTATACATATCCCCTAGAATTCATTAAACTACAAGCACTGGCAGAATCTATACGAACTCGAACAATAATATAATTCTAATTACCATCCATGATCCTCTGTGTTTTACCTTCTTTTGGCTCTTTCCCATCAAAATCTAATTTCAAGCGAAATGTACAAACTTAGTACGAATGTCGCTAACTCTGTCACAATTGCAATATGGACGCCTCTGTTCTTGTTATTCGGTCGTGTAGCAATAATACACGTTTTGACATTTGAAGACAGTCGTTTGATATAGCAGAAAATAAACGAATTTCCACTTCAATGAATTCACATATGTGCCTATGTAAGTATAGGTATATATACATATATTAACTGTACATGAGCAACACAAATAACATATAAACACATATGCTATAGGGTGATGTTCAAACGTATCTAATCTCAGTTTAAACTGAGTTGTGCAACTGAACTTTAAGCTCAGTTAAAACTAAGCCGGAGCTCGTTTGTAGAACTGAGCTGGAGCTCAATTAAATTTAGTTGGACCGAGTTATACAAGTGAGCAAAGCACTCAGTTTATAACTAAGATATGGACTAGTAGTAGGTATTGTGACCAAAAACGCATATATAATAAATAGACTGACTAGATCGAGTCAAGCAGGAGCAACTGAGCTTCACCGCTCTGTTATATACTGAACAGTAAGCTCATAAAAATGGGCTTACTGCTCAGTTTATAACTGAGCAAAGCACTCAGTAACTGAGATATGGACAAGCAGCAGGTATTGTGACGGAAGACACAGATATAATTAGGCAATGATTTATATATAACCTGAACGAATACCTTCGGAAACTTTTCCTTTGTTGCTGAGCTGCCTCACTACCATGGCACAAATTAACTTCCACTGTGGAATATAGGCAGCATAAGAAGCATCATATTAAACAAATAATAGTGAAATGTCGGAAATGGATCGGCCTAAATTCATGGATTGTTTGATAACTGCATATAAAGGCACGGTTATCAAATATAAGAAAACATAATTATAACTATAATGTAGATAAGTTAAAAACAAACAGCCTTGTTTCAATGATCCAGAATGAGAAAAACAGCATCCTTAATACGAGCCACGAAATCGCAACGAGTCCAAAGAAAATACTTGCGTCAGTTTCCAGCTTTGCATATTTGAATATTTCCGTCACTTCTAGGAATACATCGCTCGTGTCGTGCAATGCCAGGATGATAGTTCCGATACTAAATACTGTAGTCACAAATTTTTTTTCCTTTGTTATGCGTATGAAATAAATATTTTATTTTAATTAAGAGAGAAAACATATAAAGACAACGTAAGAATGTTCGTTACGTATATGAAGCATCTGACATATATGGGTACTATAGTAGGAAAAATCAAGAGGCTATTAAAAATACATGTAACATATAACAACAATACCTTATACTTTTAACTTACTGCCAGCTCTTTTTTATGCTACAGACTGGACATTTGTATAACTTGATTAAATTTATAATTCAAACCTCCATCTAAAACACCACTAAAAAGTCATATCCTAATTTATTCTTAACATCGAGCTGGCATTTGATTAAATTTATAATTCAAACCTCCATCTAAAAAGTATTATATTACAGTGGCCTTTTAGTTAAACCAACAAATCCATAATATCAAACCCTACAAACAATCATCACATATCTCATGAGGATCCAACGAGACCAGCAATTAAATATTTTGAAATGTAGTGCTTTAGCGGTAAATTGGGTAAAATATTTATGTTTGTCCGGAGGAGTGGGTATGCAAAAAGACCTTTACTTATTTTGCTTTTGCTGACTTATATAATACTATCTGCAAAATTATTGGATGGAAGCAGGTGCATCGATAACACGGTGAACCAAGTAGATCTGTGCTAACAAAAAAAAATGCAGCAAAAAAAACAATGTATGGTCCTAGCATAAAGCCACCTAACATCAAAAAAAAAAAAAAAAAAAAAAAAAAAAAAAAAAAAAGGAAGAAGAAGAAGAAGGCTTGTATAGTAATATAAAAATGAACAAATGTTAGCAGGTGATGGCAAACAAAGTACCATAGCCATAGAAACTCTCACACAAACATGCGCCAACAGCAAGGTAAAACACAACTTACTATATGCATACCACTTCGCATGTATGATGTACCCCTAACATATTCATGGTGATATTCCAAATCAACAGTCGCTAACAATTGATATTAACTTATCATTTGAAACATGCTAACTGATCTTATTTTTGTGGATACAACAATCTTAGTGTACATTGAATATCTTTGCTTTTAAATGGTATAGCACTAACATTATAGGAGTCTAGAATGAGATGTATCAGAAGAGGACTATATTACACACTAGTGTATGTTAATATATATGCATTTCTATATCCCGACCAAGTCCAAAATCCATCAACGATGTCTGAAATCAACCCTGATAGTCAACGAAGGGTGGGAAACAACAGTACACAGACCCCAGCACATTATTCTTAGTGCAATTGCTAGGAAAAGAACTTGAAATATGTTTACCCGTGAGAAGAAACTCACAGTGCATCTTCGACGAAGGGCGAGCAGCAACTGACAGGCGGGTCTCGATTGGCACCAAGGCGTCAGCTTGGCATCGCTGCGGTGATGGAGGAGCGGCCGTTTTCTGGTGAACGGTGACCATACCTCGAGTATGACAAGGTTACGGTAGTGGACAGGGTAGGTCGGCATTGTCTGGACGAGGGCCTTGGAGTAACTGGAGTTGATCGGGTAAGGTGGAAGCGGTGCGGCTATGTTTAGAGGAGGAGGAAGCAATTTGTGGCGGCAAGGTTTTGGGAAGGAGGAGAATCGGCCATCGTTTGATTTCTTTGGGGAGACTGATTTATGATTTGGGGGAGATTTTTTTTTTTTTCTTCCCCTTCTTACTGCATACTAAACCAAGCCAGTTTTCCCTCTAAAACTCACCCTTTTCCCTCCACAACATTACTAATAAATAATAATATATTCCCTCCAAAACTGACCATTTCCCCTCCACAATTTTACTATATTATACTAAAATAAAACAAACCCCACCACCACATTCACCCATTCCCTCGTTTTTCCCACCAAAACCATTTACTAATAAAAAATACGTATAATAATTATACTGGGATATGTTTCCAAGGACAATCATTTTTTATTTTTAAATTAATAGTAATAAAAAACATCTGTTAGTATTACTGAGTCTGATTTCCAAGAATCTCAAGCATTCTCGAGGAAGCTGGAAAACTCTATGAAAAATGAAAATTTTGATTTTTAACACACGGTTTATTTAGTTTACAGCACAAGGCTTCCAGATAATTATTACGGTTTCCTTTCCAAGGCTCACGGCCCCCAACGTTTTCTCTCCTTACTTTATTTTCATTTATCTTCTTCTCCCTTTCGCTTTTTCCTTCATCGGTCTGCCACCAAACCCTTCCGTGTTCCTTCTGCCTACTTCACACCGCAATTACTTATACTCAACAATTCGGCGATATCTACCGTTCTGGGCTTGGGCTGTAGCTTGCGATTTCAATTCAGGTTGTTCCCTTCAACTACTGCTTCGATTTCCATCAGTTCAGGTGGTTTACTTCTTTTAAGAATTGATGTCTTGCTTCCTGACTAAAATCTATTTTAGAGATTTATTTTTATCCAACTGAGTAGGTTATCGATCTATTTTATATTCAGAAAGCCAAGATTTTCTTTAGGTTGAGTAAGATTTCTCCAAAGTATATGCTGGTAAGTAGATCAAATCTAATTCTATTTTTTTGTTCGGTGTTAGGTAGAATCAGAAGCAGATTTGGAAGCAACTAGTTATGCAGATCAGTAGTTCATCACCTGAAACTGCCCTAAGTCCGAGTACGATGGAGGCTTCAGCCTTAGCTGTTATGGTATATATTTCTTCCATGTTCCATATTCTTTCTGCAGTTCATTTTTTGTTTCTAATCAGATTTAAAAGCTAATGAAAAATGGTTTGAAAATTGCGGAGAAGATAAAATGTTTTGAAGGTAGAAGGCAACAGAGACATGCAAAGAATTACACGTACATATATTGGTGTTTCCTCTGAAAAATATCAAAGGTGGAAATCAGTGGCCGAACTTCAAGTATTAAAGTAGTGATATTACCACTAATTTGTCTTGCTTTCTTCAGTGATACGGGACTCACTCCCCAGATACTGAAAAAACATTAGTTGTATATGCATTAATTAATCCATTTTGTAACCTTTACTTTCTTTAATGGATGGTTATAAATCTCAGGGTTCACTACTGTATATGATCTGCTTCAGATAAGGGAGTTACAAGCACCACTTATGGAAGATTTGGATCCAAAAATACTTGGATGCATGGAGGTAAACAACCAATTATTTATTCGGCGAGATGGCAAGATATTTCGTTTGCTTTTAACTATTTTAATGTTTAATCCATATATTTGGAGAAATTCATGAACAATAAAGATGTTTAAATACCACTGTAGATCATACTACATATTTATACAAATTATATTTATGTCAATACTAATACTAACCAGTATCTATCATAAAATATAGGGAATTAGAGCATTCCCAGCAGTGGGAATACTCTTGAAATTGGGGGCGATCCCCACTTAAAATTGCAAACTCGCGCTGCAGCAGTGTGAGAAGCAGCGCGAATTTAGCTTTCAAGTGGGGATTCCTCCTACTTTTTTTGTGCGGATCGATACATGGCAAACAAATTGCCGTTTATCACCGAAACAGCCAAAACAATACGTTAAACGGCAAAGTCTTTGCCGTTTAGCCATCCTTGAATAAAAAAGAAAAAAACTTTGGCAAACTCCCCACTCAGCTGCTGGAAGGATCAAGCGTGGCCACGCTTTTTTTTGGTTCCCCTCACACTTTAATCCACATGCTGCTGTAAGTGCTCTTACAAAGGAATATTATTTTGAAAATATAATAATTGTATATTTACTACAAAAAAATTATAACATTGGATGATAACTGCTATGGTTGTTTAAACCAAACTGTTTTTGTTCTGTTCTACCACAATGTGCAGTTGTCTCTGTCTGCTATGAACGTTTGTGACAGGGATGTCTTCTTGAAGGTACTCTTTCATCAACTTTGATGTGCATAGTACACTACGTATTAGATTATTTTTCTTTTCTTTTTCAATATATTAGTCATTGCATTTATAAGTACTTTTAGTGCGTTTGTCGAGCGATCCTTTGGCTGTTGCTTATGTACAAAGAAGAAATGGAACGTTGGAAAAAATTGGTCACGCTGAAGTAGTATTGAATACATTGAATCCTACTTGGATTGCCAAATTTTTCGTTAACTGTCATTTTGAGGATGTGCAGACAATGATGTAAGTTACTGCTTTTTCCATTTTCAAATTAACGTTTACAGTATTATTTTTCTATATATAATATTGTCAAGGTCCTACCCCAATTCTAATTTCTTAATCACACTTGGTCTGAACAAAATACTTTTTTTTTTACAGGTTTCAAATTTATGACATTGATTAACAGTTCCATAATATTGTCATCAAGGTGGATCTGGAACTTTCTTTTATGTGTAATTATACAGCATTTTATGTTTGTATTATTTATTCATTTTAACCAACAAGAAAATGAAACAAAGGTTGATCACATTTCTTGCATAATGTTGCCATCGAGGAATATTGCTTATACTTTCAAGAAGGAATGACAATTGCGTATGACTCTGATTAAAATTGTTTCTTAATTTTTGCAGATTTCGAGCGGCTTTTTAGTGTATAGGACTATGATTGGGGTTAATATCAGTCATGCCTCTATCTGAGCTAAAGAAGCAAGGTAAGGGTGGTAACTGAGATCTGTACTTTTTGAAGTTGATTTCGAGCATAATTAATGTAGATTTTTCTAACATGAATTTTGTAGATATAAAAGGTATTTGCTATATAAAAAAGAAATTATTAGATTAAGATATAGTCGGTGGACGAAGAGACGTGTGATGGATTTATGAAATTGTTAGGAAGTGAGAACAAGTATTTACTATATGGTGAGTTTTTCTTCTTCTCTTTTTACTAATTTTTTGTTAAAATGAGAGCAAATTACCTTTCCCTTCATCCATGTAGGTTAACTCCAGTTTACAAAGGTACACAATTATGAGAGATTTAATGTTTGGTTTACTGTGTTTTTTCTTTCCTATTTTAGCTGCATGTTAAACCAATTACATCAGATGCATGTAATATTCCAAGTGTATCATAATTCATAAGTGGGTTTGTCGTCAATTCTTTTATTGCATGCATCAATAAAATTCGATTTTTTTCTTCTCAAAAAGGAGTATTGAAAAGTTGAATTGCGAAATAAGGTTTTATCAGTTGCATCATCATTCTTTATTGTCAAGGTTGTCATATTATTTTGTTTCTTTTGTTCTCTATGCTGCAATACTGAATGCTGACATCGCCTTATTAAAATACGTATTTTCTACTTATACTTCGACTGCTGGTGCGGTTATTGGGTTTTTCTAAAATTTTCATTTTATAATGTCAGCGTTAGTGCGGTTAGTCTATAATGAGAACTGCATATAATGCAAGCATCATGCTAAATTTCTCTATGTTTTTTGTGCATGCAGAATGATGACACGTAGAACAGCTTAAAAGGCAAGATGCTGGTAGTGAAGGAAGGGGTGTTAAAATAGTGGGAAAAATAGCAAAACATTTGACCTCAACAAAGGTATAAAGTAATTATTTTACCATTGCAAATTGATTTATCATCTCCTCACTCCGTGATCATATTAAACGTTGTTTTGAAATTGAAGTGTGATATTGGCAAGGTAATCTGAGATCTGAAAATATAAGCTATCAATTGCTTTTTCGCTGATTTGTAGTGCGGAAATAAAGTATGATAGCTTCTTTTCAAATGTATTTGCATATAATTTTTTCATGCATAGTCTGAAAATGCTCTGTTTCTTTAATTCATAAATTTACTTCATGAAATGTTATGTTATTGCTAAAGTTGTTATATTCTTATGTTAACTATATCCTTACTAAGTATTATTTTATCTAAGTTTTGTGGAAATTGCAACATTTTTATTGTTATCCACTACATTTTATATTTTTCCTTGCACTATTTATTGAAATTATGTGTAAGAAAACAAGGTTCTACCTATTTACAGCATTTTAGCAAAAGATGAATCATAATCGTGTTATCATTTTTATCAAAGTACGTATTTGATACCCGACTGTATTATTACAGGGTTTTGTTGAAGACCTATTCGGCTTAAGGCTAATTGCCAGGGCAGTTGAGGAAGGAACTGCAGTGATAAAACCGATGGGTATTATGGTTTTTAATATGGGAGGTCGTCCTGGGCTTGCTGTTTGTAAGAGACTTTGAACGTCGTGTCTTTCGCATTACAAAGCTTTGGTAAATGAAGATTTTGCAAGTTTGTGTCCTGATCAGGCAAAGCACTCTGATAGGTGATCAAAAAAGCAATTGGTGAGGTGTTCTGATCAGGCAAACTATCAAAGCTGATGTATTATTCTGATTGAAAAAAGTATAATCTTCACTGGGGTAAATGTTGATCGTGGAAGTAAAAAAAGATTAAGCATTGTTCAAGCTTGGTTAATATATTGTCCGTGTGTCATTCGTATTGAAGTCAGGTTTCTTATTTCTTGATAGAATTTATGTGATGACCAAAGTTATTTTTCTTTATTGTACAATATAATTTTACATTGTGATTAGCATTCTAACTCTCGACGTCCTCCTCAAGCTCCACACTTTGTTTTCCATTTTTATGGATGACTTAAACTGCATTCACTTTATGGTTCTGCTAATGTATTTGAATAAGTACATCTGCATTCGCTTTATGCAAGTGCGGGCTGATTCTGTGAGCTACGTTGTTGTGAATCTTAAAATGCTTATTTTTAATTAACGTTAGTTAGGTGCAGCTTAGTATATATTGGGAGCAAGTTACCTGCATCATTTTCATTTTATTGTATTATATATCTTTAGAGAGTTGAAGGTAGAATGTGCAGTTAAAATTGTAATTGTTTTCTCTTACCAATTATTGTTAATATTATAATCTTAATAATTCTTCTTCTATAGGATAAGAAGGAAATGAACTGGGGAGTCTTAGTGAAAACTTGAAATGTATAAATATAAAATTGTTTGTTCAATATGATATTTGGTAAAATTGTTTGGCTTAGTGTATAGAAAATACAAAATACATTGCATATTCCAAAAACATATATAGTTAAATTATTAGATAAATTAGTAGTTTTGCTCTTGATGTTACAAATTTTTAGCTTTTATGTAAACATGTAGCAAAAGGCTTTGGAAGGTTGTAATTTCTTAACTGCTGCGGTTTCTACCCCTGCAAATAGTTTAGCACATTCTTTATTACTATTATGGGGACCTGGAGCACAAGGGGATTTTACTCGTTGGTGTCAATTAGGAGGGTTGTGGACTTTTGTTGCCCTCCGTGGTGCTTTCGGACTAATAGGTTTTTCCTTGCGACGGCCCGAGATGTGGGGGTACCTGTGATATTTCTGCATGGGACGCGTTTTATTTGGCAGTTTTCTGGATGTTAAATACTATTGGGTGGGTCACTTTTTATTGGCATTGGAAACATATTACATTATGGCAGGGTAACGTTTCACAATTTAATGAAT
The DNA here is from genome assembly GCA_030737875.1 of Allium sativum. Classification (NCBI taxonomy): domain Eukaryota; kingdom Viridiplantae; phylum Streptophyta; class Magnoliopsida; order Asparagales; family Amaryllidaceae; genus Allium; species Allium sativum. The sequence goes on along the minus strand of CM060924.1, from coordinate 937,551,885 downwards.
CTTCCACTTATTTGATGGGGTGGTTAAGAGATTATCTATGGTTAAACTCTTCACAACTTATCAATGGATATAACCCTTTTGGTAAAGAATTATGTCATATTATTGTTTATTAGGTCAATAAAAAACAATATGCCAGTTATTTGGCATGATATTGCATGATGTTCTATTGAAGGCAGTCGTGCAACTGCACGAGACTGATATAAAAAATTCAACCTAACGCTTTAATGAATATTACATTAAATTATTAATATAACAATATATTGTCATAAATGACATAATAACAACAATTTTAGATTAATCCCATTATATTAATTATTGTTGTAACAGAAAGTTGTTGGATAAAGTATATTTTTTCAGCCGTGCATCGCACGAGGACTAACCTAGTTCTTAAACTAAAGAGGGAGAACTCCTCATTTTTGAATTGTTAAAGGGACTCCACATTTGGTTAAGGGGAGGATAATTTTAAGTGAACTTCAGCTTAATTTCTTTTGTTGTGGGACGGTCTGATTTATTTAAAAAGAAAAGAAAAGAAGACCTAACAACCCCAACCTCATCACGTATGTTAAACCCTAACTTATTAAATTCAACACAAATAACAAACGTGCGAATTACTAAACATCTCCATTACACAAATTCAATATAACATATTAGATTAAAATTTTCATTTCTACATTTATTTTAAATTAAACGTACCAATTCTGTAACGTCCCCGAATTTTAGCGATTAAATATTTATTTATTTAATGTATTGGTTTGATGATTTGAATTAAATAATTTTGATTTATGTAATAAATACAAATCATGGAGTGATATATTTAATTTCCGGAATAGTCGGAAATGGTTAAATTGCAGTATAATGTGAATTGAATAATTTAATTAATTAAATCCAGTCTATAATTGAATATCAATAACAAAATTATTTATAAATGACAATTTGAGCGTATAAATTATAATATAATTTAGCTCGTAACGTTGCGGTAGTTCGTAATATTGCGTTTTGAACTTCAAACGGATATACAGGATCCGTTATTAGCCGGATTTCTTCGAAACAAGAAACGTTTGAAGCTACTGATCTCTATCTTTCTAACAGAAGTGAAAAATGGAGATTACGCATTATAGATTATGAGTTATATCCAAATCAGAATTCCAAATAGTCGCTATAGAATCGTTTATGGACCATAACGGTTTATTTAATATAACTAGACATTGGTTTCGATTTTAGACAAACTGTTTGAGACGTAATTGTAATTTAATTTTTAAAATTTTACTGTTAATTTTTATTTGGAAAATAAGCAACTTTTTAATTGGAGTATTTTACACCCTAAATCAGCATTTTAGGGTTTCACAGAATTAGTTAACTAGTCTATATAATTATATTTTTGGAACCGTGGCACCTCGCTGGACATGACCACATTTTTATTTTTGTCCGTAGCAATTCGTATATGAACGGAATTGTTCATAGCATGGTACGTTAAACTTTATAAATTAAAAACAAAACAAATAATAGTCACGCACAGTACTATGTGCTTGCATTTAAAGTCTGATGCATAGCGCCATGTTGCTGTCATTTAGACACAAACTATTTTAGTATGTTTTTTCCCATTCTTAGCAATATTTAAGTAAAACAACTTGCCTTAATCACTAAGAAATGACACAGCTGTGATGGGAACAAGCCATACCCTTAACACTAAAGCTAGGATCCTATAATGTAACCTCACGTCCTTTCCATCACCGAGGCATGCTTCAGACACTACCCTAAGTTCCAGCTAACCTAACTTTACTTAGGTACCATTTGATTTTCCAACTGGACAGTTATGTTCGCGTCTGCGTCAGACGCGTCTGATGCGTCAACAGTGGGTCCCACGTATTTGTCCCTTCAAGTTGAACGACTCAAAAGTTAGCTTTGGCAGATTTTTTTTGCCCTTCTCTTTTCCCTCTCCCTATGTATATTCCACTCATTTCAACACTACATCACAATATCCACTTTTCATTTTCCTCCTATTCTTCAACAAATTATGCCGCTAGTGATGAATCTGATTATGAAGATTTGGAAGATTTGCAAGACTTATTAGATGTTCATAAAATTATGGCTACTCAAACACGAGAAAGGAGCAGAATACACAATTCATTTAGTTCTGGCCTTGCTTGGGTTCATGAAATACTATCAGGACACACAGATCGTTGTCATAGCAATTTTCATATGAAGCGATTATGTTTCAGATCCTTATGTGAATTGTTAGCAAATTACGGATTGAAAGGCTCAATGCACATAACAGTCAAAGAAATGGTGGTTATATTCTTATATACTACTGCATTGGCCCTCCCTTCAAGGTAGGTTGCTGAGTGGTTTCAACGATCAAATTGTATGATAAATGTCATTTTTCATAAAGTGTTGGATTGAGTTCTCTTATTGGCAGTCAATATTATTAGACCGGCCGATACCCAATTTAACCGAATCCCAAAACAAATTCGTTCTTCAAACTGATATTATCCTTTCTTTAAAAACCGTATTGGGGCTATTGATGCGACACATGTCATGGCTCACGCGGGTCAAGAAGAAATGCAATGTTTTGTAGGGCAGAAAAGATCTGTATACAAAATATTATGGTTGTTTGTGCGTTTGATTTAACTTTTACCTTTGTAAGAGCGGGATGGGAAGGAACTGCGCACGACGCTAAAGTATTTCGGGAAGCTATAAATAATCCGGATCTTAATTTCCCTTATCCTCCTGCCAGGCAGTATTATTTAGTAGATTCAACAAATCCACTATTGGAAGGATATATAACTCCTTACCGATCCAGACTTTAATGACACACAGAATGAACCGAAGTCATAAAATGAAATTTTCAACAACTATCACTCTAGTTTGCATATGGCAATTGAAAGAACATTTGGAATCTGGAAGAAAAAATTTGCCATCCTATGTAACATGCAGATGTATCCATACCATGTTCAAGTATAAATTTTTACTGCTACAATGGCTATTCACAACTACATCAGAAAATACAACGCTAGCGATCCAGATTTTATGCCATATGATGACGACCCTGATTTAGTGCCAGGCGAATATCTCGAATAATATTACAGTATATCAAATGCGGAAACAGAGATTGAGAACCCGTTCAAAGAACCAGAACAACATCCACCTTGGTGGTTGTACGAGACAATATACGAAACAAACTAGTTGCCGCGGGAATGCATTTAAAAGTTTCATTGTATTCTGTATTTGATATTAGCATTTTAAATTCTGCAATTATATTCCACAATTATGTAATTTTAATTCTGCAATTTTCATTCTGCAATTTGAATTCTGCATTTTGTATTCTGCATTCTACTATTATGTTCAACAAAAAACACACACAAACACAAGCAATTAAAAATAATATATACACAAACAATAAAATAATACCTCTGCTCCTTCCAAATGCCCCTTTCATAAAAAAAAACACATTCCCCGTTCGCAACAATTCCCCTTCAAAATAACCCTTCCAAATAACTTTTTTTTTCAAATCAAACGAACCCTCAACCTTAGCACTTAAGCATTATGTGTCTATATAAACAGGAGCAACTCCTTCTTTTCCTTATTTTGGCTTCAACAAAGAAAAACCACAACATCCGAATAAACAAAATAGTGAAGAAATGAAAAACAATACCCATACTCCATTAAACACAGTGAAGTCAAACCCGTCGCACTCCTCTTTTTCTTTTCAATCCGGTATCCACTATTTTCGGTTCGACAGTTTACTATTCGTTTAAGTTTGAGACTTGCTGAAAGGTGGTGCGCAAGAACTAGGGGATGCACTTCACTTTGTGCTGTCGAGATCCATGGAAGCAGTGTAGAGATGAAAGAAACGAGAAGTTTGTTTGTAAGCGTCGGAGAGGGTGTGCTTCACTGGAGCATGATGCGTGAAGGATAAAGGAATTTGTGATATTGGTGAAGAACAGGATGGTGATCATTTCTGTGGCTAATCAGTGGAGATTACTGGTTTCGTTGCATGCGGAAGAGGTATGGAGTTGCAGCTAAAACGCAATGGAGAAGACCATACCGAGTAAAGGAGTGTCGGCTTTGAAAGACTTAGGGAGGATATCTTGGTCTGTGCATGACTGACAAGTGGGAAGTGAACGCATGGAGTATGCAGTAGCACTTTTTAACAGGAGAAGATGGGCAGTTATTAGAAAAAGGATGAAGAACGTGGGTGTTGTGGGTACAGCAAAAAGTGGGGGTATTGTCTATTGTATTGCGCGGAGTCTGAAGTTACACTATAGCCATTCGAGAATGCATGGTGAGGTGGAGAGCTATTTTCTGGAGCAGTTACCGGAGCTTTAATTGTTGGAGATGGTGTGTGACAGCGTGGAAGGGTGCGGGAAGTTATGGTGGTAGTTTCATGAAGGTTGGTGAAGGACACAGGTTAAATGAACGGAATGAATACATGATTTTGAAATAGGAGAAACAGGCGAGAGGGGTATAGTGAGTAAGGCTATATTGGGATTGGGTTCCTTTTTGCATGAAGATGGGCAGTGGAATAAGAGCTGTGGGTTTCGCCAATACAACGTGGAAGGAGATCTTGTACATGGAGAGGAAGGTCGGGCTTCCTGCTGGGCTTGGGCTAATTGGTAAGGTATGTATAAAAGAAAAAACATGAGGGCGTAAGAAGTATGGAAGTTGGAAATTTTTAGCATGGAGATGGGTTAAATAATTTGTTGCGTTCGAAAATTTAGATTAGAGGGTGGAGATGACAACTATTCACAGGTAGTTCAAATTTAGATGGGCTGACTATTTATGGTGAGACCCATATTAGATAATATTAATTTTAATTTAACTTAAAAGTTTAGTTTAAAATTTATATATTCATTAACTCGTTAGTATACACATACGTTATCAGTTTTCAAACGAGAGGAGAGAAGTTACTAGGTAGGCAGATGGAAATGATTTCAAGCCAAGATGAACAAATCACAAACGGTCTAATCCGTTGAAATCGTAGGACTACGCGATGAAGTTGGTTTGGAACCATTTGGTGATCGTTTCAATTTTAGACGAAATAAAACGCGTGATCTGGTCTACTGACCGTTAATTGTATTTAATGATTAACGCCCAAGGTGAGTAAACTCACTAACTCTGTTTCAGTTTTAAAATATTTTAATTATAATTTATATCTATAAATCATGGTTGAATGCTGTGTGATGGTTGTCTAGATGATTTGCTTATGAATTGGTCGTAATTAATTATAGAACGTTGGTTAGATGTTGATCATGTTTATTTTGATATCTCATCTCGACATGGAATTATTATTATTATTCGTGTTAACTAACACATGTGGATGCAGTGGAAACAGGTGATAAGGATCCAACTGGATTCCTCAATAATTTTATTGTTGTTTTTCATATATTATGTTATATGATGTGTGTAACGACACAGAATTTGCCCGGCCTTAATCGATCGCTAGATCGACTAAAATCATTCAAATCCCGCATACGTTAACTTTGGGAATACAATACATTAGAACAATAATAGCAGACTTTTATAAACATCTTAATAATGTTACATCAGAGTACAGAATATCAGAGTACATCGATATGTAAAATACAGCGGTAGTCTTATTACAATAAATTAATACAATACACAGCGGAAGACTTTCTATGCTCTGGACACAGCTTTAGGCTTCGATCCAGAATCCTGCACAAACGATAAATATCTGCAGAAAGCTACTCGACTGTCCATGTAGAAAAAGAGGGCACCCGAGTTTGCAAAGTGAAACAAGCTACAGGTCAGTCATGGGACTGGTATGAGAAATCTTTTCTACATTATCTAACAGTATGGAAAATCACAGGACCATGCCGCTAACGCGGAACGGGTTTACTCCGTTGGATTGCCAGTGCATAATTAAATAAATTTTATACAAAATAATGCAATGCTTTTTAGAAAAATGAAATCATTATAAGACTCAAGTCCCATCACACAATGCAACGCAAACCGAAGGATAGAGTTTTACCTTATAATGATCAAACATGACTTGATACGTATAAAATAGTATTTTAATATTATTGTTAGTGTCTAATCAGTTTTAGAAAACACTTCAAAGTAAATGTATCAATCATAAAGGGCATAGGTACCATATACTATGTCGCCATATATAGGTTTACAATCAAAACCGCAATGTCGTATTGTAGATTTGTTTTCCATCATGAAATCGAGGCTAGGGATCGTCCTCTCCGATTCGAGACACTCTAGCTAATGCCTCAGGATCACACCTATGGGCAACCCTTGGAGTGGTAGGGCTGGTCCACACTTAACAGTAGTGGATTAGTTATGCCTGAACACACGTTTCCTAGTTCTTTCGAACCTCATACATGGCCACTAACAACTTATAAAACCGAGGTACCTCATAATCCATCATCCACATAAGTAAAACTGTCAGGGCTGGTAGGTCGCTGACACCACCCTAGCTAGAAAGAAACGTGTGCACTCCCTACGGTCCATATCCCATTTTTGACTCATACCGGGGTGTGAGGCTCGCGAAGTCACGCTATACACAAAGCTACGCCTAAACAGACTATGCTTTGATCATCAATCACAAGGCCCTGCTTTTCAACAAAAGCCTTGATCCATGCATCTTAGCGTGCCACATTGTCAATCCATACCATTTATTTCTGCCAATATATAACCTCTAAGCTCGTATGTTTTAGAGAAGGGTGTTAAACACCAAACAGATATATATTTGGCAGAGATCAACGAACAAAGTATAAAGAAATACAACGTCAGACATACAATCCATTTACAAGTCCGTTCTGGGTCTGAACGAAACCGGAGGCATCTTATTCCTCGCATATCCGAACAATCAACAAATGCGTCCGGACGGCTACCACTGCAGCCCCTTGAAGGTAGCTACTCCAATCACAGGCTTCAGTAGTCCTCGTCCATTCGATGTGAAGATCATCGGTCTTCAATCACCGTCTTCAAATCTTCGACTTACATCATCGTAGTAATTGTTTGAAATGAGTTGAACTCGGTATTTTCAAATAATCCTCGAATAATTATCATTTAAATCATTTCATATCGTTCCTATTTATTTGTAACGGTTTATCGCTATTTTATTTATTTAAAATAGCTCAATTATAATTTAAACGACGCTTCGGGTCAATGGCGGTCTTGGCGCTGTTTTTATCCAAATTTGATTTGCACTTATCTCGAAATCTAACCGCTAGATTTTGACGAGATTTATATCGTTGTAAAGATCTTCCCAAGGCGGTCCTAACGGTTCCAGTTTTGGGAAAATCCAACGGTCAGATCTTTCGGTATAATCGTTTAAAGTCATGATTGCCGAAACGCGAACAACCGTGCACATTTCATTTTAATTTTAATATATATATATATATATAAATCACTGGCGATTTCAACTACTAAAATCTATTCTTTTTATTGCATCCAAAATAATGATAAAATGTACCTTTTATTTCTACTCTTTTTATCGCATCTAAAATGGCGATAAAATGTACCTTTTATTTCTACTCTTTTTATTGTCCCTAGAATGACAATAAAAATATACCTTTTTATTCTTTTATTTTTTATTGTCTCTATTCTAACAATAAAAATTTAACATTAAATTCTAAGTTTTTATTCACATCTAAACTGTGAATAAAAATGCACTTTTTAAACCTTTTTGATAAACACAAAAATATCTATTTTTGTTTAATCCTTTTCAATGAACAAAATGTTTGTTTCACTTAAACGAATACGAATGTTTATTTCTCTTAAATGAACAAAAATGTTTATTTAACCATTTTCAACTGCCAAAAATGTATATCTTGGTTTAATCCTATTTAATGACCAAAAATGTATGTTTTTAGTTTCACTCTTTTTAAACGACAAAGATGTATATATTTAGTCCTTTCTACATGTACGATAAAATTGTAAATTTTATTATTAACATAATTTGACAATTCTAACTTGTTAAACCTGGCAATTATAATTTAACAATTCTTAGTTTGTTAAATTGACCATTTCAATAAAATGATATTTTTAGCTAACCGAACATTTCTATATTCTATTAGTGACAAATAAAAGAATATTTTATTTGCTTACCTTTTTCTATTTGTTCTAATAACCCAATAAAAAAGAATATTTTAGGTGTTTACATTTTCTATGCATACTAATATTACATAAAAGGATGTTTTGTGTGTAAACATTTTTCTCTATGAATTCTAATATCATATAAAAGGATATTTAAACATTTTTCTACGTTTTCAAATATCATATAAAATAATATTTTATATGTTAACATTTCCCTACGTTTCAAATATCATATAAAAGAATATTTTATATGTTAACCTTTTCTATGTATTTCAATGACAAATAGAGGATAATTTATTTGTATACAAATTACTATTTGACAAAAATTGATATTTGTGCTTAATCTATCATATTTCAACAAAAGTGATTCACATTAAAATAAGAATACAATCCTTATTTTCTATTCTTTCCTTATGATTCATATTACAATAAAAAAATGTGATTTTCATTATCTACTTTTTTTCTAATGAATCATATTACAATAGAAATATAAATTTTATTATCTACTCTTTCTAATGTAAAAATGTTTTTACTATTTTAAAAACATGACATTTTTACAATTTCTAAATTTACATTAAAAATGGAATTTTTAATGTTAAACATGTTTTATTTTCATAACATGATTCCAACATAAATGACATATCTCATTCACAAAATATGAGTCTTTTCTGCTACATGTAAATGGTAATGTTTTGATTAAAACAAAACATAAGTGATTCTTTTTTCATTACATACAAATGTAATATTTTTATTCTTTTAACATCACATAAAAATTGTTGGATCTCGCAATATGGCGTTTTGATTATGACAACTATACATGTACATATATATTATTATCGACTAATTCTATGTTGCAGGAAGATATTTTTGACAATCAGATTCAAGAACACAAAACGAAGATCACTTATATGTTATAAGAGTCTGTTAGTCCTAGATTTATATGTTAAAGTCTTCCTTGATGACACACACACACGTTTTATATATATATATAGTTTTTAATTTAAACAAGGCAAGGAATAGGCAAGAAACAGAAAACATACTTTTGGTCTGAAAAATTCAGACGTCTGTTTGCTGAAACAGAATGTTTTTAAATACAATATTCAGACGTCTGGTTGATATATTTCTGACGTCTGAAATGCCCCTGAAATACACTATTTCCTTTCTGACTTGATTTTTATAATAAATAGACATCTGAATTTTGTTTTCAGACATCTGAATTCCGAAGAGTTGCATCGTTTATGAAGAGACACAACTATTTAATCCATATCTCTTCATCAAAACTCTTCACGATCAGTTGTATCTTTTTATATATTATAAATAGAGAATTTCTTAGATGATCTAATCACAGAATTTTATTCTAATTCTCTCTATCTTATTCAAAGCTCTCTAAGTTCTAAAAAGCTATCTACTTTCATACTTGAGACTTTTAAACTTCCATATTCCTTCACGCACTTCACGATTATCATCAAGGAAAGGCTATAGGAAGGGTGTACATAATATTCGACAATCCGTGTTATCAAGAACACAAAAGAGTCAACAATTATTCTGTATTAGTGAAGACCTCTTCAGTGGTTGAGGCAAGAAATCTCGTTCAGTGGTTCGGGTAATTGTGAACCTATTCCTCTGGGTGAAGTGAGGGTTTTAGTGTTAGTGAAATACTAGAAGTGAGTCTGGGACTGGACGTAGGACAATAGTCCGAACCAGTATAAATTGACTGTGTGATTTATTGCTTAATACTCTACTATATAGATATAACATCCTATTCTCCATACCACACGATCCTATACTACTGCATATACACTTTCAATTGGTATCAGAGCAAGGGATTCTATTGATCGTCACAACATCATAGAATAATGGCCAGAAAGAGATATAGTCGAAATACAGCAAGCAACAAGTCCGGTATAAGTAAAGCTACAACAAATGAGGACTACAAAAAGGTACTTTCTGATTTACAAATTTTAATGAAAAATGGTGATGATTTAGGTAAATTTAATTTTATTATTCTAAAGAAGATGAAATCTGTCGAACTTGAATGTGAAAAATTACGACAGGAAAAAAATTGATTTGGAAAATCAAAATGTTAATTTGAAAAATAATTTTATGAATCTTAAAGATTTTAAAGGTGAACAATATACCATATTCGAAAAAGAAATTTTTTTCAAAAGAAATTTATGAGTTGAAAAGACAAAATAATTTATTACAATCATCCTTAGATAATTCAGAATCTCGAATTAGCCGTCTTGAAAATGAGAATAGTACATTGAAGAAGGAGAATTCTGAATTAAATAAGAAGATCGATGAGACGACCCGAACTTCCCCGTGAAGGAAAGCACGGATAGAATTGAGGACAAGACAAAATAGAACGCATACGGAAGAACATTTCATTGTTATTACAACAATTCCATCAGATACAAGAATATACAGAGTATAAATGAATAAATTACATTCGATAAATATCAGAGATTACAATAAATTACATAGCAGTGGAAAATAATACAAAAGCACAACTAGAAGTGATACACGGATACAGAGCTTTCCGAGCATCGTTCCAGCTGTAAATCAGGATCCTGCGAATATAAATCTGCAAAACCAAAACTACTAGCTGCCCGTGCGGAAAATAGGGGCACCCAGAGTTTAGGTTAAAACAATAAACTCCAGGTCAGTCATGTGACTGGTGTGAGAACTAAAACAGTTATTAATCTTTGTTTTTAAAGTTAGGTAAATCAAGGGACCATGCCGTATAACACGGAACGGGTTTCCTCCCAAGAATACCAGTGCATAGAACAAACAGCGCAATGCTAAATAAAGAAAAATGAAGCTGTTATAAGACCCAGGTCCCATCACACAATGCAACGCAAGCCGGAGGATAGGGTTTTCCCTTATAACAGCCAAAGCATGCTTGATACGTTTAAAACACATTATTTGATACTATTATAGGTGTATAGTGTCAAAACAATTTCAATCATAAATATCAATCATAGGCGGCATGGGTACCATCTATCATGTCGCCATACTAGTTCTACAATTAAAACCGCAATATCACGTATTGGAAATTGGATTCCGTCATGAGCCGAGGCAAGGGGCAAGCTCCTCTCCGCGTTCGAGACACTCTAGCAAATGTCCCAGGACCCCACTATGATCCTTGGAATCGGCTGGGCCGGTCCTCTCTTACTTTTGAGGATTAGTTATTCCTGAACACACGTTTCCCGGTCCTTACAGACCTATATCCGAGGTGCCTCGCATTCCAACAACCACACAGGTGAAAAGTATATAAATGTCAGGGCTGGTAGGTCACTGACACCACCCTAGCTAGAAAGAAACGTCGTGCTCTCCCAGCGGTCCGTCTCCCGTTTTTGACTCATACCGAGGTGTGAGGCTCGCGAATTCACGTTATACACAAAGCTATGCCACACAGGCCGTGCTTTGATCATCAACCACAAGACTTTGCTTTTCAACAGAAGCCTTGATCAATTGCCACTTACGCATGCCACATTGGCAATTCACTCCATGCGACTGATGTCCATCGATATACAACCTCTGAGCTCGTACGTCTCAGAGAAGGGCGTTAAGCAAGAGAATAAGTTCTCCGCCGCCAAACAGATGTATATTTAATAGAGATCAATCAACACAGAATAAAATCCAATGTCAGACACACAATCCATTTACAAGTTCGTTCTGGGTCTGAACGAAACCGGAGGCACTTTCCTCGCATATCCATCGATCTCCAAGTACGTCTGGACGATCACCAACTGTTTCCCTCATCTTGGGTGTACAGCCCAATCAAGATCATCAGTAATCACCCAAACGATGTGAAGACTTCCGGTCTTCAACCACCGTCTTCATCTTCGACATCTCGTCGAATCGGTTATTCAGAATGGGTATAAACCCGGCCTTTCTGAATAACCCACGTATATAATAAACGAATGTTACACAAACACAACAAACGCCTCATTCCAATTCAGAATATTCTTTTATTCACAAAATCACATTCTTAGGGAAATGTTCCCATTAATTTTATCCAAGATAAATTCTTCTAAATTTATCCTATCTCTTCCTTTGGATATCATTTCAAACTAGTCGGGATTAACGAACCACACCGAAGTAATTATTTATTTTATTTCCCAATCCCAACCTATATCCCATGGAGAAAAACTGGTGATACTCCATTCCTAACTCCACGGTGTTATCGGTAAAATTAATTACCATTTCACGTTCAAATCTAATTAGAGATTTAACTATCGCTTTGGAGCAAAACTGGTGGTACTCCACTCTCGATCACTTTTCAGATTTGATAATTTAAATTATCAATTCACTTTTCAATCTAATTAAAGATTCATTAAAACTCCACTTAGTTTTAATCTTTTCAAAAAAAATCAATATCCTGCCTTTAACTGGGTTAAAGAACCAATGTCATCAAAAACACGATTCACGACAAACCAAATCACATTTGATATTAAATACAAGGCTCTGAATAGAAAATATATCGACTTATATTCAATATCAAATTCTGAAACCAACAAATATCGTATTGGAAATAACAATATAACATATCTTTCAAATCCCCATAACAATATTTGTATAGTCACGAAATCCAACATCGAAATATCCCGAAGATAATTTCGATTCAGCTCCAGTCCAATCCACGTATTGGAAATTATCGATTATTTTCAAAATCACTTTCAAATTCAATTTATTTATTTTAAAAATAAATTGATTTCAATTCTAGTTCAAAACTAGTTCATTTCGATAAAAATCTATTTTTATCTTTTCAAATGTGGAATTTTCCAGCCCAAATCTTTCCAATTCACATATTATAATTTTACACAAATTATAGATATTTTTAATAATTTTATCAAGGCCCGTACAGTCGATTTCCAACAACGGCCATCGAACTGCACTTACAGCGACCTTTTTCGAATTTGATTTGGACATAATTCCAAATCCAACCGTTAGATCTCAAATTTCTAATATTCATTGGAAAGCTCTTTTCGATACGAACCCAACGGTTCCGGTTTTAGGAGAATCCGACGGTCGGATCTCCCGCAATGTCCGTTTGAAATAAATGGTCGAAATTCACGAACTGCCGCGGCGCGTTCTATTCGGGCCATTATATATATATAATATATATATTATATATATTTCGTCGATTTCCTTTTAAAACGTATTTTATAAATCGTTTTAAATTCGTTTTCAAAACCACTTCAACACTACATTCAATTTCAAATCGATTTGATTTCAATTCAACTCGGATTCATTTCAATTTTATTTAATTCGAATTCAAATTCGTTTCAATTCAATTCAAATTCAAATTCGTTTCATCTCAAATTGATTTCAATTTAATTTCGCTTCGAATTCAATGAAATTTCAGTTCGTTTTCAATTCAACTTGAATTTGTTTCATATTCAATTCCATTCGAAGTCCTTTTATATTCAATTCAAATTCGTTTTCTTTTCAATTCGAATACACTATAATATTCATTCAATTTGAATAAAATCGATATAAATATCGTCCACGTCAAAATGGCGCAAAACTAATCAACACGGCTTTATATTTTTCACAACTTCTTTATTCTATTCAACAAATGAATATTTGTTCTATTCAACACATGAATCTATATTTCTATTCAACACATGAATCTATATTTCTTTCAACACACGACTAATCTCAACACATGAGTACTGTCAACACCTCACTATTTTTGTTATGTAAAATATTTTATAAAACTATGGTATCTATCGTTTGATTTTAATTAGACTTCTACTGGGAAGTAGTTCTAATTTTAGATATGATAAAGATGTAAATTAGTTTATTTAAAATATTTCACTCAACACCTGAACATCGTCAACACATGACTATTTTTATATTCAACACATGAATTTTCTTTTATAATATTCATTATTTTCCCGATTGGAATGAGGCCCAATCAATCACCATATAACGTTAATTATATGGATTTCATACAACACATGTATATAATAGCATTGATAAACAATCAACCATCAACCAAAGTGCACTACACTGTATAAGCATCAAATATAAATATCTAACGCTTATAACAGCCTGTCAATCAACCGATCGACATATTTAATCAATCAGGATGAGTGAACATCAAATTTCATCCCAACACCCGTGTGGGGTTTCAAACAATCAAACACAGATTTTATTTGTGCAGTTGGGCGATGTGTAAAATTTATCGTCCCAATCAATGTCCTTCAAATAGGTGTACATAAACGAACCGTCCGGTTTGTAAATGAATATTTTATTTTATTCACTTCCACGTTAAAAATTATATTATTTTTAACGATAAAATATTCTATTTCAACACATGAATTTCTATTCATTTCATTTACACAATAAAAATGATATTTTTATTTTTCTAACATATTTTAGAAAATTTCGGCGGCATAACGGCACGATACTAGAAACGGGACAAGGCCTAGCCTTATCCCCGGTCTAGTGAAGGCCCACGCCATTCACACATCAATCAAATCCATTTCAATTCACCAAACAATTCAATTCAGCCCAAATCATCTAACTAATTTATGCAACCAAACAAACAAGTCCATGGTTTGTGGACGATTGTGTCGGGTGCTACTAAGCACCGTCTGCATCCTAGTTTATATATATAACTAGAGAAAGAAATTTTGAGTGAGAAGTTCTCACCGAAAGCTATCCAATACCACGACTCTTCATTTATAGAAATCTTCTTCGTTATCCCCTCTTCGTCATCTTCGTTGCCCGTAGCCACTATATACCTAAAAATCACATTTTTATATTTTGATGTCTTTAAAATAAAAATCACATTTTTATTTATTCACTTTCAATTTAGAAATCATATTTTTATAATCACTTTCATATATTTAAAAATCGAATTTTTACTATGCTATTCAATATATAAAAAATCATATTTCCTTACCGCTAATATATAGATAAAAATTCTATTTCAAAAATATAGATTTCGCCCTTATAAAAATATAGATTTCGCCTTTTCTAATATGAAGTTTTCGCCTTTATAAAAATAAAGTTTTCGCCTTTATAAAAATAAAGTTTTCACCTTTATAAAAATAAAGTTTTCACCTTTATAAAAATAAAGTTTTCACCTTTATAAAAATAAAATTTTCATAAAAATTACCACTTTATCTCTACGTATATATAAAATAAAAATCAGATTTTAATCCTAATTAAAATAAATCAGTTTTTAATGCTTTTTCTTTTAAAATCAGTTTTTAAACTGTTAAAATAAAAACAGTATTATATCTTTAAAATAAAAACAGTTTTTAATCTGTAAATATAAAACAAAAATAAAATATTAATAATAAAAAAAAAACGAAAACTTACAGCCGAGGGGGGGGGGGGTTTCTTCCTGCGTCGGAGGAGGATGGTAGGGGGGGGAGCGCGAGTTGGTGGCGGCACGGTGGAGGCGGTGGAGGCGCTGGCCTGCGGCGAGGCTTGGGTTTTGGGCGATAGGGTTTGGTTACGAATCGAGGAAGGGAGGGTTTCGAGGTCGTGGTGGCACTTGGGGAGGGCGTCGATCGCCAGCGAAGGGGGGGGGGGGGGGAAGAAGCGCGCCTCGCGCGGCGGCGCGGTGGGCGGCGAACGCCCCTGGCGGATCGCGAGGATCGATCCTTTTTTTTTTTCTTTCTGAATCTGTTGAAGAATAAACGGGGGGGGGGGGGTATATGCAAAAGAGAATTTTATATATTTAATTTAATTTTAATTTATTTTATCCCAAGGAGTTGACTTTTTATTCGACTTCGAAACGAGGCCCACCGACTGTCGCCCATAGCGTTTCACCCCCATTCCGAACACAATGGGATATGTATCGTAAGCTGATTCGGCTGTTACAATCAGTTTTCGTTAAATTTACATTTAAATCACTATATTGAATTTTAAACGTACATTTCAAATTACTGGGGTCACATACTAACTAGAAAAATTCCAGAAAAATATTTTCTAGCTTCGTATTGACGATACGGTCCTAACAAAACTAGTTTCGTCGAATTCTGAGACCGTTAGAAAAATGGCCAATTTCCGGCCGATTAAAATCAACTGAAATAGTCAAAACACGTTTTCCTTTACCACGCTCACATATTGATTCGAAAAATTATGAAATTTAAAACCTAGCAATAATTTGACACTGCGGACCCAACAAAACTGGTTTCGTCGAAATCCGAGGTCATTTGCAAAATGTCCATTTTTAAGGGCCTGAATTCCATAGCGACTATTCAGAATTTTCAACTGGACATATCTTTTGATTCTCGCTACGAAATTTTGATTTGTCGGATTCGTTGGAAAGATATTCACAATTAGATCCTAATGTTTTTGGTTTCACTAAAATCCGGATTGTTCTGCACCCGGTATATTCAATTGAAGTTTGAAATCGAATTATCGAACTACCGCGCCATTTTCAATTCTATTTATAATTATATATAAATATTTATATTCTAGCGACGACGTATATAATATATACGTCGAATTCTATTCAAAATAAATTTCTCGTCGATATTATTTAAAATAATCTATTTTAAATATTCAAAATTCGCTAAAATCGCCAAAATAAAAATTTTAAACTGGCTCAGATTTTACGGGTTATTACAATCTCCCCCACTTAAAACTTTTCGTCCCCGAAAAGGAACAAAGTCGAAAGTAGTTTGATCATTCAACTCTACGATCGATCAGGCTTCCATTCTCCAACTCTTTAGTTTCTGAGAATTTTCAAAATTTCAAAAATTTGGCTAACACCCTAAATTTTCGAAAAATTTCGCCATAACCTCCCCTGCACCGGGAGCATCGGGGAATTTCAAATAGCTTCCCCGGTCCTTCAGATCTCAAAAAGAAAAAGAAAAAGCCAAGCGGCTAGCCAATAGGCTCACAAAATCATCATCACCCAAACAAAACAGGAAATTATGTAGTAAACATGTACCTATTTGTCGGGCAAACAAATTTTATTCTTCGGCTCTAGCCTCCTTGCTATGACCTGTTCAATGTAAGTATATGTATATACAAGCAAATGCGACCAATTATCAATACAATTCAATATTCGGTTCAATTAGGCATAATGGTTAAAAATTATCAAACAATTAAACAACCAACGCAAACATCAATCAATTAGTGAATTAGAGTTTCAAATTCATAATTTTTGATATATATACAGAAAATCTTGTTTTTGATGCCAATTCACAACAATGTATTCTAACTATATATGTTTTGGTTCTCACACCAGTCTAATGGAAATATATAGAAATCACACGTTCGAAACACGAATATAAATTCTGATGATGATATATCAATCATCAGAACCATCTCCGGGTGTCTAGAATGTGATTCTATATCTACCCAGTATATTAAAACTTCGAATATACGTTCATGACGCGTATACGCGAAATCTATATATACTCGATTGTCCAAATTCAAAATAAATAAATATTCAAATACGTTTAAAACGATTTAAATTTTAAAAACAAAATTTGTCTTCATTTGAAAATATACTCTTCACACTCGTTCTAGGATACTACTGATCCTATCTCTAACGAGTAATTCTAATTGGATATTACTAATCCAATATCTGATGAATTCTTTCGTATGGTTCTAATGTGTCTTGTTCTCGAGCTCTGTAAACCAAAGCTCTGATACCAAAATGAGACGACCCGAACTTCCCCGTGAAGGAAAGCACGGATAGAATTGAGGACAAGACAAAATAGAACGCATACGGAAGAACATTTCATTGTTATTACAACAATTCCATCAGATACAAGAATATACAGAGTATAAATGAATAAATTACATTCGATAAATATCAGAGATTACAATAAATTACATAGCAGTGGAAAATAATACAAAAGCACAACTAGAAGTGATACACGGATACAGAGCTTTCCGAGCATCGTTCCAGCTGTAAATCAGGATCCTGCGAATATAAATCTGCAAAACCAAAACTACTAGCTGCCCGTGTGGAAAATAGGGGCACCTAGAGTTTAGGTTAAAACAATAAACTCCAGGTCAGTCATGTGACTGGTGT
Source organism: Allium sativum (assembly GCA_030737875.1). NCBI lineage: Eukaryota > Viridiplantae > Streptophyta > Magnoliopsida > Asparagales > Amaryllidaceae > Allium > Allium sativum. The sequence continues at coordinate 937,533,797 of CM060924.1, read as the reverse complement.
GAGAACTAAAACAGTTATTAATCTTTGTTTTTAAAGTTAGGTAAATCAAGGGACCACGCCGTATAACACGGAACGGGTTTCCTCCCAAGAATACCAGTGCATAGAACAAACAGCGCAATGCTAAATAAAGAAAAATGAAGCTGTTATAAGACCCAGGTCCCATCACACAATGCAACGCAAGCCGGAGGATAGGGTTTTCCCTTATAACAGCCAAAGCATGCTTGATACGTTTAAAACACATTATTTGATACTATTATAGGTGTATAGTGTCAAAACAATTTCAATCATAAATATCAATCATAGGCGGCATGGGTACCATCTATCATGTCGCCATACTAGTTCTACAATTAAAACCGCAATATCACGTATTGGAAATTGGATTCCGTCATGAGCCGAGGCAAGGGGCAAGCTCCTCTCCGCGTTCGAGACACTCTAGCAAATGTCCCAGGACCCCACTATGATCCTTGGAATCGGCTGGGCCGGTCCTCTCTTACTTTTGAGGATTAGTTATTCCTGAACACACGTTTCCCGGTCCTTACAGACCTATATCCGAGGCGCCTCGCATTCCAACAATCACACAGGTGAAAAGTATATAAATGTCAGGGCTGGTAGGTCACTGACACCACCCTAGCTAGAAAGAAACGTCGTGCTCTCCCAGCGGTCCGTCTCCCGTTTTTGACTCATACCGAGGTGTGAGGCTCGCGAATTCACGTTATACACAAAGCTATGCCACACAGGCCGTGCTTTGATCATCAACCACAAGACTTTGCTTTTCAACAGAAGCCTTGATCAATTGCCACTTACGCATGCCACATTGGCAATTCACTCCATGCGACTGATGTCCATCGATATACAACCTCTGAGCTCGTACGTCTCAGAGAAGGGCGTTAAGCAAGAGAATAAGTTCTCCGCCGCCAAACAGATGTATATTTAATAGAGATCAATCAACACAGAATAAAATCCAATGTCAGACACACAATCCATTTACAAGTTCGTTCTGGGTCTGAACGAAACCGGAGGCACTTTCCTCGCATATCCATCGATCTCCAAGTACGTCTGGACGATCACCAACTGTTTCCCTCATCTTGGGTGTACAGCCCAATCAAGATCATCAGTAATCACCCAAACGATGTGAAGACTTCCGGTCTTCAACCACCGTCTTCATCTTCGACATCTCGTCGAATCGGTTATTCAGAATGGGTATAAACCCGGCCTTTCTGAATAACCCACGTATATAATAAACGAATGTTACACAAACACAACAAACGCCTCATTCCAATTCAGAATATTCTTTTATTCACAAAATCACATTCTTAGGGAAATGTTCCCATTAATTTTATCCAAGATAAATTCTTCTAAATTTATCCTATCTCTTCCTTTGGATATCATTTCAAACTAGTCGGGATTAACGAACCACACCGAAGTAATTATTTATTTTATTTCCCAATCCCAACCTATATCCCATGGAGAAAAACTGGTGATACTCCATTCCTAACACCACGGTGTTATCGGTAAAATTAATTACCATTTCACGTTCAAATCTAATTAGAGATTTAACTATCGCTTTGGAGCAAAACTGGTGGTACTCCACTCTCGATCACTTTTCAGATTTGATAATTTAAATTATCAATTCACTTTTCAATCTAATTAAAGATTCATTAAAACTCCACTTAGTTTTAATCTTTTCAAAAAAAATCAATATCCTGCCTTTAACTGGGTTAAAGAACCAATGTCATCAAAAACACGATTCACGACAAACCAAATCACATTTGATATTAAATACAAGGCTCTGAATAGAAAATATATCGACTTATATTCAATATCAAATTCTGAAACCAACAAATATCGTATTGGAAATAACGATATAACATATCTTTCAAATCCCCATAACAATATTTGTATAGTCACGAAATCCAACATCGAAATATCCCGAAGATAATTTCGATTCAGCTCCAGTCCAATCCACGTATTGGAAATTATCGATTATTTTCAAAATCACTTTCAAATTCAATTTATTTATTTTAAAAATAAATTGATTTCAATTCTAGTTCAAAACTAGTTCATTTCGATAAAAATCTATTTTTATCTTTTCAAATGTGGAATTTTCCAGCCCAAATCTTTCCAATTCACATATTATAATTTTACACAAATTATAGATATTTTTAATAATTTTATCAAGGCCCGTACAGTCGATTTCCAACAACGGCCATCGAACTGCACTTACAACGACCTTTTTCGAATTTGATTTGGACATAATTCCAAATCCAACCGTTAGATCTCAAATTTCTAATATTCATTGGAAAGCTCTTTTCGATACGAACCCAACGGTTCCGGTTTTAGGAGAATCCGACGGTCGGATCTCCCGCAATGTCCGTTTGAAATAAATGGTCGAAATTCACGGACTGCCGCGGCGCGGCGCGTTCTATTCGGGCCATTATATATATATAATATATATATTATATATATTTCGTCGATTTCCTTTTAAAACGTATTTTATAAATCGTTTTAAATTCGTTTTCAAAACCACTTCAACACTACATTCAATTTCAAATCGATTTGATTTCAATTCAACTCGGATTCATTTCAATTTTATTTAATTCGAATTCAAATTCGTTTCAATTCAATTCAAATTCAAATTTGTTTCATCTCAAATTGATTTCAATTTAATTTCGCTTCGAATTCAATGAAATTTCAGTTCGTTTTCAATTCAACTTGAATTTGTTTCATATTCAATTCCATTCGAAGTCCTTTTATATTCAATTCAAATTCGTTTTCTTTTCAATTCGAATACACTATAATATTCATTCAATTTGAATAAAATCGATATAAATATCGTCCACGTCAAAATGGCGCAAAACTAATCAACACGGCTTTATATTTTTCACAACTTCTTTATTCTATTCAACAAATGAATATTTGTTCTATTCAACACATGAATCTATATTTCTATTCAACACATGAATCTATATTTCTTTCAACACACGACTAATCTCAACACATGAGTACTGTCAACACCTCACTATTTTTGTTATGTAAAATATTTTATAAAACTATGGTATCTATCGTTTGATTTTAATTAGACTTCTACTGGGAAGTAGTTCTAATTTTAGATATGATAAAGATGTAAATTAGTTTATTTAAAATATTTCACTCAACACCTGAACATCGTCAACACATGACTATTTTTATATTCAACACATGAATTTTCTTTTATAATATTCATTATTTTCCCGATTGGAATGAGGCCCAATCAATCACCATACAACGTTAATTATATGGATTTCATACAACACATGTATATAATAGCATTGATAAACAATCAACCATCAACCAAAGTGCACTACACTGTATAAGCATCAAATATAAATATCTAACGCTTATAACAGCCTGTCAATCAACCGATCGACATATTTAATCAATCAGGATGAGTGAACATCAAATTTCATCCCAACACCCGTGTGGGGTTTCAAACAATCAAACACAGATTTTATTTGTGCAGTTGGGCGATGTGTAAAATTTATCGTCCCAATCAATGTCCTTCAAATAGGTGTACATAAACAAACCGTCCGGTTTGTAAATGAATATTTTATTTTATTCACTTCCACGTTAAAAATTATATTTTTAACGATAAAATATTCTATTTCAACACATGAATTTCTATTCATTTCATTTACACAATAAAAATGATATTTTTATTTTTCTAACATATTTTAGAAAATTTCGGCGGCATAACGGCACGATACTAGAAACGGGACAAGGCCTAGCCTTATCCCCGGTCTAGTGAAGGCCCACGCCATTCACACATCAATCAAATCCATTTCAATTCACCAAACAATTCAATTCAGCCCAAATCATCTAACTAATTTATGCAACCAAACAAACAAGTCCATGGTTTGTGGACGATTGTGTCGGGTGCTACTAAGCACCGTCTGCATCCTAGTTTATATATATAACTAGAGAAAGAAATTTTGAGTGAGAAGTTCTCACCGAAAGCTATCCAATACCACGACTCTTCATTTATAGAAATCTTCTTCGTTATCCCCTCTTCGTCATCTTCGTTGCCCGTAGCCACTATATACCTAAAAATCACATTTTTATATTTTGATGTCTTTAAAATAAAAATCACATTTTTATTTATTCACTTTCAATTTAGAAATCATATTTTTATAATCACTTTCATATATTTAAAAATCGAATTTTTACTATGCTATTCAATATATAAAAAATCATATTTCCTTACCGCTAATATATAGATAAAAATTCTATTTCAAAAATATAGATTTCGCCCTTATAAAAATATAGATTTCGCCTTTTCTAATATGAAGTTTTCGCCTTTATAAAAAAAAAGTTTTCGCCTTTATAAAAATAAAGTTTTCACCTTTATAAAAATAAAGTTTTCACCTTTATAAAAATAAAGTTTTCACCTTTATAAAAATAAAGTTTTCATAAAAATTACCACTTTATCTCTACGTATATATAAAATAAAAATCAGATTTTAATCCTAATTAAAATAAATCAGTTTTTAATGCTTTTTCTTTTAAAATCAGTTTTTAAACTGTTAAAATAAAAACAGTATTATATCTTTAAAATAAAAACAGTTTTTAATCTGTAAATATAAAACAAAAATAAAATATTAATAATAAAAAAAAAAACGAAAACTTACAGCCGAGGGGGGGGGGGGGTTTCTTCCTGCGTCGGAGGAGGATGGTAGGGGGGGAGCGCGAGTTGGTGGCGGCACGGTGGAGGCGCTGGCCTGCGGCGAGGCTAGGGTTTTGGGCGATAGGGTTTGGTTTCGAATCGAGGAAGGGAGGGTTTCGAGGTCGTGGTGGCACTTGGGGAGGGCGTCGATCGCCAGCGAAGGGGGGGGGGGGGGGGGAAGAAGCGCGCCTCGCGCGGCGGCGCGGTGGGCGGCGAACGCCCCTGGCGGATCGCGAGGATCGATCCTTTTTTTTTTCTTTTCTTTCTGAATCTGTTGAAGAATAAACGGGGGGGGGGGGTATATGCAAAAGAGAATTTTATATATTTAATTTAATTTTAATTTATTTTATCCTAAGGAGTTGACTTTTTATTCGACTTCGAAACGAGGCCCACCGACTGTCGCCCATAGCGTTTCACCCCCATTCCGAACACAATGGGATATGTATCGTAAGCTGATTCGGCTGTTACAATCAGTTTTCGTTAAATTTACATTTAAATCACTATATTGAATTTTAAACGTACATTTCAAATTACTGGGGTCACATACTAACTAGAAAAATTCCAGAAAAATATTTTCTAGCTTCGTATTGACGATACGGTCCTAACAAAACTAGTTTCATCGAATTCTGAGACCGTTAGAAAAATGGCCAATTTCCAGTCGATTAAAATCAACTGAAATAGTCAAAACACGTTTTCCTTTACCACGCTCACATATTGATTCGAAAAATTATGAAATTTAAAACCTAGCAATAATTTGACACTGCGGACCCAACAAAACTGGTTTCGTCGAAATCCGAGGTCATTTGCAAAATATCCATTTTTAAGGGCCTGAATTCCATAGCGACTATTCAGAATTTTCAACTGGACATATCTTTTGATTCTCGCTACGAAATTTTGATTTGTCGGATTCGTTGGAAAGATATTCACAATTAGATCCTAATGTTTTTGGTTTCACTAAAATCCGGATTGTTCTGCACCCGGTATATTCAATTGAAGTTTGAAATCGAATTATCGAACTACCGCGCCATTTTCAATTCTATTTATAATTATATATAAATATTTATATTCTAGCGACGACGTATATAATATATACGTCGAATTCTATTCAAAATAAATTTCTCGTCGATATTATTTAAAATAATCTATTTTAAATATTCAAAATTCGCTAAAATCGCCAAAATAAAAATTTTAAACTGGCTCAGATTTTACGGGTTATTACAATCGATGATTTGAAAAATAGCAAAACTTCTTTTGAAAATTTTAATCGCGACTTTGGAATCAAATTTGAAAAATGTACAAATAAGTTCGCAAAATTTAATAAAGGTCAAAGTATTTTAAATGATATTATATCTTGCTCTAGTCCTTTACACGATAAAAGTGTCTTAGGGTATAATAAAACTAATCATAGAACTAGTACTAGATATGCTTTCATGTATAACAAAAGTTTAACTGCTAGTACTAAAGCACGTGTAACTCGAAGATCAAATTTCTATAGAAATTCAAATGCTTCTATGACTAGAAACATTTATAATAGAAGTACAAAAAGAAATATTAATAGAAATTATCTAAGTATTTGGGTTCCTGTAAATTGGAAAAACAGAGAAAAATATATTGATGATTATTTTGATTCAGTAGTTAAAAATAAAAACTTTATTTTCAAAGGTACCATCAAACCCTTGTGGGTATGGTTACCTTCTCTCTAACCCCTGGGCCCTAACAGAGAAAGTGGGTACCAAAGTATATATATAATATTTGTTGCAGGTACACCATAACAAAAAGGAGGGTATTTCAGTATCTCTAATATCTTTGAAAACTGAGCTCAAAGCTAAATCAGGGAATTTGGGAAAATAATAGTCACATGCTTAGGGGGAGAAATATTCATATATCACATATTCAGGGGAAGAAAATAAAGAGAAGACGACGATATTTATTACATTCCCTCATTCTTTTTGTCAATGACAAAGGGGGAGAAATATATGATAATATATGCATACTGACAGGGGGAGTCACATATATAGTTGTCATTATCAAAAAGGGGGAGAATGTTGGATCTCGCAATATGGCGTTTTGATTATGACAACTATACATGTACATATATATTATTATCGACTAATTCTATGTTGCAGGAAGATAGTTTTGACAATCAGATTCAAGAACACAAAACGAAGATCACTTATATGTTGTAAGAGTCTGTTAGTCCTAGATTTATATGTTAAAGTCTTCCTTGATGACACACACACACGTTTATATATATATATAGTTTTCTAATTTAAAAAGGCAAGGAATAGGTAAGAAACAGAAAACAGACGTCTGGTCCGAAAAATTCAGACGTCTGTTTGCTGAAACAGAATGTTTTTAAATACAATATTCAGACGTCTTGTTGATATATTTCAGACGTCTGAAATGCCCCTGAAATACACTATTTCCTTTCTGACTTGATTTTTAAAATAAATAGACATCTGAATTTTATTTTCAGACATCTGAATTCCGAAGAGTTGCATCCTTTATGAAGAGACACAACTATTTAATCCATATCTCTTCATCAAAACTCTTCACGATCAGTTGTATCTTTTTATATATTATAAATAGAGAATTTCTTAGATGATCTAATCACAGAATTTTATTCTAATTCTCTCTATCTTATTCAAAGCTCTCTAAGTTCTAAAAAGCTATCTACTTTCATACTTGAGACTTTTAAACTTCCATATTCCTTCACACACTTCACGATTATCATCAAGAAAAGGCTAAAGGAAGGGTGTACATAATATTCGACAATCCGTGTTATCAAGAACACAAAAGAGTCAACAATTATTCTGTATTAGTGGAGACCTCTTCAGTGGTTGAGGCAAGAAATCCCGTTCAGTGATTCGGGTAATTGTGTACGTATTCCTCCGGGTGAAGTGGGGGTTTTAGTGTTCGTGAAATACCAGAAGTGAGTCTGGGACTGGACGTAGGACAGTGGTCCGAACCAGTATAAATTGACTGTGTCGTTTACTGCTTACTACTCTACTATATAGATATTACATCCTATTCTCCATACTACACGATCCTATACTGCTGCATATACACTTTCAAAAATGAAATCTTTTTATATTCTAAATGCAACATTTATGAAAATGTTAGTTCATTTCTAATGTAACATTTTATAAGAAAATGTTATCTTATCTTAATGTAACATTTTATAAGAAAATGTTATTTTATTTCCAATATGACTATTCTAACAAAAATGGTATTTTTGTTTCTAATATAACGATTCTAACAAAATGATATTTTTAATCTAATGGTATTTTAATATTTCTAACATAACATTTCCTATCAAAAATGTTTATTTTTATACTAACATAACAATTTCTAATTAAAATGATATTTTTAATCGAACATAATTTTTCTAACTAAAATGATGTATTTTAATCTAATTGACAATTCAAACATACATGGTTTTTAATCCAATGTGACAATTTTAACACAAACGATGTTTTTATTCTAATTAGACAATTCTAATTTATTATAACAAAAATGATAAAATTGTTTACAACAATTTTATAATAACAAAATGACATATTTGTTTTCAATTATTTCATTTTGACAAATATGATACATTTGTTTTAACTATCTTTCAAATCAACACCATTGTTAATCTTTTAGAATCGACAAATCTAATTAACACAATTGTTAATTCTTGAATTAACAAATCTAATAACTCAACATGATGATTTGGTTACAACAAAAATGGTATATTTTTGTTTTCAATCTTTCCGTCACAACAAAATGATATATTTGTTTCCGGCAATTTTGTAACACTAGTGACATATTTGTTCTCATCAATTTTATAATAACGAATTGACATATTTCTAATTCAACTAATTTAATGAACAAAACTATAACTTTTCGATTTAACTATAATCTAATTAACAAACATGTTAATTTCAACCCAACGTATACTGACAAAATGAAAGTTTTATTTTGCCAATTTTGATTTAACATAAAGGACATGATTATTTTGTCAATTCTAATATGACAAAAATATTCCATCACATTAACACATCAATAAGCAGCATCCAACAATTTTAAATCCAATCACGAACATTCAGCAAATATTACAGCACATGTGTAACACTAAAATTATGATTAACTAATTTTAAATTATATAAATAAAGGAATAGAATTTCTCACAGTCGGTTTATTCTGCTTCGTTCAGAACTGCAAATTTATCCAAAATTCGAACAGCCCGGAATTTTCCCTCTTCAATCTAGGAGCGTAGATCTTTTTCGTACGAACACAACGCTTCTGAAATCGCGTTATTCTAAGTTAGTATGATCGAGTTATAGCTTAAGCAAGATTGGTATTATTTAAATAAAATTAAATTAATAAATAACTTAAGGAATTAACCTCTTCTTCTACAATACAGATAATCGGCCGTTAGCTTCTCAAAAAAGTTCGATTCTAGGTTTTGATTTGGTGATCGATTGGAGCAACGGTTTGAAGATCGGGTGGTTCGGGGTTGTTGGGCTCGGGAAGGGGCCGCCACGCCTGAAAGATGGAGGAGCTCGGTAGTGCAAGGCTGACGTGGTGGTGGTGGGTTTGGCGCGGGTTTGGGAGTGTGAATCTCGACGTTCGGTCCACTAAGGATTGATCCAACCGTATGGAAATGGAGAGCAAGAAAATCTCTACAATAACTTGAACTGGAGGGAGGGGTTTCGAGTTGTGGATCAACGGGTTTTAATGGGGGAAGGTCTGAGTATTATCGGCCATGGAATATAGATGATGGTGGCTGGTGTTAGTATTAGGGTTTGTAGATAATGTGTTTTTATAATAGTTTAATGTTAATTTTTGCAAATACATCCATAAGTTTTAAACCAAACCGATTTTAGTCCAACTGGAGTCTACACGACCCAATAGCCCATATTTTGGATCCAATGGGCTAGGTCTCATTAACCCAAATGGCTGTCTGTGGCCTGAATTATTTAATTTAATACTTAAATCCTTTATTAAATTAATTCAATCTTACATTTAAATTCACCGGGGCCACATACGACCTCTAAAAATTACAGAAAAAATATTTCTAGTTATGTTTTGACGATACGGTCCTAACAGAACTAATTTCATCAAATTCCGATACCGTTTGAAAAATGGCTATTTTTAATATTAAAAAAAATATAAATTCTACAATGACTATTCTGATATTTAAACTGGGCATAACTTATAATTTATAAAGTGAAATTTCAATTTTTCAGAATCGTTAGAAAGATATGGTTAAGCAGATTTAAATATTTTTGGCTTTACTGAAATTCGACTTATTTTGAATCATGTACATCCACTCAAAGTTTAAAATTAAAATTTCAAAATGCAGCACTATTTCTAACTCCTTTTATATTTAAATTTAATTTATTTGTTTTAACTTCGAATAAAATAAATTTTTCATCGTTATTATATAAAATAAATTATTTTAAATCCTTTAAAATTTCTAAAATAAAAATTTTAAATTGGTCCCAAAATTCCGGGTTGTTACAATCTCCCCCACTTAAAATCTTTTCATCCTCGAAAAGGGACGAAGCTAAAAGTTGTTTAATTTATCAACTTAACTTTCATTTTTTTATTGGTTTCAATAATTTTATTAGTTGATTAACTTTTAAAATATATATAACTTTTATATATTTAAAAATCATATTCTCTAAGATCGGATTTTATATATTATCACAAATACATTAATTATAAGCTTATCACTCTGAACTCATTCTAGGGGATTACTAATGTAGAGACCCGAACTTCCCCAGTCTCCGAAAAGAAGAGAAAGAACGAATTACTTTGAGGATAAGACGAATCAGAACATAAACAGAAGAACATTTCATTGTTTATTTCAACAATTCCACCAGAATACAAGAATATACAGAGTATGAAGAAATATTATACATCAGAAAAATATCAGAGATTTAAATTACATTTAAATACATAGCAGCGGAAAAATAATACAAACACAACTGAAAGTAATACATGGATACAAAGCTTTCCGAATACCGTTCCAGCTGTAACCCAGGTTCCTGTGAATATAAATCTGCAAAACCAAAACTACTAGCTGCCGTGTGGAAAATAGGGGCACCTAGAGTTTAGGTTAAAACAATAAACTCCAGGTCAGTCATGTGACTGGTGTGAGAACTAAAACAATTATAAATCTTTATTTTTAAAGTTAGGTAAATCAAGGGACCACGCCGTATAACACGGAATGAGTTTCCTCCCAAGAATATCAGTGCATAAAACAAACAGTGCAATGCTAAATAAAGAAAAATGAAGCTATTCTAAGACCCATGTCCCATCACACAATGCAACGCAAGCCGGAGGATAGGGTTTTACCTTATAATAGCCAAAGAATGCTTGATACGCTAAATTTCATCTTTTATTATTACTATAAGTGAAGAAAACAACTTCAATCATAAGTATCAATCATAGATGGCATAAGTGCCCCATAACACTATGTCGCCATACTAGTTATACAATTAAAATCGCAAAGGTCATATTGGAAATTGGATTTCCGTCATGAGTCGAGGCAAGGGGCAAGCTCCTCTCCGTTCGAGACACTCTAGCAAATGTCTCAGGACCACACACAACGATCCTTGGAACCTCCAAGGCCGGTCCTCTCCTACTTTTGAGGATTAATTATTCCTGAACACACGTTTCCCGGTCCTATAGGACCTATATCCGAGGTGCCTCCCATCTAACAACCACACAGGTAAAAATAATAGAAATGTCAGGGCTGGTAGGTCACTGACATCACCCATAGCTAGAAAGAAACGTCATGCACTCCTTGGGTCCTTATCCCGTTTTTGACTCATACCGAGTTGTGAGGCTCGCGAATTAACGCTATACATAAAGCTATGCCACACAGGCCGTGCTTTGATCATCAACCACAAGACTTTGCTTTTCAACAGAAACCTTGATCATTTGCCACTTAGGCATGCCACACAGGTAATTCATGCCATGTGATTGATATCCATCAATATATAACCTCTGAGCTCGTACGTCTCAGAGAAGGGCGTTAAGCAAGAGAATAAATTCTCCGCCGCCAAACAGATATATATTTAATAGAAATCAATCACATAGAATAAAATCCAATGTAAAACACACAGTCCATTTACAAGTTCGTTCTGGGTCTGAACGAAACCGGAGGAATCTTATTCCTCACATATCCGTCGATCTCAAGTACGTCTGGACGATCACCAACTGATTCCCTCCTCTTGGATGTACAACCCAATCAAGATCATCTATAATCATCCAAACGATGTGAAGACCTCCGGTCTTCAACCACCATCTTCATCTTCGACTGATCGTCGAATCGGTTATTCAGAATGGGTATAAACCCAGCCTTTCCGAATAACCCGCGTATATAATAAACAAGTGTTACACAAACAAAACATACGCATCATTCCAATTCAGAATATTCTTTTATTCAAATATTCACATTTTTAGGGAAAGGTTCTCATTAATTTTATCAAAGATAAATTCTTCTAAATTTATTCTTTAATCTTCCTGTGGATATCATTTCAAACCATGTTAAGGTTTTCCAAACTAGTCGGGATTAGCGAACCACACCGAAGTAATCATTTATTTTATTTCCCAATCCCAACCTATTCATCCCATGGAGCAAAACTGGTCATACTCCATATCTAACACCACTGTGTGTTATCGGTAAATATTAATTACCATTTCACGTTCAAATCTAATTTAAGATTTAACTATCGTTTGGAACAAAACTGGTGATACTCCATTCTCGTTCACTTTAATCTAATTAAAGATTCATTAAAACTCCACTTAGTTTTAATCTTCCCAAAAATCAATATCCTGTCTTTAATTGGGTTAAAGAACCAATTTCATCTAAAACACGGTTCACGATAAATCTAAAATCACATTCCATTGTTAATCGAGTAAAAGAACATGTGTTATTCAAAACACCGCTTATGATAAACCCCAAAAACCAATTTAAATTCAATTCCAATTAAATACTAATTAACAGGACAATTTCACTAAGTCTTAACTAAAAGATTTATTCTTTTCTTAACTGGGTTCAAGAACAGTGTTATTCAAGACACCATTCACGACGAACCCAAAATCCCATTTGGTATTAAATACAAGGCTCTGAATAGAAAATATATCGGCTTATATTCAATATCAAATTCTGAAACCAACAAATATCATATTGGAAATAACGATATAAATATATCTTTCAAATTTCCACAACCATATCTGTATAATCACGAAATCCAACATCGAAATATTACGAAGATAATTTCGATTCAAATCCATTCCAATTCGTATATTGGAAATTCTGATTATTTTTAAAGCCACTTCAAACCCAATTTATTTATTCAAAAATATTGGATTATAATTCTAGTTCATAACTAGTTCATTTCGATAAAAATATATTTTTATCCTTACAAACGTGGAAATTTTCATGCTAGTTCTTTCCAATTCATATATCACGATTTAACACAAATTATTAATATTTTTAATAATTTTATCAAGGCCCGTACAGTCGGTTTTCAATAACGGCCACCGAACTGCACTTACAACGACCTTTTCCAAATTTGATTTGGACATAATTCCAAATCCAACCATTAGATTTCAGATTTCTAATATTTATTTGATAGCTCTTTTCGATACGAACCGCCATTTTCCAGTCGATTAAAATCAAATGAAATTGGTCAAACGCGTTTTCCTTTACCACGCTCACATATTGAGGTTCCGGTTTCAGGAGAATCCGACAGTCGGATCTCCCGTAATGTCAATTCAAAGTCAATGGTCGAAATTCGCGAACTACCACGGCGCGACGCGTTCTATTCAGGCCATTTAATATATATATTATATATGTTATATATATTTCGTCGATTTCAATTCAAAACGTATTTTATAATTCATTTTAAATTCATTTTCAAAACAATTTCAACTTCATATTCAATTTCAAATCAAAATTGAATATTTCATATCATTAATATATAAATGGTAATATTTTCAAAATATTAGATTTTGAAATCACTTCCTTTTCTATATTCATTATAAAATGAATATAATCGATATAAATATCGTTCGCGTCAAAATGGCGCAAATCTAATCCACACGACTTTATATATTTCAATAACTTCGTTATTCTATTCAACATATGAATATTTTCTTCCACACATGGATATATATTTTATTCAACACATGAATATTTATTTTATTCAACACATGAATATTTATTAATTCTTACTTACAATAAAAATGTGAATTCTATTGTGTAAAATATTTCGTTCAACACATGAATAGTTTCAACACATGAATATTCTCAACACATGAGTATTGTCAACACATGACTATTTTGTTTATTCAACACATGGATATATATTTTATTTAACACGTGAATATTTATTCTACTCAACACATGAATCTTTATTTTATAATATTCTTTAATTTTCCAAATTGGAATGAGGCCCAATCAATTACCATATAATGTTAATTATATGGATTCCATACAACACATGTATATAATAGCAATGACAAATAATCAACCATCATTCAAAGTGCACTACACAACTGTTTGTCAACCTATCGATTGACATACAACTAAACAATCGGGATTAGTGTACGTCAAATATCATCCCAATACCCGTGTGGGGTTTCAATCAACACACACTGAATATTATTTGTGCAGTTGGGCGACGTGTAAAATTTATCGTCTCAATCAATATCAGTCAAATGGGTGTACATAAACAAATCGTCTTATCTGTAAATGAATATTTATTTTATTCACTTACCCGTTAAAAATTATATTTTTAACGATAAAATATTTTTAACTATATTAATATTTTATTTCATTCCACATCACACAATCAATTTTCACAACCACATACAATCAAACATACAAGCCATCCATGGTCTGTGGACGACGGGTGTCGGGCGCTGCTAAGCACCGTCTGCATCCTAGTATATATTTCAACTAGAAAAATAAATTAAAAGTGAGAAGTTCTCACCGAGAGCTAAACCAAACGTTGCGACTCTTCATATGTAGAAAATTTTCGCCGCGTTTCCAACGAGATCTGTTTCACGCGGTATATGTTAAAAATCACATTTTTATTTCAACGCTACCCATATAAAAATCATATTGTGATAACGAGGTTTATAGTATAAAAATCATTTCTTTTCATGTATAAAAATCGAATTTTTACCGTTACTTCATATATGCAAATCGAATTTTTATTTCATTACAACATGTATAAAAATATCGCCTTTCTATAATTAAAATATCGCCTTTCTATATATAAAAATATCGCATTTCTATATATAACAATATCGCCTTTCTATATATACAAAATCTAATCTTTCTCTTTAACCAAAATCTAATTTTTTTTTAAACAAAATCTAATCCTTATTCTAATGATTTCATATACGAAAATCGTATTTTTATATCGCGACATATATAAAAATCGGATTTTTATACTTCAAACACATATGTAAAAATCGGATTTTTATATATGTGTCACACATATATGTAAAAATCGGATTTTTATACTTCAAACACATATGTAAAAATCGGATTTTTATACTTCTCTCTTATATATAAAAATCAAACTTTCATCTAGCTATCATAATTATTAATCTGAAAATAAAATTCAAATCGAATTACTTACATCGAATTGAGTAAGAGGGCGTCAGATTTGGGTTGAGGGGTGATGTTAATGGTCGGAGGCAGCTAGGGTTTGGCCGGAGGAGGCGATTTGGAGCTGTTTTGAGAAGAAGGAGGAGGGGGACCTACAACCGACGGCAGGGGTCATGGTAGGCGGCGCTGGAGGTCGGGGTGGAGGCTCGGATTATCGGCGGCGGCGCTGGGGGGCCCCTGGCAGTTCTCATCGGTTCTGTGGTGGATGGGGTTTTAGAGGAGGAGAGGGAGGATTGGTGGCGGTCGGAGGAGGAGAGGAGGGGGGAATCTCGACAGCGGCGGAGCGCTGATGAGGGGTGCCTCCAGCGGCGACGGAGGGCTCCGATCGCCTATCGCGTTTATTTATTTATTTCTGTTATACGAGGAGAGAGAAGAGGGAAGGAGGGGTAAGGTTTAATAATATATATAATTTAATTATTTAATTTAATTTAATTCTCCTTTAAAGTTGACTTTCCATTCAAACTCCAAACGAAACCCAACAACTGCCGCCCCTAGCTAAATACCCCCATTCCGAAAACAATGGGATATGTTACGTAACCCAATTTGGCCGTTACGATCAGTTTCCTTCAAAATCAAAATATAAATCTATATATTGATTTTGAACGCATATTTCAATTTACGCGGTCACATACGGATCCCAAAAATTCCAGAAAAATTATTTCTAACTTCGTGTTAACGATACGATCCTAACAAAACTATTTTCGTCAAATTTGAAGAACGTTTGAAAAGTAGCCATTTTCCAGTTGATTAAAATCAACTAAAATTAGTCAAACGCGTTTTCCTTTGTCACGCTCACATATTGAGTCGAAAAATTACGAATTTTGGAATCTAGCAATAATTTGACATCCCGGATTCAACAAAAGTGGTTTCGTCGAAAATAGAGGTCATTTGCAAAATTCCCATTTTTAAGGGCCAAAATTCCATAGCAACTATTCCTAATTTACAACTGGACATAACTTTTTATCCCCGATATGAAATTTCAATTTTTCGGATTCGTTGGAAAGATATTTTCAATTAGATTCTAATATTTTTGGTTTCGCTAAAATCCGGTTTATTTTGAATCATGTACATTCATTTGAAATTCGAAATCGAATTTTCAAACTACCGCGCCATTTCCAATTCCTTCTATATTTAAAATAAAATATTTATATTCTAACGATGATTCAAATAAATATATACGTTCTAATTCTATTCAAAATAAATTTCTCATTGTTATTATTTAAAATAATTCATTTTAAATATTCAAAATTCATTAAAATTGCCAAAATAAAAATTTTAAATTGGCTCAGAATTTTCGGGTTGTTACAACTAACCCCATCTCTAATGAGTTTTGTCATTCTTGGATACTGCTGATCCTATCTCTAATGAGTATTCTTATTGGATATTACTAATTCAATATCTGATGAGTCTTTTGTCCAGTTCTAACGAGTTGTACCCCAAAGAAATGAGCTAACCAGAGCTCTGATACCAACTGTAACGACACGGAATTTGTCAGACCTTAATCGATCGCTAGATCGACTAAAATCTTTCAAAACCCGCATACATTAACTTTGGGAATACAATACATTAGAACAATAATAGCAGGCTTTTATAAACATCTTAATAATGTTACATCAGAGTACAGAATATCAGAGTACATCGATACATAAAATACAGCGGAAGTCATATTACAATAAATTAATACAATACACAGCGGAAGACTTTCTATGCTCTGGACACAACTTTAGGCTTCGATCCAGAATACTGCTCAAGAGATAAATATCTACAGAAAGCTACTTGACTGCCCGTGTAGAAAAGAGGACACCCGAGTTTGCAAAGTGAAACAAACTACAGATCAGTCATGGGACTGGTATGAGAAATCTTTTCTACATTATCTAACAATACGGCAAATCACAGGACCACGCCGCTAACGCGGAACGGATTTACTCCGTTAGATTGCCAGTGCATAATTAAATAAATTTTACACAAAATAACGCAATATTTTTTAGAAAAATGAAATCATTATAAGATTCAAGTCCCATCACACAATGCAACGCAAACCGGAGGATAGAGTTTTACCTTATAATGATCAAACATGACTTGATACGTATAAAATAATATTTTAATATTATTGTTAGTGTCTAATCAGTTTTAGAAAATACTTCAAAGTAAATGTATCAATCCTGACGGCATAGGTACCATATACTATGTCGCCATATATAGGTTTACAATCAAAACCGCAATATTGTATTGGAGATTTGGTTTTCCATCATGAAATCGAGGCTAGGGATCATCCTCTCCGATTTGAGACACTCTAGCAAATGCCTCAGGATCACACCTATGGGCAACCCTTGGAGCGGTAGGGTCGGTCCACACTTAACAGTAGTGGATTAGTTATGTCTGAACACATGTTTCCCTGTTCCTTTGAACCTCAAATATGACCACTATTAACCTATAAAACCGAAGTACCTCATAATCCATCATCCACATAAGTAAAAATGTCAGGGCTGGTAGGCCGTTGACACCACTCTAGCTAGAAAGAAATGTGTGCACTCCCTACAGTCCATATCCCGTTTTTGACTCATACCGGGGTGTGAGGCTCGCGAAGTCACACTATACACAAACCTATGCCTAAACAGGCTATGCTTTGATCATCAATCACAAGGCCCTACTTTTCGACAAAAGCCTTGATCCATGCATCTTGGCATGCCACATTGTCAATCCATACTATGCCATTTATTTCTGCCAATATATAACCTCTAAGCTCGTACGTCTTAGAGAAGGGTGTTAAACACCAAACAGATATATATTTGGCAGAGATCAACGAATACAGTATAAAGGAATACAACATCAGACATACAATCCATTTACAAGTCCGTTCTGGGTCCGAACGAAACCGGAGGCATCTTATTCCTCGCATATCCGAATAATCAACAAATACGTCCGGACGGCTACCACTGCAGCCCCTTCAAGGTACCTACTCCAATCACGGGCGTCAGTAGTCCTCATCCATTTGATGTGAAGAACGTCGGTCTTCAATCACCGTCTTCAAATCTTCGACTTACATCGTCGTAGTAATTGTTTGAAATGAGTTGGACTCGGTCTTTTCAAATAATCCTCGAATAATTATCATTTAAATCATTTCATATCGTTCCTATTTATTTGTAACGGTTTATCGCTATTTTATTTATTTAAAATAGCTCAATTATAATTTAAACGACGCATCGGTTCAATGGCGGCCCTGGCGCTGTTTTTATCCAAATTTGATTTGCACTTATCTCAAAATCTAACCATTAGATTTTGACGAGATTTATATCGTTGGAAAGATCTTCCTAAGGCGGTCCTAACGGTTCCAGTTTTAGGAAAATCCAACGGTTAGATCTTTCGGTATAATCGTTTAAGGTCACGATTGCCGAAACGCGAACTACCGCGTGCATTTCGTTTTAATTTTAATTTATATTTATATATATATATAAATATAAATCGTTGGTGATTTCAACTACTAAAATCTATTCTTTTTATCGTATCTAAAATGACGATAGAATGTACCTTTTATTTCAAATCTTTTTATCGCATCTAAAATAACGATAAAATGTACCTTTTATTTCTACTCTTTTTATTGTCCCTAGAATGACAATAAAAATATATCTTTTTATTCTTTTATTTTTTATTGTATCTATTCTGACAATAAAAATTTTACATCAAATTCTAAGTTTTTATTCACATCTAAAATGCGAATAAAAATGCACTTTTTAAACCTTTTTGATAAACACAAAAATATCTATTTTTGTTTAATCCTTTTCTATGAACAAAATGTTTGTTTCACTTAAATGGACAAGAATGTTTATTTCTCTTAAATGAACAAAAATGTTTATTTAACCCTTTTCAACTGCCAAAAATGTATATCTTGGTTTAATCCTATTTAATGACCAAAAATGTATATTTTCAGTTTCACTCTTTTTAAATGACAAAGATGTACATATTTAGTGTAACACCCCACGTCCATTAATGTCACTCACAAAGGGAATGCGTTAATTTCCATGGAGGTTTTAAGTGAATATAGAACAGAAAAATTACAACAAGACAGATAATAAGTAGTACTTGGAAATCTAAAATTTCATTTTATTGCAGCGGAAATTAAACATATTTGTTACATCATAAAACCATAAATCAGAGTCAAGTACAATATCCATCTTGATAAAACAAAATACATAATCCCATTACATAAATAGCCATTAAAGAAGATAACAAGCTGGACTTTACTTCAACGGTCCAAGCTTTCCAAAAGAGAGATAAAGCAATCCAATCAAACTCCACTAGAGTTAGGCCCAACCTGAGGACCTGGAGGGGGAAAAAGGATAGAAATGGAGGGGGTCAGACATAAACTCTGGCGAGTATGATAATTCTAACAATACTATTACCAAAATAACTAGACTAAGGCATAAGCTGGAAAATAAGGAAATGTCTATGAACTATTGGGCATGGAAGAGCAGATAAAAATAACGTTAAAGGCACACTTAATTACTAACGAATAATTACTACACTGCACCACACCAGTCACCCTCAAAGTTGATCCCACTTGCTTCACTTAGAACTTTTATAAATAGCCTTGCGTACCCCTAGCCGACTACATAGGTGTCGTTTGCCCCTATCTCCACTAGGTGTACCCCATTACCCACTTTCGATCGGCTCCCTACTCGTAGATACCCGTGCTGGCCCCACAGTGGGGTGTATCACTCCCCTAAAGTGGCAACCCGATACAACTTGAGAATGCACGGCTTATACCTACACGATGCAACAACGTCTTACCTACCAGCCCGGGTCCACACACGCATATGAAACCCGTTGGACTTGCGTTGCCACCGCTACCCCGTTTTGGCCTCTTATAGTCAAGCCCAGTATGCGTGTCCCGTCCTCGACTTGGGTCGAGCCCACAAAGATACGTTTGGGTTACTGGTTGAAATAGGCCCCCACAAGCTATCCACCTAAGCTTGTCCCCACTAGTACATTCCACTTAACCCTCTTAGTCATGTTCATTTACATGTGTCTTTGGTTAAGTCTTACAAATCGTATTTCAAATGCCACTAAAGGCAACCACTAGATTCCTCATGCCACCCAAGGCACCTACTTAACCCCCATGTCTCACCTTACATGTTTATCTGGTTAAGTATTTCTTAATTCATTCAGGCCATAACCTCATAAAGACCTCTCACATTATACTGGCATTTATGGCAGCTGGATTTGCCGGGCGGGTCCGGGCAGTCTTACACCATAAAAGAGTCTAACCTCGTGTCTTTACAACTGTTATGCTTTATTTTGGGCCTAGAACCTCTCACATTGGGTTGACATTTGTGACTACTGGATTTGTCGGGCGGGTCCGGGCAGGTTTACATCACAAACGAGTCCAACCTCGTGTCCTAAGCATTGATTATCACTTATAATCTTTTACCCCAGTTTTGAATATATCCCTATTCAAATCATTAATTACTTCCAATTTTAATGATGTCCATAATTGACTCAATTATAGCCATCCATTCATGGCATGCAAAATCATATCAATTGAACCCCAACTTCTTAATATTAAATCCTTAATATTACCCCTACCCACGTTATACGTTCGCTTATTCAACGCAAGATTTACGTTAAACTCGAATAGACTAACTCATAGCACAAAGACAACATATAGACAAATAAAATAGATCTAATCATAATAGGGGTGAAACTTGCATGTGTGATAGACGTACAACACCTAAACTTGCATAGGCAAAAACTATAACTTGCATAAAGCTACACATGTCATGGATCTAAAGGTGTCAACTTGTTTGGTAAAATGTCACAACTTAAATGATATGATCATAACCCAAATTCATGTATAAACTTGCATATGGGGTTTTATGCAACATAATGATGGTGTGAACTAGCATCTAATACATATAATTCACATATGTCATAGCATAATTCTAGATGTCATAATTCTAGATCTAAATAGATGTCATGGCATATGTTCATAATCTTTACTAATCAATCTAAACTTGCATACATGATTTGTCATATAGATCAACATAGCCCAAACATTATGATTTGATTAACATGAACTAATTAGCATAGATAATAACATCATGACTTTATAACATGTATGATTTATCACAATTTAGCATAGAAAATTACAACCTATACAATATCATCATAGCATGATTTACAACATATAGGATATCATCATCACATAACATAGGATTTACAACATACATGATAGCATAAGGTTTACAACAACATATATGACAATCCACATCATTCACTTAATCCATTCATAACTTAATCTAATTAGTTTAATAATAATCTTGTTAAGATCATCATACTCACAATTAGAAGAGAAAGAGAGTCTTGATTTGCTTTAAAGTTGAGTAGAATTAGGGTTTTGATTAGCTTTCTTCCTTCTTAGTTGGCGGCGGCTAGACTGAGTTCCATGGCGATGGCATGACGGCGGCTATTCTATTTTTCATGTGAATTAGAGTGAGAGACTACCTAGGTATTTATAGAGTTTAGGATTTATTTAGACTGTCAGATCAACTCAGAACTAAACTGAACCGTTAAATTTGTCAACTCAGCCCTAAAGACACATCAGCAGCTCAAGATTGGACTCAGTCAAACCCTAGCCGACTGGACCAGGTCGACACCCAGGTCGACTGCCCAGTCGACCTGGAGGGGGGGTGTCGACTGCCCAGTCGACCTGGGGTGCTAGGCGGGAATTTTCCCGCCTAGCCTGTTTGACTTCGAATTTTGAATTTTGAATTTTCTGAAATCTGTTTTGAATTTTCGGAAACTTCCGATGGCCATATCTCCTTCATACGAAGTCCAAATCACGCAAACTCGGACTCTATTTCAACCAGAATTCCGAGACGAACACAATGGCGCAACACGTTTCCCACAATTCTCACGTCTGAGATTAGTTATTCTTTAATTTTTGAATATTAATATTAACAGAATTACGGGGTGTTACATTTAGTCCTTTCTACATGTACGATAAAATTGTAAATTTTATTGTTAACATAATTTGACAATTCTAACTTGTTAAACCTGGCAATTATAATTTAACAATTCTTAATTTGTTAAATTGACCATTTCAATAAAATGATATTTTTAGCTAACCTAACATTTCTATATTCTCTTAATGACAAATAAATATTTTATTTGCTTACCTTTTTCTATATGTTCTAATAACCCCAAAACAAAGAATATTTTAGGTGTTTACATTTTCTATGCATACTAATATTACATAAAAGGATGTTTTGTGAGCAAAATTTTTTCTCTATGAATTCTAATATCATATAAAAGGATATTCAAACATTTTTCTACGTTTTCAAATATCATATAAAAAAATATTTTATATGCTAACATTTCCCTACATTTCAAATATCATATAAAAGAATATTTTATATGTTAACCTTTTCTATGTATCTCAATGACAAATAGAGGATAATTTATTTGTATACAAATTACTATTTGACAAAAATTGATATTTGTGCTTAATCTATTATATTTCAACAAAAGTGATTCACATTAAAATAAGAATACAATCCTTATTTTCTACTCTTTCCTTATGATTCATATTACAATAAAAAATGTGATTTTCATTGTCTACTTTTTTTCTAATGATTCATATTACAATAGAAATATAATTTTTATTGTCTACTCTTTCTAATGTAAATATGTTTTTACTATTTTAAAAACATGACATTTTTATGATTTCTATATTTACATTAAAAATGGAATTTTTAATGTTAAACATGTTTTATTTTCATAACCTGATTCCAACATAAATGACATATCTCATTCACAAAATATGAGTCTTTTCTGCTACATGTAAGTGGTAATGTTTTGATTAAAACAAAACATAAATGATTCTTTTTTCATTACATACAAATGTAATCTTTTGATTCTTTTAACATCACATAAAAATGAAATCTTTTTATATTCTAAATGCAACATTTCTAAAAATGTTATTTCATTTCTAATGTATCATTTTATAAAAAAAATGTTATCTTATCTTAATGTAACATTTTATAAGAAAATGTTATTTTATTTCCAATATGACTATTCTAACAAAAATGATATTTTTGTTTCTAATATAACGATTCTAACAAAATGATATTTTCAATCTAATGGTATTTTAATATTTCTAACATAACATTTCCTATCAAAAATGTTTATTTTTATACCAACATAACAATTTCTAATTAAAATGATATTTTTAATCCAACGTAACTTTTTCTAACTAAATGATGTATTTTAATCTAATTGATAATTCTAACATACATGGTTTTTAATCCAATGTGACAATTTTAACACAAACGATGTTTTTATTCTAATTAGACAATTCTAATTTATTATAACAAAAATGATAAAATTGTTTACAACAATTTTATAATAACAAAATGGCATATTTGTTTTCAATTATTTCATTTTGACAAATATGATACATTTGTTTTAACTATCTTTCAAATCAACACCACTGTTAATCTTTTAGAATCGGAAAATCTAATTAACATAATTGTTAATTCTTGAATTAACAAATCTAATAACTCAGCATGATGATTTGGTTACAACAAAAATGATATATTTTTGTTTTCAATCTTTCCATCACAACAAAATGATATATTTGTTTCCGACAATTTTGTAACACTAGTGACATATTTGTTCTCATCAATTATATAATAACAAATTGACATATTTCTAATTCAACTAATTTAATGAACAAAAATGTAACTTTTCGATTTAATTATAATCTAATTAACAAACATGTTAATTTCAACCCAACGTATACTGACAAAATGAAAGTTTTATTTTGCCAGTTTTGATTTATCATAAAGGACATGATTATTTTGTCAATTCTAATATGAAAAAAATATTCCATCACATTAACACATCAACAAGCAGCATCCAACGATTTTAAATCCAATCACGAACATTCAACAACTATTACAGCACATGTGTAACACTAAAATTATGATTAACTAATTTTAAATTATACAAATAAAGGAATAGAATTTCTCACAATCAGGTTATTCTGCTTCATTCAGAACTGCAAATTTATCCAAAATTCGAACAACCCGTAATTTTCCCTCTTCAATCTAGGAGCGTAGACATTTGTCGTACGAACACAACGCTTCTGAAATCGCGTTATTCTGAGTTAGTATGATCGAGTTATGGCTTAGAAAAGATTGGTATTATTTAAATAAAATAAAATTAATAAATAACTTAAGAAATTAACCTCTTCTTCTACAATACAGATAATCGGCCGTTAGCTTCTCAAAAAAGTTCAATTCTAGGTTTTGATTTGGTGATCGATTGGAGCAACGGTTTGAAGATCGGGTGGTTCGGGGCTGTTGGGCTCGGGGAGGCGCCGCCACGCCTGAAAGGGGGAGGAGCTCGGTGGTGCAAGGCTGACGTGGTGGCGGTGGGTTTGGCATGGGTTTGGGAGTGTGAATCTCAACGTTCGGCCCACCAGGGATTGATCCAACCGTATGGAAATGGAGAGCAAGAAAATCTCTATAATAACTTAAACTGGAGGGAGGGGTTTCGAGTTATGGATTAATGGGTTTAATGGGGGAAGGTCTGAGTATTATCGGCCATGGAATATAGATGATGGCGGCTGGTGTTAGTATTAGGGTTTGAAGATAATGTGTTTTTATAGTAGTTTAATTTTTGTAAATAAATCCATAAGTTTTAAACCAAACCGATTTTAGTTCAATTGGAGTCTACCCACCCAATAGCCCCATTCCAGAGCCAATGGGTTAGGTCCCGTCGGCCCAAATGGCTGTGTGTGGCCTGAATTATTTAATTTAATATTTAAATCCTTTATTAAATTAATTCAATCTTACATTTAAATTCACCAGGGCCACATACGACCTCTAAAAATTACAGAAAAAATATTTCTAGTTATGTTTTGACGATACGGTCCTAACAAAACTAATTTCGTCAAATTCCGAGACCGTTTGAAAAAGGCTATTTTTAATATTGAAATATATATACATAAATTCTACTGCGACTATTCTAAAATTTAAACTGGGCATAACTTATAATTTATGAAGTGAAATTTCAATTTTTTAGATCCATTAGAAAGATATGATTAAGCAGATTCAAATAATTTTGGTTTTACTGAAATTCGACTTATTTTGAATCATGTACATCCAGTTAAAGTTTAAAATCAAAATTTCAAACTGCACGCTATTTTTAACTCCTTTTATAATTAAATTTAATTTATTTGTTTTAACTTCGATTAAAATAAATTTTTCATCGTTATTATATAAAACAAATTATTTTAAATCCTTTAAAATTTCTAAAATAAAAAATTTAAATTGGTCCCAAAATTTCGGATTGTTATAATATGATAAATGATCTATGGTTAATTATTGTTGTTTGGGATGGGAAATTACACTAACATGAAATAAACTGGTATTTAAATACCATGAAACATATTAGAAAAGAATTTGAATTTTAAAAAGGGAAAATCAATCTTTAAAAGAGAATTGAGTTCGGTAGGGTTAGATATAATAACTTGTTTATAAAAACAAGTAGTTGGGTTTATAAATGGTTTTATAAATGAAATGAAATTATTGTTATTATTATTAATTTAGGAATATAAATTCAAGAATGATTTTGGAAAATTAATGTTAATTAAAAAGGGTCAGTGATTGGTTGATACTTAGTGTAAATTTGACTGGATGTTTTGTTTGTCTTAGATAGCTAAAACACCGGCTATCAAAGAATTTTTGACCATCTTTGCCAATACAGAGAGAACGGTTGGATATATTATCCGAAGACCACTCCGATAGGCATAAGCACTGTAAATTAAATCATGCAGAAGATAATTGAAGACGGAGTGAAATACAAGTGTCGTTCTTTTCCAGAATAGTGTTTTCTGTTTGTCCAGTCCCAAGACAACTTGTATGGACGAATGTCTGACAGAGTACACCTAATAGATCACACAAGACGGTCTTTTCAGGGTATTACGTCTGGTGGCGGAGGAATTCGTTTCTCTTAGCTTTTATACCCGTAATATGTTTGGAAGATCAACTAGTGATTTGACGGGTTTGACGATGTGACATTCAAAGTGAATGGTGGCCAAATGTTCTGAAGATAACGTAGCCTTAAGCCTCACAACCGAAAAATAACAAAAATCGGGCGGGCAGAATGGCTAGTTGGGTCATACCAAGCAGGGTGTATTGTCACCGATTTAGAGAAAATTCATATTTGTTCTTCTTTTTGTTTCTGTATCTTCGGATTACGGTTGGATGGCCAACAACCGTGGGTGGAAATATATTCGCTACACTTAAGCTAAACGAGTGGGCGGTCATGTGTGGCCGGATTGCAAGACGTTATTGTTGAACCCCAGTGTGTACCCTCTAGAGTACACTAATCGGAAGGTGATCCCATACCTTGTCTGTTGGATTCCAATCTCCAATAAGCTCCCTGCGGTTTTTGATTTTAGTGTTTCTAGGGTTTTAAATTCTAATATTTATAATATAAAATTGCTATTTTACAAATAAATCTGTATCTTTTTAACAGATCCAATTCTAGTCCAACAGAAGGTGTCCCTAGCAAATAGCCTCTGTTCCGGATCCAACGGGCCAGGCCCCGTCAGCCCAAACGGCTGTCTGTGGCCTAAATTATTTAATTTAATAATTAAATTCTTTATTAAATTAATTCGTTCGCATAAATAAATTCACTGAGGCCACATATGGACTCAGAAAATTACAAAAAAAATATGTTTGGCTTTGTTATGACGATACGGTCCTAATAAAATTAATTTCGTCGAATTCTGAGACCGTTGGCTATTTTTCAGTCGATTAAATTTGACTGAATTGAACAAAACACATTTTACTTCGCCACGCTCACATACTAATTCGGAAAATTCTAGAAATTAAAACCTAGCAATAATTTGACATTTTGGTTCCAACAAAAGTGGTTTCGTCGAAAACAAAGGTCGTTTGAAAATTGACTATTTTCACTGGCTTTAATATTATTTAAAAATGAAAATTTTAAATTCTGCCTCATTTTTCCACCAACTTATTTAAAATAAAATTTGTAAATTGGTTCGGATTTTCCGGATTGTTACAATCTCCCCCACTTAAAAGCTTTTCGTCCCCGAAAAGGAAATGAAAGTAGGAAACAAAACGGAAAATGTAAATTATTGTAAGTGTACCTTAACACAAGAGTTACTCGGAGATGTCCACTCTGCACCCGGGTTAAGCCTTTTTGATGCTATCCTCTGTCTCCCAAGTACAGTCTCTACAATCCCCGCTCCACTGCACCTTGACTAGGTGGATCCTCTTGTTTCCCAACACTCGAGTTTCTTTGCCAATGATTTTCACCGGCTCCCTATTTACTGCTAAGCTCGGTGTAATCTCTAATTCTTGTTGTGCTGCTTCCACCACAACTAAATCCAGATCATGAACATGTTTGTGGAGTTGAGACACATGAAATACATCATGCACCCCTGGCAACCAGTCAGGCAGCTGCACTCGATAAGCGAGAGTAGCAATCCTTTCGAGAATAGGAAATGGACCAATGAACCACGGTGCCAACTTACCAATCTTCCCAAATCGAATTATACCTCTCAGTGGGGAAACCCTCAAGTACACATAGTCGCCAACAGAGAATTCTAAATCTCTTCTTCGCTGGTCTGCATAGCTCTTCTGTCGACTCTGAGCAGTCAATAGGCGCTTCTTAATCAAATCAACCTTATCCGATGCTTCACGAATCATGTTGGGGCCCAAGACTAATCGATTGCCTGGCTCCACCCAACATGTCGGAGATCTACATGGTCTGCCATATAATAGTTCAAACGGTGACATCTTCAAGCTTGCTTGGTAGCTGTTATTATAAGAGAACTCAACCAAGTGCAAGTGATCCTCCCATGAACCGCCATAATCAAGAATGCATGCTCGCAACAGGTCTTCTAAAATACGGTTCACCCTCTTAGTCTGG
Organism: Allium sativum; assembly: GCA_030737875.1. Classification (NCBI taxonomy): domain Eukaryota; kingdom Viridiplantae; phylum Streptophyta; class Magnoliopsida; order Asparagales; family Amaryllidaceae; genus Allium; species Allium sativum. The sequence continues at coordinate 937,505,449 of CM060924.1, read as the reverse complement.
CCATCTGTCTGAGGGTGATAAGCAGTGCTCAGATTCAACTTGGTCCCAAGTTCTTCTTGAAAAGCTTCCCAGAATTTGCTAGTAAATATTGGATCCCGATCACTAACAATGCTTTTGGGAATGCCATGCAGTCTATCTCTTTAAAATAAAGCTGCGCCAAACTTCGAGCTGTTCTATTGGACTTGACAGGGATGAAATGGGCAGACTTTGTTAAGCGATCTACAATCACCCATATACTGTCGTTGCCTTTTCTGGTTCGAGGCAAGCCATATATAAAGTCCATAGAAATTTCCTCCCACTTCCAACCTGGAACTCCTAATGGTTGCAACAAACCTGCCAGCTTCTGTTGATCACTTTTAACTTGCTGACAATTTGGACATCTAACAACGTAAATAGAAATATCTCTCTTCATCGCCTTCCACCAAAAGGTGCACTTAAGATCATGGTACATCTTGCTTACTCCTGGATGGACGCTGAGTTTAGATTTATGGCAATCATCCATAACTTCTCTTTTTAGATCAGCAATGTCTGGCACACAAATTCGCCCTTGCAATCTAATGGTCCCTTTACTGTCAATTTGGAAGCTTGAGGCTTCGCCCTTTCGAACTCGCTTGCTAAGCATCTGGATAAATTTATCATTCTTCTGAAAAGCAGAAATTTTATCAATCAGAGTAGGAGTGATAATGAGATTGGCGAGGATGAGATTGTCGCTATCTGCATTCTTTTTACTTAGCGCATCGGCTACAACGTTGGCTTTCCCTGGAGTATATAGGATATCCAGGTCATAGGCTGCAAGAAATTCAACCAAGCATTGCTGCCTCATATTCAAATCTCTTTGGGTAAATAGATGCTTCAAGGATTTGTGATCCGTGTATATTTCGAACTTCTCACCCAAGAGATAATGCCTCCATATCTTTAGAGCAAATATAATGGCCATTAGCTCAAGATCATGAGAGGCTTAATTCTTCTAATGCTGTGTTTTAAAATGTATGATTTTCTTTTATTGATGTCTTTTGAAACTATTGCCAGTTTGTTATGTTAATTCATGTCTTGTAAGTATCTTTCACGTGTTATGTTAACTTTACATTTTGTTTGTTTTTTAATGTAGATTTTTCATTAAAATGACAAACAATAGCGCAAATGCAAATTTAAGTACAACAGAGACTATTGAACCTCAACCACCCAAAGGTAAAAAGTACTTTATAACGGTTGGTGTTGAGGGTGTAGTAGGGGAAGATTCAGCTAAATGGAGTACACGTAGTGGTGAGTTAATTCTTTGTCATATACCCATTGGCTACAAAGAATGGAGGGCCGTAGATAGCTTCTACAAGGATAAACTATGGTAAGGGCTTTTGGTATTTTCACTCATATCAATTTCATCATCAAGTTTAAATTATGATATATTTGATCGTTTCATGATTTCTTTTATTTTGTTTCTTTTCTCGTGATAGGAAGAATTTGACATGGATGTAGACTCTACCATAGCTCGACCGTTATTAGAGAAACATTTCCCACCGTACTATAGATCAATGAAGTCAACATTAAGAAAAAATCTTCTTAAAGTTGACGACACTATGATTCCTAAATGTGTTGCCATTGACAGATGTCCAGATGATATAGATAGAGTGTGGTGGGAAAAGTTCCTTGATATTGAGTATACGAATGAAAAGATGAAGCAATGTAAAAAAAATGCAAAAAACAAAGCGAAAAACCAAATTACTCATACTCTAGGAAGGAAACCTTACCATAGAGTGCACCATGAAATGGTAATAAAATTATCTTTTGTAAATGGTTGTTTGTAGAATGTTATATTAATTATGTGTTGTCAACTTTGATATTTCTTGTAGGTCTTATCCAATCCAGAAGCAAATATTTCACGAACGACGATTCAGAAGGTTGGACATAAAAGAAAATCGGGAGAAGTACTACCATGTGCCGCAGAAACATATGTAGGTTTGCATATATGTTGTTAAGCTCAGTAAATTATTTTAACTGATCATTATTTGCCTGAAATCATGATGTTTTGCTTGAACAATGTTGAGTACATAAAGTTGGGTTCCTACAAATACCAAAAACATATACAGCTTTGTTGAGCCTGAGGCTTAGCATTTGCTGAGTTTTGGCTCAGCAAATGCTGAGCCTTACCGCTCAGCAAAGCTGAGCCATAAGGCTCAGCATTTGCTTTGGCTCAGTAAATGCTGAGCCTTGCCGCTCAGCAAAGCTGAGCCGTAAGGCTCAACATTTGCTGAGTTTTGGCTCAGCAAATGCTGAGCCCACGGCTCAGCTTTGCTGAGCCTGAGGTCAGAATTTGCTAAGTTTTGGCTCAGCAAATGCTGGGCCTCACGGCTCAGCTTTGCTGAGCCACAGGCTCAACAAATGCTGCTCAGCTGTGGCTCAGCATTTGCTGAGTTTTGGCTCAGCATTTGCTGAGCCAAAACTCAGCAAATTCTGAGCCTTTTGGCTCGGCAACTGCTGAGCCGAGCCTTACCTAATTTGCAAGAAATTACCTAATGCTGAGCCGAGCCTTAGCTAATGTTGAGCCGAGCCATAAGGCTCAGCATTTGCTGAGTTTTGACTTTTGTGAATTCGGTATTTTGTGCGAAATGTTTTTCTGTTTTTAACAAGAAACTGAAATTTTCAATTTAATGTGATATTCAATGAATGTAGGCACTTCTAGAGACAGCGGAAGAAAAGAGAAAATTGGAAGGTAGTTCTAGTGGCGCAATAGATGATCTTGATTATGATCCAATAACAGAAGTTTTTGGTTCCGACATGAAGAAAAATTATTGTCGAGCAATTAGTTCTACTTCTTCTATAAAACAAGTAAAGGTGGCTCGAGCTGTAAAAGTTGTAGCTGATAAAAAACAAGCCGTGGATTTGTCCGTTTGGAAATTGGAGATAGAAAGGAAAGTAGCTACTCAAGTTAATAACGCCATCAATTCAATTACTTCAACTTTTATGAAATTTATACCTAATTTGCAAGAAAAACTTGTTGCAAGTCCTTCCACTCCTCGTATAGAAGGTGCTTCTAATTTAAGGGATTCTCCTATAAGTAGTAATGTAACCGTTACTCCAAATGTGTCACTTAATGATCTTCATTCATCAACAATGGAAAAGAAATACGTAATGCTATTGTCAAATGATCTAGAGAAGGAGGTAGCAAAAGGTTATCTTGGAACACAAACAATTTGTCATTTTAGGAAAGTGGTACCGAATATAGAGAAAGTAATTTGGGTTGTTGAAGTTCTTGAACCGGATGCACCAATTTATGATGGTCCTCAAAATGGAATGTACAAGTTATGTGAATTTTCAGATGGAGGCTTCGTTATATGGCCAGAGTTTCGTATTCGGTATTTGTAGAATCTTATTTATGTATTAAATTTAGCAAACTAATTATGTATTGAATTTGACATCTTAATTATGTATTGTGCTTGTTTATTGTTAACTGATATTCTATGTCATTATGTGATTATGAATGTTATCTATTAGTATGCAATGAGTTTAATATTAGTTTTTGATTCATATTAAATATCGTCTATATTATCATCATGTTGGTTATTAATTGACTATTAATATTAGAATATACGAGTTGCTAGTACATATTCCTGTTATTATTAAAATTTATATTTGTTGTGAATTAAAATTTTGTAACATGTATAGGCATTGCAAACAAGTGTATTGCAACATGTATAAGCGTTGCAAACAAAAATCTTACAACGCTTATAAGCGTTGGTAAAGAAAATCTACCAACGCTTATAAGCGTTGCTAAAGAAAATCTACCAACGCTTATAAGCGTTGCAACTAAAAATATACCAACGCTTATAAGCGTTGGGAAAGAAAATCTACCAATGCTTATAAGCGTTGGTACTAATTTGCCACCCCTCCATAGCAATACTAATAAGCGTTGCTGAAATTGTTTGCAATGGTTATACTCGTTGGGAATCACCTGTTTTGGTGTAGTGGTTTCCGGGTTAGAATAGACCCAGCCAATAACATAATCAAACTGATAGTTAGGCAGTTTCCCTACTGTAATTAAACCGATCGTTAGGAAGGTTTCGCTAGGGTAAGACAGCCAAAATCCAATTATTTTTGACTAGAAAATCTGAATTTTGCGCTTCCTTCTCTCCACTCCGTTTCTTCCTCCGCCACACAAATTTGCTCTACGCTAATTTCACGTTTCCTCTCCTCTATTCCGTTTCTTCCTCCGCTACACAAATTTGCGTAATTCCTGCTCTACCCAAATCAACGCGCAATTCCTTCTCTTTTCTCACCGTTTCCATTTGATCAGAAATTTACGTTTCCTCGAAACCTGCATAAAAGTCGATTGTTTCACGAATTATAATATTAGTTAATAGAATAATTTCGAGGGTTATGAGATTTAAAACTTTAGCTAGCGGTTATTGTCAAGGTTCATAAAACATATTGGTAAATTAGGATGTTGATTATTCTATCTGAAATTTGCTCAAAAATATGATTTCTTAAAATAATAAATAATAATATTGAATATTCAAATAATAATAAAAATTCTACAAATTAAAAGATACATAAACATAAGATACAATGGCTGGGAGGGACAAAGAAAAAAAAAGAAACTGAATTTGAGTAACAAGTAGATATGAGTTATCCCAGTGAAGAATAAAATGGAATCAAATACTAGATTTCAAGTATTAGTTACTACAAAGATTCAACTGCTATATATAGATGGGGATATGGCTTCTTTTATTTGTATTCAAGAGAGAATGGTACCGTTATTTCATATAGAGAACATTAAGAATAGAGACATGCATTTTTAGACTTTGGAGGTTGTTAGGTTATGAACAAAATAATTGTGAAAAACGTTTAATATTTTTGTAGATGAATCATCAAAGATATTTAGAATAATTGTAAGCCCCCAGAATGAATTGTTGGTCAATTCTCATCCAAGTGCATACTAAAGTATACAATGATAAAGAGAGTAATAATGCCGAGATATAGATGAACCAACTATTAATTATCATGACGGTGACGATATAGTTGATAGTATCAACAAAAATGAGTTGGATCAAGTAGGTCATATAAAACAAAGAAAGTATAGCGTGTTAGGTGTGGCTCGCATTGGAATGGAGCGGGTGCGTGGATTGAACGGGAGAATTGTCCCACATCGCAAGATATTAATAAAGATCGTGGTATATATTTATGGTATTGGTGGAATGTAATAATGGGGATTCCTTTTGTTACTAGTGCTTGCCAATACCAAATTATATGCTCGATGGGAGGCGATGAAGGATGTTCAATCAGGACGCCGGCCGACATATGAGACTTCGACCGTTGACTCCGATAGACACGGTGAAGCGCGTACGGTACGCAGGGAATGCCGAAACTCAACATGGTATCAGAGCTCCATGGTTTGAGAGGACCGGTATGTGTAGCATGACCGAAGCATGACTCCTAAAGGGGCTTGAGCATGGGATGCTCGTCAAGGTGGAGATACAATGGTAAAAGAAGTCTGACGCCACTGCTTATGAGAACTCGGGGTAGCAGCCTAGCCAACTGTGAAGAGGACCGGTATGTGGCTCGCATTGGATGGAGTGGGTGCGTGGATTGAACGGGAGAATTGTCCCACATCGCAAGATATTAAGAAAGATCATGAAATATATATGGTATTGGTGGCATGTAACAATGGAGATTCTTTTTGTTACAATAAGTGCTTGCCAATACCAAATTATATGCTTGATGGGAGGCGATGAGGGATGTTCAATTGGGACGTCGACATAGGAGACTTCGACTGTTGACTCCGATAGACACGGTGAAGCGCGTACGCTACGCAGGAAATGCCGAAACTCAACATAGTGGTCGCTACAGTCTAAAATAATATGTTTTGCTTGCCGATATAGTTGAATCAGAATGCTATAAAGCTGTCATGCATGTGGAGAAGAAGTGCTTGAAAGAAATGAATTATAAAATGGTATTTTATTTATACAATGTTGATGGTTACTTTATATAATGCACTACGTCATGAGTCACAAAACAGTATCAACCAGAGTTATGTGTACCTAATTTTTATTTTATTTTAATTTAGTTATGTGTATACATAACTATGGTTAATTCATATGTTGCGAAGGCCGATTCTAGTGCAAGCAGTATCTGACTAAAGATTTCACCCATAACTGGTTATACTGCCAATGATTAGAACCGGTACTATGCTTTCACTTATTTCATAGATTATATTTTAGAATAAAGAATTTGACATATTTGAAAAAACATAGATATTTGAAAATATAGATCCTGTTATATTAAAATATCGGTTTTGAAGTTATAACAAACATTCAGAATCCGAAAAACCCAAAGCAAAAGAAATTGGGATGCCAAGGAAAGCAGAAGAAGTGAAGAAAATAGAAAGGAAAAAAAGCAAAAGAAATTACGCTTGCTAACGAAAGACATGCGGCTCAAGAGAGATTGGAAAGGCTGCCGTGGAGAGGGCGACTGCCGAAGCTCGACAAAGCGCATTGACAGATGCCAAGGAGAAATAAAGCAGAAAAAGTTGTTGCTGATGCATTAGAGAAATCATTAGCTGAGAAAGCCTTAAAGAAAGCTAAACTAAGATCAGTAGGTTTAGTACATTTTATCAATTAATTAGGTTTCTTATAAGAATGATGAGTGGGATGAAGAAGCTTGAGCTTAGTTTAGTTTTTTTGTCTTTTTTCTGAATTGTTCAGTCACATACGTATATAAGTATGTGCTTTTGAACTAGGCATTCGTATACCTTATTTTTATTTGGAACTATTTTTGTGTTTATATGCGTTGTTTATGGGGAAGTAATGGGATGTATGAAATCTTTATTGAGCTATAATGAATCATTCATTTTGAAAATGAAATGATGAGATGCAAGGGAACTTGTGTCCTCTTAAATCTTTCAAACAGGCACCAGACCCTACTTCTGAACATAGGCATTAGTAATTAACATTCCCGCCATCACGTTGTTGATGCACACATTAATTTATGTTACTTCTGTAAAAGGTTTTTAATTAAAAGAGGTTAGCTAATTTGATTGATCTGATGATATAGGTGCTTTGTGATGGTCAAGGGAGTGAGCAAGATGCATCAATTCTTATGCCTGGAGGTATCATTAGCATCAAACTTGGAGACATTGTTCCAAACGATGCACGTCTCTTAGAAAGACTACCCTTTGAAAATAATTCAATCTGCGCTCATTGATGAATTTCCTATAATAACAAAAAATCCAAGCGAAGAGATCTACTGTGGTTCATCCTGTAAACAAGGGGAGATCGAAGTAGTTGTAATCACCATAGGAGTCCACACATTTCTTGAAAAGGCAGCTCATTTTGTGGACAGTGATAATCAAGTTGGCCATTTTCAGAAAGTATTAACTTCCATAGGAAACTTCTGCATCTGCTTAATTGCAACCGCTACGATCATTGAGGTCATAGTCAGAAAGTGTAGCATGTGTATTTGTATAATTGTGTTTACACTTGTGTGTGCGCATAATTAGCCGAGAATGTGGATGTCCATATATGTATTTATGTGCATGTATGTGCTAGAGTGTTTGTTGTTTCGTTAGGACCATGTTAGGTATGTTGACAGTATTATTCGTCCATATCCATTTAACATGTGTATCCTTGGATACACTGTATATTAATGTTTATTATTATATCCATGCACACATGCTATAGCGTGGACTCCTATGGTGATTACATGGCCAAAATTTAATAGCAGCAACTGCATGACGAAAATATAGTAGCAACTGGGTTTTGAACTCATATGCAGATGCCTCCACGGTAGCATCCCTACCACTCAGCCACCAATTCTTTTATTAAACTTGTTGCCCTGTATTATTTACTTATCAGAATTTATTAAAGCACATCATCCATCCTGCTGCCCCCCTCCACCACGCCTGGTGGTGCTGCCCTAGGCGACCGCCTCGGTCGCCTAGGCCTTGGGCCGGGCCTGCGTTCACGTCTGGGCAACGATAACAAACAAAAAAAATTGAAACAAATGCTACCTTAGTGCATTGAAATATAATAAGCCAACACCAACTTGCTGACGCTCCCTTGCCTATAACTAACTTTCTGATACAGATTCCGCTCCACCTCTTCCTGGATAATTTAGAACTTATTTAAAGCTCCACTTGGAGCATAAAACATAATTTTCAGTCTCCTTCTATATATTTTTAGATGTGAGACAAGACGAGGTAATTAGTCTCCGTGCCCTTCTAAATAGAGCTTTAGCGTAAGTGCTATTAAGCAACTCTTAGTTTGTGTGCCATAAATACTGGAAATTGGTAGTGTGAATATATGAATATTATAAAATTTGTTTAAGAAAACACATTTAAACCAATTAACAAATTTGATCGTATTATATAAGTATGTTGATGTTATATAAGTATGTTGATATTAAGAAAAATCTATATTCCATTAAAATGGCATCTCATGTACTATGTTCCCCTTCTTGCTGAAAATCCAATTTCAAGTATAAAATTGTCATCTTCTACACCTATTTTGTGCAATGATAACATAATTTCATCTTTAAATTATTCACCAAACAATAATAATGGATGCTAAATAGTTCGATAGATAAAAAGTTGGTCCAAGATGATCAAATCGATCATTTTAGATGTTTGTTTACTGTCAATTGTTTAGAATAAACTTTTAAGAGTCAAAAAAAGACTTCACCTTCCTCAAAATTGTTTTCTCAGATGTTTTAATGACTCAAATTCTAATGTTTAAAATTTCTCTAAAATATACAGAATATTTCAAATTTTACTTTAGATCACCATTAATATCCTGGTTCTACTGCAGTTGTGACGTGAAGGAATTTCGCTCGGTCCGAACCAGTCGCTAAACCGACTCAGACCGTTCGAAACGCCCTATCGTTTGAGAACACGACAAAATAGAACGCATACAGAAGAACATTTCATTGTATATTACAACAATGCATCAGATTACAAGAATATACAGAGTATAAATGAATATACACAGAAATATCAGAGATTTAAATTACATTTAAATACATAGCAGCGGAAAAATAATACAATACACAACTAGAATGAGATATACGGATACAAAGCTTTCCGGATATCGTTCCAGCTGTAAACCAGGATCCTGTGAATATAAATCTGCAAAATCAAAACTACTAGCTGCCCGTGTCAAAATAGGGGCACCCAGAGTTTAGGTTAAAACAATAAACTCCAGGTCAGTCATGTGACTGGTGTGAGAACTAAAAACAGTTATAAATCTTTATTTTAAATCATTAGGTAAATCAAGGGACCACGCCGTATAACACGGAACGGGTTTCCTCCCAAGAATACCAGTGCATAAAACAAACAGCGCAATGCTAAATAAAGAAAAATGAAGCTGTTATAAGACCCAGGTCCTATCACACAATGCAACGCAAGCCGGGGGATAGGGTTTTCCCTTATAACAGCCAAAGAATGCTTGATACGTTTAAAACAAATCATTTGATACTATTATAAGTGCATAGTGTATAAAACAACTTCAAATCATAAGTATCAATCATAGGCGGCATGGGTACCATATATCATGTCGCCATACTAGTTCTACAATTAAAACCGCAAATGTCACGTATTTGGAAATTTGGGTTTCCATCCATGAACCGAGGCAAAAGATAGTCCTCAACCGATTCGAGACAATCTAGCCCATGTCTCCGGAGCAGCCGCAACTGCCCCTTAGATCGTCAGGGCCGGTCCACCGATGTGGATTATAGTGCCTGAACAATACGTTTCTCCGCCCTTTGGGGCGTAAACGAGCCAACGAATGACTCCATCGGACCTGGATCGTCCGATCAAACCGAGGCGCCTCGCAACAGCAACAACCACACAGGTGAAAAGTATATAAATGTCAGGGCTGGTAGGTCACTGACACCACCCTAGCTAGAAAGAAACGCATGCCCTCCCTGAGGTCCTCTCCCGTTTTTGGTTCACAACCGGGGTGCGAGGCTCGCGAATTCACGTTACACAAAGCTGTGCCACACAGGCTGTGCTTTGATCATCACCACAAGACTTTGCTTTTCAACAGAAGCCTCGATCAATTGCCACTTAGGCATGCCACACAGGCAAATCACTCCATGCGTTTGATATCCATCAATATATAACCCCTGAGCTCGTACGTCTCAGAGAAGGGCGTTAAGCAAGAGAATAAATTCTCCGCCGCCAAACAGATATATATTTAATAGAGATCAATCACACGGACTAAAATCCAATGTCAGACACACAGTCCATTTACAAGTCCGTTCTGGGTCTGAACGAAACCGGAGGCACCTAGTACCCCGCATATCCATCGATCTCCAAGTACGTCTGGACGATCACCAACTGTTTCCATCTTCTTGGGTGTACAGCCCAATCAAGATTATCAGTAATCACCCAAACGACGTGAAGACTTCTGGTCTTCGACCACCGTCTTCATCTTCGACACCACGTCGAATCAGTTATTCAGAATGGGATAAACCCGGTCTTTCTGAATAACTCGCGTATATATTATAAAAGTGTTACACAAACACAACATACGCCTCATTCCAATTCAGAATATTCTTTTATTCAAATATTCCTATACTTTGGGAAAAGTTCCCATTAATTTTATCAAAGATAAATTCTTTAAATTTATTCTTTAATCTCCTTTGAATATCAATTCAAACTAGTCGGGATTAGCGAACCACACCGAAGTAATCATTTATTTTATTTCCCAATCCCAACCTATTCATCCCATGAAGTAAAACTGGTTATACTTCATATCTAACACCACGGTGTTATCGGTAAATTCAATTACCATTTCACGTTCAAATCTAATTAAAGATTTAACTATCGCTTGGAGTAAAACTGGTGATACTCCATTCTCGATCTTTTCAATCTAATTAAAGATTCATTAAAACTCCACTTAGTTTTAATCTTTAACTGGGTTAAAGAATCCGTGTCATTTAAAACACGGTTCACGATAAACCCAAAGTCACATTCATTAATTATCGGGTTAAAGAACGAGTGTTATTTAAAACACTGTTCACGATAAACCCAAAAATCAATATCAATTCAATTCCAATTAAATATTATTTAATTGGTACACTTCATTAAATCTAAATAAAAAGATTTAATCATTTCTCAACTGGGTTCAAGAACAGTGTTAGTGAAGACACCATTCACGACAAACCCAAATCACATTCGATATTCAATACAAGGCTCTGAATAGAAAACATATCGGCTTATATTCAATATCGAATTCTACGACTAACAAATGTCGTATTGGAAATAACGATATAAATATATATCTTTCAAATTTCCATAACAACACCTGTATAATCACGAATTCCAACATCGAAATATTCCGAAGACAATTTCGATTCAAATCCACTCCAATGCAATCATTGGAAATTCTGGTTATTTTCAAAACCATTCCAAATTCAATTTATTCATTTAAAAATAAATAGAATTATAATTCTAGTTCAAAACTAGTTCATTTCGATAAAAATCTATTTTTATCTTTTCAAATATGGAGTTTTTCATCCCAATCCTTTCTAAATCATTTCCTATGATTTTACACAAATTATTACTATTTTTAATAATTTTATCAAGGCCCGTACAGTCGATTTCCATCAATGGCCATCGAACTGCACTTACAGCGACCTTTTTCAATTTGATTTGGACATAATTCCAAATCCAACCGTTAGATTTCAAATTTCTAATATTCGTTAGAAAGCTCTTTTCGATACGAACCCAACGTTTCCGGTTTTAGGAGAATCCGACGGTCGGATCTCCCGTAATGTCCATTTGAAATAAATGGTCGAAATTCACGAACTGCCGCGGCGCGGCGCGTTCTATTCAGGCCATTATATTATATATATAATATATAATATATATTTCGTCGATTTCTATTTAAAACGAATTATATGAATAGTTTTAAATTCGTTTCAAAAGCAATTTCACTTCCTTTTCAATTCAATTCATTTCGAAATCGTTTTCAATTCAATTCATTTCGAAATCGTTTCCAATTCAATTCATTTCGAAATCGTTTTCAATTCAATTCTTTTCGAAATCGTTTTCAATTCAATTCATTTCGAAATCGTTTTCAATTCAATTCATTTCGAAATCGTTTTCAATTCAATTCATTTCGAAATCGTTTTCAATTCAATTCATTTCGAAATCGTTTTCAATTCAATTCATTTCGAAATCGTTTTCAATTCAATTCATTTCTATATAGTTCGAATTTCAAATCTATTCAATTTCAATTCGAATTTCTATTCTTTTCAAAATATTAGATTTTGAAATCACTTTCGATATTCATTATAAAATGAATAAAATCGATATAAATATCGTTCACGTCAAAATGGCGTCAATCTAATCAACACGGCTTCATATATTGACATTTTCAAATATTCCATTTCGAATATTTCTATTTCAAATATTTCTATTTCAAATATTTTTTTTCCAAATATTTCTATTTCAAATATTTTTTTTTCCAAATATTTCTATTTCAAAACTGGAATGAGACCCAATCAATTACCATATAATGTTAATTATATGGATTTTCTACAACACATGTATTTATCAACAACGATGAATAATCAACCATCATCCAAAGTGCATTCTACACTGTATAAGCATCAAATATAAATATTCAACGCTTATAGCAGCCTGTTAATCAATCGATCGACATACAACTAAACAATCGGGATTAGTGTACGTCAAATATCATCCCAATACCCGTGTGGGGTTTCAAGCAATCAAACACAGATTTTTATTTGTGTAGTTGGGCGATGTGTAAAATTTATCGTCCCAATCAATGTCCTTCAAATAGGTGTACATAAACAAACCGTCCGGTTTGTAAATGAATATTTATTTATTCACATTCACGTTAAAAATTATATTTTTAACGATCAAACTATTTTATTCAACCTATGAATTTTCTATTCAGTTCATTCTTTAAATAAAATGATATTTTTATTTTCTAACTTATTTTAGAAAATTTCGGCGGCATAACGGCACGATACTAGAAACGGGACAAGGCCTAGCCTTATCCCCGGTCTAGTGAAGGCCCACGCCATTCACACATCAATTAAATCTATTCATTTCACCAAACAATTCAATTTCAATCAAATAATCCAACTAATCTATGCAACCAAACAAACAAGTCCATGGTCTGTGGACGATTGTGTCGGGTGCTACTAAGCACCGTCTGCATCCTAGTATATATATATATAACTAGAAAAGAAATTGAAGAGTGAGAAATTCTCACAGATAGCTATCCTAGCTCCACGGCACTTCATTGATAGAAATCTTCATCGCTATCGCATCTTCGTCATCTTCGTTGCCCGTATACACTGTATATATAAAAAATCACCTTTTTATATTCTCTATTATATATAAAAATCATATTTTTATCGCTAACTTCATATTGTGAAAATAGAATTTTCATCGCTATTTCATATTTGTAAAAATAGAATTTTCAAAAAAAAAAAAAAAAAAATTCGCCTTTATAAAAATAAAGATTTCCCTTTATAAAAATAAAGTTTATATTTTCCTCGAAGTAAAAATCATATTTTTATACCACTATGTTGTATAGATAAAAATTATATTTTTATCACGCTATTTTCCATATAAAGATTTCGCCTTTATAAAAACATGGACTTCGCTTTTTCAAATTTAAAGATTTCATCTTTATAAAAATCTCATTTTTATTTTTCTACACATATAAAGATGACATTTTTAATATCCCGATCATGTAAAAATTATATTTTTAACTCTTTACATAAACAAAAATCATATTTTGACATCACCTATATAGTAAAGACTATATTTTTAATACTTTAAAAATATAAAAATCATATTTTTATTTGGCCACTCGTATAAAAGTTATATTTTTATTACTTTAAAAATACAAAAATCATGTCTTGCTCCTTCTACATAATAAAAATCCCGTCTTTTCTCTTTTTAAAAGTATGATTTTTATTTTTGCAAGTTCAAATCTCTTTTTTTTTATTAAAAGATTAAACCTTTTTCTATTTCAAAGTTTAGACCTTTAAAATAAAATCAGTTTTTATTTCCTTAAAAAAAATCAGTTTTAAAATTCCTAAAAAAAATCAGTTTTAAAATTCCTAAAAAATCAGTTTTAAAATTCCTAAAAAATCAGTTTTAAAATTCTATTTATATAAAATAAAAATAAAACAAATAAATTAAAAAAAACGACTTACAGGGGGGGGTTTGGGCGTTCGCTAGCGTCGGAGGTCGGAGGTGGTCGGAGCGGTGAGGGGAGGTGCGGCAGTGGTCCAGGCGGCGGAAGGGTTCGCGGTGGGTTAGGGTAAAAGGGGCGTCGGGTTTTTGGGTAGAGGGGGGGCTCGGTTGCGTCAGGGGAGGGGAAGAAGGAAGGAGGAAGAAGAGGAGGGGGTGCGCCGCCTCTGGCGCGGCGGTGGCCCATCGGGGGGGGGGGGGGATGCGGCGTTAATCGCCTGAGCGATTTGGATTTTGTTTTTTGTTTTTTTTTCTTTCTTCTGAATGAAAACGAGAAGAGGGGGGGTTATATGAAAAATATATATATATTTATTATTTTATTATTTAATTACTTTTAAAAGTTGACTTTCACATATGTCATCTAAACGAGGCCCACCGCCTGTCGTCCATAGCGTTTAACCCCCATTCCGAACACAATGGGATATGCCATGTAGGCTGATTCGACTGTTTGAATCAGTTTCTGTTAAATTTACATTTAAATCACTTTATTGAATTTTAAACGTACATTTCAAATTACCGGGGTCACATCCTAACTCTAAAAATTCTCGAAAATTTTTTTCTAGCTTTGTATTGACGATACGGTCCTAACAAAACTAGTTTCGTCGAATTCTGAGACCGTTAGAAAAATGACCATTTTCCAGTCGATTAAAATCAACTGAAACTGGTCAAACGCGTTTTCCTTTGCCACGCTCACATATTGATTCGAAAAATTATGAAATTTGAAATCTAGCAATAACTTGACATCACGGACCCAACAAAAGTGGTTTCGTCGAAATCCGAGGTCATTTGCAAAAAGTCAATTTTTAAGGGCCTGAATTCCATAGCGACTATTCAGAATTTTCAACTGGACATACCCTTTGATTCCCGCTATGAAATCTTGATTTTTCTGATTCGTTGGAAATATATCATCAATTAGATTCCATTATTTTTGGTTTCACTAAAATCCGGATTGTTTTGCACCCGGTACATTCAATTGAAGTTTGAAATCGAATTATCGAACTACCGCGCCATTTTCAATTCTATTTATAATTATATATAATTATTTATATTCTAACGACGGCGTATATAATATATACGTCGAATTCCATTCAAAATAAATTCCTTATCGATTTTATTCAAAATAATCTATTTTAAATATTCAAAATTCGCTAAAATTGTCAAAATAAATTTTTTAAACTGGCCCAGATTTTCCGGGTTATTACAATCTCCCCCACTTAAAACTTTTCGTCCCCGAAAAGGAACAAAGTCGAAAGTGGTTTGATTATTCAACTCTACGTTCGATCTGGCTTCCATTCTCCAACTTTTTAGTTTCTGAGAATTTTCAAAATTTCAAAAATTTGGCTAACACCCTAAATTTTCGAAAAATTTCGCCATAACCTCCCCTGCACCGGGAGCATCGGGGAATTTCAAATAGCTTCCCCGGTCCTTCAGATCTCAAAAAGAAAAAGAAAAAGCCAAGCGGCTAGCCAATAGGCTCATAAAATCATCATCACCCAAACAAAACAGTAAATTATGTAGTAAACATGTACCTATTTGTCGGGCAAACAAATTTTATTCTCTGGCTCTAGCCTCCTTGCTATGACCTGTTCAATGATATACAAGTATATGCAAGCAAACGCAACCAATTTTCAATATAATTCAATATTCGGTTCAATTAGGCTAAATGGCTAAAAATTAGCAAACAAATAAACAAACAACACAAACATCAATCAATTAGTTGAATTAGAGTTTGAAATTCATAACTTTGATATATATACAAAAATCATGTTTTTGATGCCAATTCACAACAATGTATTCTAGCTATATATAAGTTTTGGGTTCTCACACCAGCCTAATGGAAATATATAGAAAATCACACCTTCGAAACACGAACATAAATACTGATGATGTCATGACAATCATCAGTACCATCTCCGGGCGACTAGAGTGTGATGCTATATCTGTCCAATATATTAAAACTTCGAATACACGCGGATCAGACGTATACACAAAATCTATATATACTGGATTGTCCACATCAATATAAATAAATAATCAAATACGAATAATTGATTTAAATTTTCAAAACAAAATTTGTTTTCATTTGAAAAATATACCCTTCACACTCGTTCTAGGATACTACTGATCCTATCTCTAACGAGTCATTCTAATTGGATATTACTAACCCAATATCTGATGAATTCTTTCGTATGGTTCTAATGTGTCTTGTTCTCGAGCTTTGTAAACCAAGCTCTGATACCAACTGTGACGTGAAGGAATTTCGCTCGGTCCGAACCAGTCGCTAAACCGACCCAGACCGTTCGAAACGCCCTATCGTTTGAGAACACGACAAAATAGAACGCATACAGAAGAACATTTCATTGTATATTACAACAATGCATCAGATTACAAGAATATACAGAGTATAAATGAATATACACAGAAATATCAGAGATTTAAATTACATTTAAATACATAGCAGCGGAAAAATAATACAATACACAACTAGAATGAGATATACGGATACAAAGCTTTCCGGATATCGTTCCAGCTGTAAACCAGGATCCTGTGAATATAAATCTGCAAAACCAAAACTACTAGCTGCCCGTGTCAAAATAGGGGCACCCAGAGTTTAGGTTAAAATAATAAACTCCAGGTCAGTCATGTGACTGGTGTGAGAACTAAAAACAGTTATAAATCTTTATTTTAAATCATTAGGTAAATCAAGGGACCACGCCGTATAACACGGAACGGGTTTCCTCCCAAGAATACCAGTGCATAAAACAAACAGCGCAATGCTAAATAAAGAAAAATGAAGCTGTTATAAGACCCAGGTCCTATCACACAATGCAACGCAAGCCGGGGGATAGGGTTTTCCCTTATAACAGCCAAAGAATGCTTGATACGTTTAAAACAAATCATTTGATACTATTATAAGTGCATAGTGTATAAAACAACTTCAAATCATAAGTATCAATCATAGGCGGCATGGGTACCATATATCATGTCGCCATACTAGTTCTACAATTAAAACCGCAAATGTCACGTATTTGGAAATTTGGGTTTCCATCCATGAACCGAGGCAAAAGATAGTCCTCAACCGATTCGAGACAATCTAGCCCATGTCTCCGGAGCAGCCGCAACTGCCCCTTAGATCGTCAGGGCCGGTCCACCGATGTGGATTATAGTGCCTGAACAATACGTTTCTCCGCCCTTTGGGGCGTAAACGAGCCAACGAATGACTCCATCGGACCTGGATCGTCCGATCAAACCGAGGCGCCTCGCAACAGCAACAACCACACAGGTGAAAAGTATATAAATGTCAGGGCTGGTAGGTCACTGACACCACCCTAGCTAGAAAGAAACGCATGCCCTCCCTGAGGTCCTCTCCCGTTTTTGGTTCACAACCGGGGTGCGAGGCTCGCGAATTCACGTTACACAAAGCTGTGCCACACAGGCTGTGCTTTGATCATCACCACAAGACTTTGCTTTTCAACAGAAGCCTCGATCAATTGCCACTTAGGCATGCCACACAGGCAAATCACTCCATGCGTTTGATATCCATCAATATATAACCCCTGAGCTCGTACGTCTCAGAGAAGGGCGTTAAGCAAGAGAATAAATTCTCCGCCGCCAAACAGATATATATTTAATAGAGATCAATCACACGGACTAAAATCCAATGTCAGACACACAGTCCATTTACAAGTCCGTTCTGGGTCTGAACGAAACCGGAGGCACCTAGTACCCCGCATATCCATCGATCTCCAAGTACGTCTGGACGATCACCAACTGTTTCCATCTTCTTGGGTGTACAGCCCAATCAAGATTATCAGTAATCACCCAAACGACGTGAAGACTTCTGGTCTTCGACCACCGTCTTCATCTTCGGCACCACGTCGAATCAGTTATTCAGAATGGGATAAACCCGGTCTTTCTGAATAACTCGCGTATATATTATAAAAGTGTTACACAAACACAACATACGCCTCATTCCAATTCAGAATATTCTTTTATTCAAATATTCCTATACTTTGGGAAAAGTTCCCATTAATTTTATCAAAGATAAATTCTTTAAATTTATTCTTTAATCTCCTTTGAATATCAATTCAAACTAGTCGGGATTAGCGAACCACACCGAAGTAATCATTTATTTTATTTCCCAATCCCAACCTATTCATCCCATGAAGTAAAACTGGTTATACTTCATATCTAACACCACGGTGTTATCGGTAAATTCAATTACCATTTCACGTTCAAATCTAATTAAAGATTTAACTATCGCTTGGAGTAAAACTGGTGATACTCCATTCTCGATCTTTTCAATCTAATTAAAGATTCATTAAAACTCCACTTAGTTTTAATCTTTAACTGGGTTAAAGAATCCGTGTCATTTAAAACACGGTTCACGATAAACCCAAAGTCACATTCATTAATTATCGGGTTAAAGAACGAGTGTTATTTAAAACACTGTTCACGATAAACCCAAAAATCAATATCAATTCAATTCCAATTAAATATTATTTAATTGGTACACTTCATTAAATCTAAATAAAAAGATTTAATCATTTCTCAACTGGGTTCAAGAACAGTGTTAGTGAAGACACCATTCACGACAAACCCAAATCACATTCGATATTCAATACAAGGCTCTGAATAGAAAACATATCGGCTTATATTCAATATCGAATTCTACGACTAACAAATGTCGTATTGGAAATAACGATATAAATATATATCTTTCAAATTTCCATAACAACACCTGTATAATCACGAATTCCAACATCGAAATATTCCGAAGACAATTTCGATTCAAATCCACTCCAATGCAATCATTGGAAATTCTGGTTATTTTCAAAACCATTCCAAATTCAATTTATTCATTTAAAAATAAATAGAATTATAATTCTAGTTCAAAACTAGTTCATTTCGATAAAAATCTATTTTTATCTTTTCAAATATGGAGTTTTTCATCCCAATCCTTTCTAAATCATTTCCTATGATTTTACACAAATTATTACTATTTTTAATAATTTTATCAAGGCCCGTACAGTCGATTTCCATCAATGGCCATCGAACTGCACTTACAGCGACCTTTTTCAAATTTGATTTGGACATAATTCCAAATCCAACCGTTAGATTTCAAATTTCTAATATTCGTTAGAAAGCTCTTTTCGATACGAACCCAACGGTTCCGGTTTTAGGAGAATCCGACGGTCGGATCTCCCGTAATGTCCGTTTGAAATAAATGGTCGAAATTCACGAACTGCCGCGGCGCGGCGCGTTCTATTCAGGCCATTATATTATATATATAATATATAATATATATTTCGTCGATTTCTATTTAAAACGAATTATATGAATAGTTTTAAATTCGTTTCAAAAGCAATTTCACTTCCTTTTCAATTCAATTCATTTCGAAATCGTTTTCAATTCAATTCATTTCGAAATCGTTTCCAATTCAATTCATTTCGAAATCGTTTTCAATTCAATTCTTTTCGAAATCGTTTTCAATTCAATTCATTTCGAAATCGTTTTCAATTCAATTCATTTCGAAATCGTTTTCAATTCAATTCATTTCGAAATCGTTTTCAATTCAATTCATTTCGAAATCGTTTTCAATTCAATTCATTTCGAAATCGTTTTCAATTCAATTCATTTCTATATAGTTCGAATTTCAAATCTATTCAATTTCAATTCGAATTTCTATTCTTTTCAAAATATTAGATTTTGAAATCACTTTCGATATTCATTATAAAATGAATAAAATCGATATAAATATCGTTCACGTCAAAATGGCGTCAATCTAATCAACACGGCTTCATATATTGACATTTTCAAATATTCTATTTCGAATATTTCTATTTCAAATATTTTTTTTCCAAATATTTCTATTTCAAATATTTTTTTTTCCAAATATTTCTATTTCAAAACTGGAATGAGACCCAATCAATTACCATATAATGTTAATTATATGGATTTTCTACAACACATGTATTTATCAACAACGATGAATAATCAACCATCATCCAAAGTGCATTCTACACTGTATAAGCATCAAATATAAATATTCAACGCTTATAGCAGCCTGTCAATCAATCGATCGACATACAACTAAACAATCGGGATTAGTGTACGTCAAATATCATCCCAATACCCGTGTGGGGTTTCAAGCAATTAAACACAGATTTTTATTTGTGTAGTTGGGCGATGTGTAAAATTTATCGTTCCAATCAATGTCCTTCAAATAGGTGTACATAAACAAACCGTCCGGTTTGTAAATGAATATTTATTTATTCACATTCACGTTAAAAATTATATTTTTAACGATCAAACTATTTTATTCAACCTATGAATTTTCTATTCAGTTCATTCTTTAAATAAAATGATATTTTTATTTTCTAACTTATTTTAGAAAATTTCGGCGGCATAACGGCACGATACTAGAAACGGGACAAGGCCTAGCCTTATCCCCGGTCTAGTGAAGGCCCACGCCATTCACACATCAATTAAATCTATTCATTTCACCAAACAATTCAATTTCAATCAAATAATCCAACTAATCTATGCAACCAAACAAACAAGTCCATGGTCTGTGGACGATTGTGTCGGGTGCTACTAAGCACCGTCTGCATCCTAGTATATATATATAACTAGAAAAGAAATTGAAGAGTGAGAAATTCTCACAGATAGCTATCCTAGCTCCATGGCACTTCATTGATAGAAATCTTCATCGCTATCGCATCTTCGTCATCTTCGTTGCCCGTATACACTGTATATATAAAAAATCACCTTTTTATATTCTCTATTATATATAAAAATCATATTTTTATCGCTAACTTCATATTGTGAAAATAGAATTTTCATCGCCATTTCATATTTGTAAAAATAGAATTTTCAAAAAAAAAAATATATATTTCGCCTTTATAAAAATAAAGATTTCCCTTTATAAAAATAAAGTTTATATTTTCCTCGAAGTAAAAATCATATTTTTATACCACTATGTTGTATAGATAAAAATTATATTTTTATCACGCTATTTTCCATATAAAGATTTCGCCTTTATAAAAACATGGACTTCGCTTTTTCAAATTTAAAGATTTCATCTTTATAAAAATCTCATTTTTATTTTTCTACACATATAAAGATGACATTTTTAATATCCCGATCATGTAAAAATTATATTTTTAACTCTTTACATAAACAAAAATCATATTTTGACATCACCTATATAGTAAAGACTATATTTTTAATACTTTAAAAATATAAAAATCATATTTTTATTTTGCCACTCGTATAAAAGTTATATTTTTATTACTTTAAAAATACAAAAATCATGTCTTGCTCCTTCTACATAATAAAAATCCCGTCTTTTCTCTTTTTAAAAGTATGATTTTTATTTTTGCAAGTTCAAATCTCTTTTTTTTATTAAAAGATTAAACCTTTTTCTATTTCAAAGTTTAGACCTTTAAAATAAAATCAGTTTTTATTTCTTTAAAAAAAATCAATTTTAAAATTCCTAAAAAAAATCAGTTTTAAAATTCCTAAAAAATCAGTTTTAAAATTCCTAAAAAAGCAGTTTTAAAATTCTATTTATATAAAATAAAAATAAAACAAATAAATTAAAAAAAACGACTTACAGGGGGGGGGGGGGGGGGGTTTGGGCGTTCGCTAGCGTCGGAGGTCGGAGGTGGTCGGAGCGGTGAGGGGAGGTGCGGCAGTGGTCCAGGCGGCGGAAGGGTTCGCGGTGGGTTAGGGTAAAAGGGGCGTCGGGTTTTTGGGTAGAGGGGGGGCTCGGTTGCGTCAGGGGAGGGGAAGAAGGAAGGAGGAAGAAGAGGAGGGGGTGCGCCGCCTCTGGCGCGGCGGTGGCCCATCGGGGGGTGGGGGGGGGGGGGGGGGCGATGCGGCGTTAATCGCCTGAGCGATTTGGTTTTTGTTTTTTTTTTTCTTTTTTTTTCTTTCTTCTGAATGAAAACGAGAAGAGGGGGGGGGGGGGTTATATGAAAAATATATATATATTTATTATTTTATTATTTAATTACTTTTAAAAGTTGACTTTCACATATGTCATCTAAACGAGGCCCACCGCCTGTCGTCCATAGCGTTTAACCCCCATTCCGAACACAATGGGATATGCCACGTAGGCTGATTCGACTGTTTGAATCAGTTTCTGTTAAATTTACATTTAAATCACTTTATTGAATTTTAAACGTACATTTCAAATTACCGGGGTCACATACTAACTCTAAAAATTCTCGAAAAATATTTTCTAGCTTCGTATTGACGATACGGTCCTAACAAAACTAGTTTCGTCGAATTCTGAGACCGTTAGAAAAATGACCATTTTCCAGTCGATTAAAATCAACTGAAACTGGTCAAACGCGTTTTCCTTTGCCACGCTCACATATTGATTCGAAAAATTATGAAATTTGAAATCTAGCAATAACTTGACATCACGGACCCAACAAAAGTGGTTTCGTCGAAATCCGAGGTCATTTGCAAAAAGTCAATTTTTAAGGGCCTGAATTCCATAGCGACTATTCAGAATTTTCAACTGGACATACCCTTTGATTCCCGCTACGAAATCTTGATTTTTCTGATTCGTTGGAAAGATATCATCAATTAGATTCCATTATTTTTGGTTTCACTAAAATCCGGATTGTTTTGCACCCGGTACATTCAATTGAAGTTTGAAATCGAATTATCGAACTACCGCGCCATTTTCAATTCTATTTATAATTATATATAATTATTTATATTCTAACGACGGCGTATATAATATATACGTCGAATTCCATTCAAAATAAATTCCTTATCGATTTTATTCAAAATAATCTATTTTAAATATTCAAAATTCGCTAAAATTGTCAAAATAAAAATTTTAAACTGGTCCAGATTTTCCGGGTTATTACAGCAGTATTCTTCGATACATCTAAATAGATTATTTAGAAAATGCAACAAAATTTTAAATCAATTACGTTTTTTTTTCGATTAATCAAACCGATCGTTAAGGAGGTTTGCTTACTGTGAGTAGCCAAAATCATTTTCTTTAAAGCAAAAAAAATGGTGCTTCTGCTTCTCCCGTGTTCTGCCAATATCTTCCGCTTCGTACTCTTACTCCCCTGTTTCTCTCGTCTTCTACCCATTGTTCTCTCTCGCATTCTACAAATACCCCTGTTTTTTTCTCTTTTGGATATTTTAAAAAAAAACCTAAAACCTCGATCCGAAAATCACGGACCTGATGAAATCGCGATTCAAGATCAGTTGCAGTAAATGTAAAAGCTAGTGTAGTTTTATCTATCGTATTACGAGTAAACTCTACTCTTTCTTCTTCAACCACAGTTGCAAGTTGCGATGACCATATTCTTTTATTTGTCAAAATTGTTAATTTCATTCAAATCACCCTAATTTTGCTAAATTCAATCAGAAGAATATCGGATTGGTTATCAGATCCATTGCGGTACTTCATTTATTCTACAATATTGCTAATGTTTATGGGATTTAATTATTCAGTTTGATATAAGTTAGTTCTTTTTTGATTGATATTAATAATCTTTTAGTTTGTAGACTGATAATTATCCAAATTTTATTAGGTTAGTAAAAGTGCGGGAAGAATATTTTGTTCTCTCACACACACATGATGAATGCACAGATCTATTTCTTCTCTAATCAGATCACTACACAAGCCCTTACGTTAACTTGGTCTAGAGAAGAAATTTTGAATTTCATTACTTATGATTTGCAACTTTGCCACATCCAATTCAACCTTTGGATAAGTCCTTCTCAGTTTAACCCATAAGTTTACTTCAACATTATAGAAACATGGTGATCTTGTATGAAAACTATGGTTTATAGTTGGGTTGTTCTAATTCTTTATAATTAAACCTTCATTTTCGAATAATGCTACTCAAGTTTTAATATATCTACTATCAAATTACATTAACTTTTAATTGAAACTGCAGATTTTTTTATGGGGCCAAGTTAAACTGTTTTTGTTGCAAATTATTGAGTTGTTCAACTTCTAGTTACATATGATGCCATATTAAGTAGGTGATTATACAACAGAACTTGCTAGCTTTATTATCAAAAAATCATGTTAAAGCCATTTTACAGATATATGGATAGCCTTGAGATATTGATATTTCAAATTATGTATCCTATTTTTATTATTTGATTAGTTGACTTGGGTTCTTCTAACATTTCAGTTTCTTCAAACACTACAAAATGCACAGGGAATTGTGACGGCTGATAGGCGTTGGCGGCCGTCGCAAGCCGTCGCAAAGTGCCGTCGCAATTTTAGTCGTCGCGATGCCAAAATTGCAACGGCTTGAGCGACGGCTCCGTTGCCATTTTAGCGACGGCTGGCAACGATAAATTGCTTACGTGGCAAGTAGTTGATTTTACCGCCAAGCCGTCGCAAGCCGTTGTTAAGCGTTACAATGTGGCCGTCGCAAGCCGTCGCAATATACAAACCAAATTGGCGTCGCATGTCGTCGCAAACCGTCGCAATTCTGGAAAAAAAAATTTGCACCGCAAACAGCAGTTCCATTCCTCAAGCCACACAACCACAAACCAATCCAATACCATCACATTGACCACTATCAGACCACTATTATCCCATCAATTCGTCACCAACTCAAACCAAATGAAAAAGAAACCAAAATTATAACCACCATCATAAAATATCATCACATAACATCCAAAACACTATATCCATCGTCATATATCGTCGTCATACACATCAAAACATACCATATCGTCATGAAAACACACCATAACGTCACCAAAACACACCATAACATCGTCAAACATACCATATCGTCATGAAAGCAAAGTATATGTACATACCTAAGAATAAACCAAAGTATATGTCATCCAAACTAATCTTCCGCCGCCTCGTCGTCGTCGTCATCTTCGCCTCCTTCACTTGTAGCATCTCCTCCCTGCCCAGGCATAAACCCATACTCCTGAAGGTAAGCTGCAATGCGCTCATCTACGTCATGTTGCATCTGGGTTTTTCGCCAGTCCATCATTTCGTTCATCTGCTCCTGCATCCGAGCAATAGTCTCCTCCTCCATCGACCTCCTAAAAGCACTCTGAGTAGCCTGCGAAATAATTAAGTTCACATTAAATTTATTAGCTCCTGATTGTAAAATAAAACGCGTTATGTTTCCAATTCAAAACATTAATATAAAATGCACTAATTAATACCCACAATTTATATATTTATGGCATCACATCGTTGTAAATTTTTAAGTTTGTAATTTAAGTCTTACCTCCTGATTACCGTATCCATATCGCCTGTTACGAGAAGGCGGCTTTATGATAGAGTCCCATATACGATCAGACTGCGCGACTGTAAGCTCCTCTTGTCCACTAGCCTGCAACACTCTAGTAGACTCTGTGTAGTATCTCTCCTACATACCAATACAATTTTAACACCAATGTTGTAAAATTTACTTATATATTGTGATATGAACGAATATGAAACATTTTAATTCATACGGATAAGCATATTTACCATTACACCCGCACTCTTCGAATCCGCCCATTCATACGTAACATTTCCTTCCTCGTCGGTATGCTCCACCGCATGTGTACGTCTGAATACCTCTGCCATCGAAGGCTCTCTTCCGATCTTTGCATGCTGAGTAAACATACAGTAATAAAATTATTGAAAATATGAATAAATGATATACACTAAATTTTAACGTGAACATAAGCTACAAATATTTAAAATTTATACGACATATCTGTTGCAATCATATAATGTGCATATAAAATAACTTGAATTATTAACATCAGTCATCGCTATCATTACATAATTCGTAAACGAGAAGAACAATATTGCATAACATACATAGTCAACATTATCATTACATAAATCAGAATAGTAAATAACGTAAGTAAATTCCTAGCTAAGAACAATCAACATCATTATTAATTACATAGCTCAGAATAGTACATTAATCGACCCTTTCTTACCGGTTCGGGGTTGATACATCCAACTACGATCACGAAAATAATCGGACATTTTCCTGATTTTCAACAAATATGTTAGAAAATTCGATCGAATACTATATTAATTGAAATCTTGTAAAATTTCATTTATAACTACTACATGTTTTCGTTTATTACCTTTTTGCTTTGACGCCCAGTCTACCTACTTCCCATTACAA
The DNA here is from genome assembly GCA_030737875.1 of Allium sativum. Classification (NCBI taxonomy): domain Eukaryota; kingdom Viridiplantae; phylum Streptophyta; class Magnoliopsida; order Asparagales; family Amaryllidaceae; genus Allium; species Allium sativum. The sequence goes on along the minus strand of CM060924.1, from coordinate 937,479,064 downwards.
ATATAATAACGCAAGTATATTTTATAAATCATTTCAGGTTAAACGGTTCTACAAAATTTCGGCAGCACTTCCCTTTGGTCCCTGTATCGTACACAAATGCGTGTACACAGGGAACAAAAAGGAAGTACCATCGAAATTTTGTTAACCGTTTAACCTGGAATGATTTATAAAATATGCTTACGTTATTATATTTGTAACTTGTCCGAAATACTAGGACAAATCCAACAATATTGTATCAGATGAATATAGATTTCCGTTTTGTATAAAAACGAATACCCATATAACGATCATATACAACAAATGTCGGACGGGGCCAAATTTATCTAAGGGGTTCACATAAATAGTCAAAAAAACATTTAACCTAAGTTTAAATAAAAAAAACAACTCAAATGAAAAAAGCGCGCTTTATGTGCTTTGGGCTTTTTTGCGCTTTGTTAATAGGTGCGCCTTAAACTTCAAAAAAGCCCCTTAGTTGCGCCTTGCGCCTTTTTCAGTCTACGCTCGCGCGTTAACTACATAGCGTTTATATAATATTTTTGCCTAATTTCAATTTGTAAAATAACATGATAGTGAAAATTATGAAGTATAAATTAGTTTTAGTTAATTTTAGTTTAATGTATAAATTATGAAGTTAATTTTAATAAATTAGTTTCAATTTTTGAAATACAAACTAAGCTTTCAAGTTAAATATTTAATTTCAATTCAAATTTAAGGTGCTACGTTATAAATATGTGATAATCATAATCAAGTTACTACAGCAAACCAATCACGTTTACATACATGATAATCGTCGTTTTCATGCTCCTAAATCAAAGTACATATGTGATAATCAATGATTTTAACCTCCTAATCAATTCCACTTATTCTCAAATCAATGTATAACAAAAGCAACATCATATGCATCTCACAAGACAACCAATTTCATGTCCATAGACACTGAATTTACAACCCAATTTAAACATACAAATTAACCCTAAATAACTCTAAATAACCCTAATTAAACATGAAATAGAGTTTAGAAGACATACCGGCACGATTTGAGAGGATTGGAGGGGCTGAAATCGGAGCAAGGGGGAGCGACGGCGGCAGAGAGGTTTTTTTTTTTTAATTTCGTTGCAGAAGTGATTTGGGGAAGAAGGAGTGACAGGTAATTATCTCGTGGCTTGCGACGGCTTGCGACGGCCGCTTTTTTAGCCGTCGCAAGCCGTCGCCCTCCCCCGTTGCAGTTCCAGCCGCTTCTTGTAGTGAAACATCAACATCCAAACAATCATAACAATGGCAAGCAATATTAAGTTTTCCCTATAGCTGGACATAACAATGCTAATGGCCATGGTTATGAATGCACCGTATGGATCAGAATCTGTGTCGAATCCGTCAAAATTCATGGAGAGCATGGCGTCTGTCAGTTTGTATCCAATAGTGGAAAAAGCTACGATGATGCAAAGAAATTAAGAGGCATACTGTGATACAACAAGCAAGTCCATGCTGATCTACATCTGAGCCAAAGGTACTGTTTATCTAGCCTACCGATGAAAAACTACCTCTCAATCATAAGAATATGATATCTTCCTGCCAATTTGATAGAGTAGAGGTTCGATACGTAGAGAGAGGATTCCATCATTTTGTAAGCTCAATCAAATGCTTCTAGGCTAGGAGCAGGCTAGGAACAAGTGAATATAAATGATATCTCTTCGTATTTTGTTTAGAGCTGGCTGACAACTAAATTAAATCAAAATGATTTTCTTTCATGTAATTTTTTGGGTACATTTCTGCATGATTTGATTTTACTGCAACTTCGATCAGTATACGTAGATTCTCCATTCAAACGTTGATGGCATAGATGTTAATTTTGGGGTAGAATAGAATACCTACTTCTATTTTTTGTTTGAGAAGAGTGCAAAAACGAAGAGGTAACCATATAGCAATCCAATAAGTAACGTCCAATAATTTCTTTTCATCTTAGTACCAAAGTGTTTTACCTAAAAAAATCACTTTTAAGTATATTATTAATATCTTGATTATACTATTAAAATAAAAGAGATATGTCACGTTAGATTTAATTTTGACGTGAGCGGGAAGACCATAATTTTTATACCATGATCATTTGTTCGTTCATAATGAGTAAATTAATGTGTCAATGCTTAGTGGACAGTAAAAATCATATTTTGCTTGTGTATTTAATGACTCGGCCTTTTAAATATAGAAACCCAAAAAGGGTTAAACTTGTGATCGTATCAGATGGTATAAGAATTTATATGAGTTTAATCTTGAAATTTTTTCATTTTATATGGGCTTTAAAACTATAACCATTAAATCAGAGTAAGGTTGATTTAGGCTAAAGTAAATATTATTTAAATTGAAATTTATTTTTGCAAACAATTTCCAATGAAAATGTAAAAATACATGGAATTTCAATTACACTGAATTTTGCATTTTGAATATTAAGATACCTTACTTAAGACATGTTTTGTTTACCATCTAATCATAAGTTCATCAACAAAAACATGTTCAGCTTATCATGTGATTATAAGTTCACCAAGAAAATTGTAAATAAACCACAAGCAGAGCATTGGATAACTGAAGTATAGTTTAATAATCATCAAAGAATCAAATTTCTTGTATACAGAATTATAGAAACGACTAAAAGTAATATCAAACCATTTAACTCTGAAGTTATGTTCATAAACATGAGAAAATTTAAATCCGCAGTTAACATAACTTGGGAATTTTGCCCACTATATTGGGCTCAGTTCAGGTACAAACCTTACAATATAATTTGGTAGTTTGATTCCTAATAAAATCTTTCCTCCTTTGCATGTACATTTAGTCATTTGGAACGCATGACTATAACAAAGTATGTTTGTATACTTATGTGGGATATGAAAATTTCGGTAAAACAGGAGAAAAGCATGATGCCTGAGCACATGATTCTTCATTACTGATTTTTTATTCTGCATATATTTTCAATTACTACGCTTATTAATAACGTTATAAAAGAAACACCAAAATGCTTACCACTTTGTTATGAGGAATTCACAGATAGATGGAATTTCCAAAGGTGTAAGATGCTACGGCTACATGATATCTGCTCATATACTTCAGATCTTCTTATATTATATCACAGCATGACATATTTCAAAATTTACAAGCATATGGGAAATTGTGTCGATGTTAGACGGTAAGTGTCACTTGTGTCCTTAATCAAGTAGAATACATGCCTACATTTGCTTACATTATATAGTTTGATGTATTCATATGCTAATATGGTTGAAAACACTGTTTTTTATTTCTAACTAAAAGGATACGTTCAGATGTCAGCATAATTGTGTTGCGAAAAAAAAAACGGATAGGAATGGATTGATGGTGAGGCAAAACAAACAACAGATAGTCACCAACAAAGCAATCAAAGATCTAGTAATAAAAGAAATAACATAAGAGGTTTATAGTGGTTCCACTAACGTCTTGTTAGTGTACGTCCACTTAGGGAGAGGAGATTTTATTACTTTTCTCAATAAGAAAAATTACAAGACTGATAGTAGGGAAGAAGAAGAACTTTTAGGGATGATACCTCGTATTTTTGAGATGATAATACATTAACCTAATCCCTATCCTTATATAAGGATTAATGCTTGGGGTTGAAGTAATTGATTAATGATATAAATCAATGCCTAATTAATTCTCCAATTTTTCTGATAGGCTTCCTTCTTTAACCAACCAATTAGGGAATTAATTTCTTACTTCATTATCCCAAAAAAGAAACCTTTTTCAAATCTTTCCACTTATGTAGGTAATTTATTACTTATCCATTTTAGAAATAAAAGAGCAATAAATTTCTGATATCTTCCAAATCTTCTGCAAATTGGAAATATTATATTCCTAAATTAACAATATTTCCCAAATCTTCTCTAATTGGAAATATTCTATCACCATAATCAATAATATCTTCCAATCTTCAGCAAATGGAAATATTTTATCACAAATTCTATCAAATTGCGTCCTAATACGATGATCGAAGCATGACAAAGGAGAACTAAATTGCTCAACTAAAACATATATAGCTACCCTGGCATTCCAAAATTTATGCAACTATTTTATGCAATTGCTATATTTATTTTTATGAAAAGGAACTTAATACAAAGAGGTTTGGTAAGATGTGTTATTGCAGGCTTGCAATGTGATTGATGTATTGTTTTAAGTTTTAGTGGGGGAGATAAAAATTTCGGGTTACTACCAACATTTATGTTCTTTTGTTACTTATATTCTGCTGTGCTACAAAATAAGCATGCATCTTACTACAACGAATGATAACGTATAGCCTACAAGTTTCTATGAGTGAGAGATCGGAAATATTCACTGACATGGATTATTTATTCTCTACAATAGCCGGAAAAACAAACCGACATCAATTTTTTCAGGTGTTTATGCATGTGTACGTGTAAGTATATGGACATACACGTTAAACGACACACAATACTCATGCACACAACACACACGCTCCCACGCACACACAAGCGCGCGCACACACAAATATATGTATATATATATATATATATATATATATATATATATATATATATATATATATATATATATATATATATGTGTGGGGGGTGCATGTGCGTGTGTGTACATATCTATGCATGTGCACGTGCTTATATTATCTTCTTTGGATTGGTGAACAGATTGTTATAATTCTAAATCTACAGAAAAAAGGATATCTACATCAAAAAACATGGAATAAACTACAAGTACATATCAACCAATCCAATGCGTGAGATAGAGCTTCCACAGTTCCACCTTGGACTAATCTTCATCTGAACAAATAAGCGATGATACGTTGTGCTCGATGCGTTAAGAAAGTCATATTTTGACATATTTGATCTTCTTTATTTTGCCCATCGAGGCATCTTCTCACAGAGCATGACATCCTTTTGCACGTTTTAACATGGTTGGCTTTCACTTTATGCATAATATATTTCTGTTTGACTGCTTATGAAATCAGACAATCGATTCCACTGTGAAACTTTTGAAAACCCGCTTTCTCTAGAGTTTCTTTCCATCAATTAATGTAGTCAGTCATGTTGGGGAGCATATTTGTTATTTTCTTCACCTGTTTAATACTGCATAAGCTTACTACAAGCCTTTTATGGAGTTGCTGTTATTATAGTATGGAGTTGCTTTTACTATACAACACTCTGACCTTACTATAAGTTTACACCTTCATATTTTTCCTTCTGTATAATGCTACCCACTATCAACCAACTTTCAATGTATGTGCATTTCCTACTTACCACATGCTATCATCACGAATCACATATATCTTTCATACTCTACTATATTTTGTACTACTACAAGTAGGATGCCTGAAATAACACCTGCAGTTGATAATCAATAACAATATCTACACTCTCTCTGTGTCTGACTTCCTATGGCAGTGTTTAACGGAAGTCATGCAAGAAAATTCTGTCTACAGTTTGAGATTTACGTGTAACATGATTTGGACCTATCTGCTTCAGTAATATGTTATAACACGTTCCGCCAACATTTGCTGGAATTCACTTACCGATACAATTTTAGTGTTATATAATATTTCTGTAATAAGTTATACTGGTTTGCACTTACCTATATAATTTCTAAATGACTAACTGTATCTCCCCTCCATTTGCTGACCACCATGTAGTTCTAAACAGATTCATTAGATAAGCATCGGTTTAAGCATATTTATTTCTGTTGACTCATTTTTCAGTCAAAATCGCATCATCAGCAAAGAACTGCCCGGAACTCCTATCAGATGACCTTTTCTGGGCCCGAAAACAGCAATTACGGTGCTGTGCACTGTAACTCTTGTAGATCTCTGAATTAGCTTCAGTTTGAGCTTTGGTTTGGCTCAATCGGACTTACGGTTTGAAAGTTATGCCCGTTTCCGTGAAAGGGTGTAATCTGGCTATCTCCTGGATCGGTTCGCCCCCCCTCGGATCGTCCTCATGCTTCGCGACCCGATCCGACTGCTCCAGCACGTCTCAGCATCATTAGCAATCAGACCTCGGTTCGTGGGGACCTCACCACGATCCGACCTCACCGCGATCCGCTCCTACGGTCCGATCCTCTGACGCGTGACGAAGCCCTTGAACGAGTCCACCACGACCCGAATCGTGTGGATCTGGCGCCACGTGTCCTCAACAACCAACTTGACCCGTTCTACCACAAATCACGGTCCGATCCGACTACCTCGGGATGGGCGCCACGTATCCCCGCGAACCGACTTCTGTATCAGCCCTCCTACGGCTATAAATACACCATTTGAAGGCATTTTCAAGGATCTTTTGGCTCTTCTTCATCCCTACTTCCTCCATTATTGAAGTACAAGGACTTTGTACTTTAGATCAGCCAAATTCTTCTCTCTTCTCCTCAATTAACACGTGGTTTACGTGTATAAACTTCTGTAATTTCGGTTAACACGAGGATTTCGTGTATAAACCACAAGCAAATAGCATTGTAATAGTTTTCCTAGGATTTAAGAAACTATAAAGTGGACGTAGGCTTGGATCGAGCCGAACCACTATAAAAACCTTGTGTGTCTCCTCTTTATTTACTCTTTTCTGCATTCTGTGATCTGCGATCTGCATTTGGGTGTTAGGCCCAATTTTTGGTCTAACATTTTGGCGCGCCAGGAAGGGGGGCACACAAAAACTTCAACTTCTAGCTTGAAAGGAAACTCAATGGCGAACAAAAGGAAGAAGACCGGAACTTCTTCTCATGCCGATGACGCTGAAGGCACAAGGAACGAGGCAAGCCAGGAAGCTTCCTCTCATGAAGACCCATCAGCCTACCTGACTAGAGACGAGATGGATGGAGTTCTCGCTGAATTGAGGACCCAGATGGCAAGGCATGACGATCTCCTCCAGAAACAACAGGAAATGATCAACCAATTCTTCGCTCGGATGGATGGAAGGCCGGGCAACATTCAGCTCGCTGGAAACAATGCAGAAGTTGCTCCAGCGATTGACCAAAATCGGGTCGGATCGCCCTCTTTGCGAAACCCTCAGATCAGGCTCACCACGACTCGCATCGCAGATGGACTCGGGGGCAATCCCCCCATTCAACAGCAGAACTCGTCTCGTGATACATTTCTGCACCGCCACCCGGATCGTGGAACACTACAAGGCTCACGATCCGATCCCAACAACTCGCTCCCGCCTGCGCAACAACAACCAGTTCGTGACCTACCTCCTGGACCCAGTCGGATCGCCCCCCAGCTTCACGACCTGGACTCACGAGCTATACTCCACGAACCCGCTTCGCGAGATGGACTCCACGATCCCAGACTGGATCGGTTCGCTCCACCTGATCCACGATTCGCCAACCTCGATCCGCGGTCCACGAGACGCGATCCCCAGGCAACGGCTCAACAGCAGCTTCCATACTCTCCTGCATTCAACGCTGGGGGCACCAGCTCTGATCATGGCAATTTGCAACAACTTTTTGAAGGAAATAGGTTAGCAGATCTGATTCAACGCCTCTCGAGAGGCCGCACTTATCAGAACGACGTGGATGACGTCAATCACAATCCGTTCACACCGGAAATCAGGAATTCTCGCAATCCCCCAGATTTCAAACTTCCACAACTAGAGCCTTACAACGGCAGGACCGATCCTGCCGTGCATCTCATGCGCTACAAACGACATATGGAAGTTCAATCGGCATCGGAAAACGTCATGGCAAAATGTTTCCCCCTCTTTCTGACTGATATAGCAGCCATGTGGATTCGGCAGCTAGAGACAGAATCGATCAACAGTTGGAACATGTTGGTCGCTCGCTTCCTTGAACAGTTTCGGGTTCACATCGCACGACCCAAAAACGTCATGTCACTCACCACAATCAAGCAGAGGCCCAGAGAAACTCTGCGATCATTTCTGGAAAGATTCAACGTTGCAGCAGCATCAGTTGACCGCCCTGAACCGTCGATGGTACTGATGGCAGCGGTATCCGGTGTCTTGGACAACTCGGAGTTCAAAAAATCTTTGCATCGAGACCCACCACGGAATCTCAGCGAATTCTACCTTGAAGCAGACAGATTTCTGCGGGAAGAAGATGCAACTTCTGAGAAGCGCACTCTCGACGTTAACATGCTTAATGACGGAGGACCGTCAGATTCTGGAAATGGCAAAGGAAAAGCTGCTGTCAAGAATGAACGCAACACTCAGCCTCGGAGAGGGCCTAGATATGATAAATACACTGAACTTAATGACACTCTAAGCAACATCTACATGGACACAAACGGTGCTGTCTCCTACCCAAAGCCTCCCAGGAGGGAGTCATCGCAAAGAGAACGCGATTCTGGAAAGCACTGCATATTCCATGACATGGACGGTCATGACACCAATGACTGTAGACATCTTCGTGATCTGATTGAGGAACGGGTTAGACGTGGAGAACTGCCCGAATATGTGAAACAACCACCACCTGCCCCCCAGAGAGGGGATGACCCTGCATCGAGCTCTCGCGGGCTCATCATCAACTGATCTGGATGAGATCAGCCTTCAGTTCCTGCATTTCTTAGGCTTTAGGATTTATTTTTGCTTTCGTTAGGTTTTCCGATTGGTTGGATCGGAGTACACACGTACGGGGTTAGGATTTATCCCCAAGGCGTGCTCTGCATTCGGTGACAAACCAATCAGGATTTGCTTTGGTTTTGTATTTTGAATTTAATAAGGAAAGACTTCCCAAGCATGGATTATGTTTGGTGAACTCAAGTATCTTGTCAGGATGTGGCGAGATCCTAAACTTCGGCCGAGTATGGTTTATACTCACTTCGGAATCTTAAGTATGGATTATATTTGGGAATGGCAGAGTATGGTTTATACTCAGAGTATGTTTTATACTCACTTTGGAATTCTAAGTATGGATTATACTTAGGAATGGAAAACGGTCTTGTCAGGATGTGACAAAAGAACTCGAGTATGGATTATACTCGTAGTTGATGAGCTCCGGCTCCTAACTGGATCCGTCCAGTATAAACAAACTCCTATGGCATTTCCTTGGTCGTCTTGCTCCGGTAAGGCCGTCTCGGAATTATTCATGCATTCTTTGTTTTAACTTATTGCAGGTACGGATCTCTGGTTTTCTGGCCTTAATACGATCCGGCGTGATCGTCGTATTATGGACTTCTTTTATTATCCAGAACACGTCTTCCTTATCAGCAAGATATGTTCTGGGGGGAAAACATGTTGACTCATTTTTCAGTCAAAATCGCATCATCAGCAAAGAACTGCCCGGAACTCCTATCAGATGACCTTTTCTGGGCCCGAAAACAGCAATTACGGTGCTGGGCACTGTAACTCTTGTAGATCTCTGAATTAGCTTCAGTTTGAGCTTTGGTTTGGCTCAATCGGACTTACGGTTTGAAAGTTATGCCCGTTTCCGTGAAAGGGTGTAATCTGGCTATCTCCTGGATCGGTTCGCCCCCCCTCGGATCGTCCTCATGCTTCGCGACCCGATCCGACTGCTCCAGCACGTCTCAGCATCATTAGCAATCAGACCTCGGTTCGTGGGGACCTCACCACGATCCGACCTCACCGCGATCCGCTCCTACGGTCCGATCCTCTGACGCGTGACGAAGCCCTTGAACGAGTCCACCACGACCCGAATCGTGTGGATCTGGCGCCACGTGTCCTCAACAGCCAACTTGACCCGTTCTACCACAAATCACGGTCCGATCCGACTACCTCGGGATGGGCGCCACGTATCCCCGCGAACCGACTTCTGTATCAGCCCTCCTACGGCTATAAATACACCATTTGAAGGCATTTTCAAGGATCTTTTGGCTCTTCTTCATCCCTACTTCCTCCATTATTGAAGTACAAGGACTTTGTACTTTAGATCAGCCAAATTCTTCTCTCTTCTCCTCAATTAACACGTGGTTTACGTGTATAAACTTCTGTAATTTCGGTTAACACGAGGATTTCGTGTATAAACCACAAGCAAATAGCATTGTAATAGTTTTCTTAGGATTTAAGAAACTATAAAGTGGACGTAGGCTTGGATCGAGCCGAACCACTATAAAAACCTTGTGTGTCTCCTCTTTATTTACTCTTTTCTGCATTCTGTGATCTGTGATCTGCATTTGGGTGTTAGGCCCAATTTTTGGTCTAACATTTTGGCGCGCCAGGAAGGGGGGCACACAAAAACTTCAACTTCTAGCTTGAAAGGAAACTCAATGGCGAACAAAAGGAAGAAGACTGGAACTTCTTCTCATGCCGATGACGCTGAAGGCACAAGGAACGAGGCAAGCCAGGAAGCTTCCTCTCATGAAGACCCATCAGCCTACCTGACTAGAGACGAGATGGATGGAGTTCTCGCTGAATTGAGGACCCAGATGGCAAGGCATGACGATCTCCTCCAGAAACAACAGGAAATGATCAACCAATTCTTCGCTCGGATGGATGGAAGGCCGGGCAACATTCAGCTCGCTGGAAACAATGCAGAAGTTGCTCCAGCGATTGACCAAAATCGGGTCGGATCGCCCTCTTTGCGAAACCCTCAGATCGGGCTCACCACGACTCGCGTCGCAGATGGACTCGGGGGCAATCCCCCCATTCAACAGCAGAACTCGTCTCGTGATACATTTCTGCACCGCGACCCGGATCGTGGAACACTACAAGGCTCACGATCCGATCCCAACAACTCGCTCCCGCCTGCGCAACAACAACCAGTTCGTGACCTACCTCCTGGACCCAGTCGGATCGCCCCCCAGCTTCACGACCTGGACTCACGAGCTATACTCCACGAACCCGCTTCGCGAGATGGACTCCACGATCCCAGACTGGATCGGTTCGCTCCACCTGATCCACGATTCGCCAACCTCGATCCGCGGTCCACGAGACGCGATCCCCAGGCAACGGCTCACCAGCAGCTTCCATACTCTCCTGCATTCAACGCTGGGGGCACCAGCTCTGATCATGGCAATTTGCAACAACTTTTTGAAGGAAATAGGTTAGCAGATCTGATTCAACGCCTCTCGAGAGGCCGCACTTATCAGAACGACGTGGATGACGTCAATCACAATCCGTTCACACCGGAAATCAGGAATTCTCGCAATCCCCCAGATTTCAAACTTCCACAACTAGAGCCTTACAACGGCAGGACCGATCCTACCGTGCATCTCATGCGCTACAAACGACATATGGAAGTTCAATCGGCATCGGAAAACGTCATGGCAAAATGTTTCCCCCTCTTTCTGACTGATATAGCAGCCATGTGGATTCGGCAGCTAGAGACAGAATCGATCAACAGTTGGAACATGTTGGTCGCTCGCTTCCTTGAACAGTTTCGGGTTCACATCGCACGACCCAAAAACGTCATGTCACTCACCACAATCAAGCAGAGGCCCAGAGAAACTCTGCGATCATTTCTGGAAAGATTCAACGTTGCAGCAGCATCAGTTGACCGCCCTGAACCGTCGATGGTACTGATGGCAGCGGTATCCGGTGTCTTGGACAACTCGGAGTTCAAAAAATCTTTGCATCGAGACCCACCACGGAATCTCAGCGAATTCTACCTTGAAGCAGACAGATTTCTGCGGGAAGAAGATGCAACTTCTGAGAAGCGCACTCTCGACGTTAACATGCTTAATGACGGAGGACAGTCAGATTCTGGAAATGGCAAAGGAAAAGCTGCTGTCAAGAATGAACGCAACACTCAGCCTCGGAGAGGGCCTAGATATGATAAATACACTGAACTTAATGACACTCTAAGCAACATCTACATGGACACAAACGGTGTTGTCTCCTACCCAAAGCCTCCCAGGAGGGAGCCATCGCAAAAAGAACGCGATTCTGGAAAGCACTGCATATTCCATGACATGGACGGTCATGACACCAATGACTGTAGACATCTTCGTGATCTGATTGAGGAACGGGTTAGACGTGGAGAACTGCCCGAATATGTGAAACAACCACCACCTGCCCCCCAGAGAGGGGATGACCCTGCATCGAGCTCTCGCGGGCTCATCATCAACTGATCTGGATGAGATCAGCCTTCAGTTCCTGCATTTCTTAGGCTTTAGGATTTATTTTTGCTTTCGTTAGGTTTTCCGATTGGTTGGATCGGAGTACACACGTACGGGGTTAGGATTTATCCCCAAGGCGTGCTCTGCATTCGGTGACAAACCAATCAGGATTTGCTTTGGTTTTGTATTTTGAATTTAATAAGGAAAGACTTCCCAAGCATGGATTATGTTTGGTGAACTCAAGTATCTTGTCAGGATGTGGCGAGATCCTAAACTTCGGCCGAGTATGGTTTATACTCACTTCGGAATCTTAAGTATGGATTATATTTGGGAATGGCAGAGTATGGTTTATACTCAGAGTATGTTTTATACTCACTTTGGAATTCTAAGTATGGATTATACTTAGGAATGGAAAACGGTCTTGTCAGGATGTGACAAAAGAACTCGAGTATGGATTATACTCGTAGTTGATGAGCTCCGGCTCCTAACTGGATCCGTCCAGTATAAACAAACTCCTATGGCATTTCCTTGGTCGTCTTGCTCCGGTAAGGCCGTCTCGGAATTATTCATGCATTCTTTGTTTTAACTTATTGCAGGTACGGATCTCTGGTTTTCTGGCCTTAATACGATCCGGCGTGATCGTCGTATTATGGACTTCTTTTATTATCCAGAACACGTCTTCCTTATCAGCAAGATATGTTCTGGGGGGAAAACATGTTGACTCATTTTTCAGTCAAAATCGCATCATCAGCAAAGAACTGCCCGGAACTCCTATCAGATGACCTTTTCTGGGCCCGAAAACAGCAATTACGGTGCTGGGCACTGTAACTCTTGTAGATCTCTGAATTAGCTTCAGTTTGAGCTTTGGTTTGGCTCAATCGGACTTACGGTTTGAAAGTTATGCCCGTTTCCGTGAAAGGGTGTAATCTGGCTATCTCCTGGATCGGTTCGCCCCCCCTCGGATCGTCCTCATGCTTCGCGACCCGATCCGACTGCTCCAGCACGTCTCAGCATCATTAGCAATCAGACCTCGGTTCGTGGGGACCTCACCACGATCCGACCTCACCGCGATCCGCTCCTACGGTCCGATCCTCTGACGCGTGACGAAGCCCTTGAACGAGTCCACCACGACCCGAATCGTGTGGATCTGGCGCCACGTGTCCTCAACAGCCAACTTGACCCGTTCTACCACAAATCACGGTCCGATCCGACTACCTCGGGATGGGCGCCACGTATCCCCGCGAACCGACTTCTGTATCAGCCCTCCTACGGCTATAAATACACCATTTGAAGGCATTTTCAAGGATCTTTTGGCTCTTCTTCATCCCTACTTCCTCCATTATTGAAGTACAAGGACTTTGTACTTTAGATCAGCCAAATTCTTCTCTCTTCTCCTCAATTAACACGTGGTTTACGTGTATAAACTTCTGTAATTTCGGTTAACACGAGGATTTCGTGTATAAACCACAAGCAAATAGCATTGTAATAGTTTTCTTAGGATTTAAGAAACTATAAAGTGGACGTAGGCTTGGATCGAGCCGAACCACTATAAAAACCTTGTGTGTCTCCTCTTTATTTACTCTTTTCTGCATTCTGTGATCTGCGATCTGCATTTGGGTGTTAGGCCCAATTTTTGGTCTAACATTTTGGCGCGCCAGGAAGGGGGGCACACAAAAACTTCAACTTCTAGCTTGAAAGGAAACTCAATGGCGAACAAAAGGAAGAAGACTGGAACTTCTTCTCATGCCGATGACGCTGAAGGCACAAGGAACGAGGCAAGCCAGGAAGCTTCCTCTCATGAAGACCCATCAGCCTACCTGACTAGAGACGAGATGGATGGAGTTCTCGCTGAATTGAGGACCCAGATGGCAAGGCATGACGATCTCCTCCAGAAACAACAGGAAATGATCAACCAATTCTTCGCTCGGATGGAAGGCCGGGCAACATTCAGCTCGCTGGAAACAATGCAGAAGTTGCTCCAGCGATTGACCAAAATCGGGTCGGATCGCCCTCTTTGCGAAACCCTCAGATCGGGCTCACCACGACTCGCGTCGCAGATGGACTCGGGGGCAATCCCCCCATTCAACAGCAGAACTCGTCTCGTGATACATTTCTGCACCGCGACCCGGATCGTGGAACACTACAAGGCTCACGATCCGATCCCAACAACTCGCTCCCGCCTGCGCAACAACAACCAGTTCGTGACCTACCTCCTGGACCCAGTCGGATCGCCCCCCAGCTTCACGACCTGGACTCACGAGCTATACTCCACGAACCCGCTTCGCGAGATGGACTCCACGATCCCAGACTGGATCGGTTCGCTCCACCTGATCCACGATTCGCCAACCTCGATCCGCGGTCCACGAGACGCGATCCCCAGGCAACGGCTCACCAGCAGCTTCCATACTCTCCTGCATTCAACGCTGGGGGCACCAGCTCTGATCATGGCAATTTGCAACAACTTTTTGAAGGAAATAGGTTAGCAGATCTGATTCAACGCCTCTCGAGAGGCCGCACTTATCAGAACGACGTGGATGACGTCAAACACAATCCGTTCACACCGGAAATCAGGAATTCTCGCAATCCCCCAGATTTCAAACTTCCACAACTAGAGCCTTACAACGGCAGGACCGATCCTACCGTGCATCTCATGCGCTACAAACGACATATGGAAGTTCAATCGGCATCGGAAAACGTCATGGCAAAATGTTTCCCCCTCTTTCTGACTGATATAGCAGCCATGTGGATTCGGCAGCTAGAGACAGAATCGATCAACAGTTGGAACATGTTGGTCGCTCGCTTCCTTGAACAGTTTCGGGTTCACATCGCACGACCCAAAAACGTCATGTCACTCACCACAATCAAGCAGAGGCCCAGAGAAACTCTGCGATCATTTCTGGAAAGATTCAACGTTGCAGCAGCATCAGTTGACCGCCCTGAACCGTCGATGGTACTGATGGCAGCGGTATCCGGTGTCTTGGACAACTCGGAGTTCAAAAAATCTTTGCATCGAGACCCACCACGGAATCTCAGCGAATTCTACCTTGAAGCAGACAGATTTCTGCGGGAAGAAGATGCAACTTCTGAGAAGCGCACTCTCGACGTTAACATGCTTAATGACGGAGGACCGTCAGATTCTGGAAATGGCAAAGGAAAAGCTGCTGTCAAGAATGAACGCAACACTCAGCCTCGGAGAGGGCCTAGATATGATAAATACACTGAACTTAATGACACTCTAAGCAACATCTACATGGACACAAACGGTGCTGTCTCCTACCCAAAGCCTCCCAGGAGGGAGCCATCGCAAAGAGAACGCGATTCTGGAAAGCACTGCATATTCCATGACATGGACGGTCATGACACCAATGACTGTAGACATCTTCGTGATCTGATTGAGGAACGGGTTAGACGTGGAGAACTGCCCGAATATGTGAAACAACCACCACCTGCCCCCCAGAGAGGGGATGACCCTGCATCGAGCTCTCGCGGGCTCATCATCAACTGATCTGGATGAGATCAGCCTTCAGTTCCTGCATTTCTTAGGCTTTAGGATTTATTTTTGCTTTCGTTAGGTTTTCCGATTGGTAGGATCGGAGTACACACGTACGGGGTTAGGATTTATCCCCAAGGCGTGCTCTGCATTCGGTGACAAACCAATCAGGATTTGCTTTGGTTTTGTATTTTGAATTTAATAAGGAAAGACTTCCCAAGCATGGATTATGTTTGGTGAACTCAAGTATCTTGTCAGGATGTGGCGAGATCCTAAACTTCGGCCGAGTATGGTTTATACTCACTTCGGAATCTTAAGTATGGATTATATTTGGGAATGGCAGAGTATGGTTTATACTCAGAGTATGTTTTATACTCACTTTGGAATTCTAAGTATGGATTATACTTAGGAATGGAAAACGGTCTTGTCAGGATGTGACAAAAGAACTCGAGTATGGATTATACTCGTAGTTGATGAGCTCCGGCTCCTAACTGGATCCGTCCAGTATAAACAAACTCCTATGGCATTTCCTTGGTCGTCTTGCTCCGGTAAGGCCGTCTCGGAATTATTCATGCATTCTTTGTTTTAACTTATTGCAGGTACGGATCTCTGGTTTTCTGGCCTTAATACGATCCGGCGTGATCGTCGTATTATGGACTTCTTTTATTATCCAGAACACGTCTTCCTTATCAGCAAGATATGTTCTGGGGGGAAAACATGTTGACTCATTTTTCAGTCAAAATCGCATCATCAGCAAAGAACTGCCCGGAACTCCTATCAGATGACCTTTTCTGGGCCCGAAAACAGCAATTACGGTGCTGGGCACTGTAACTCTTGTAGATCTCTGAATTAGCTTCAGTTTGAGCTTTGGTTTGGCTCAATCGGACTTACGGTTTGAAAGTTATGCCCGTTTCCGTGAAAGGGTGTAATCTGGCTATCTCCTGGATCGGTTCGCCCCCCCTCGGATCGTCCTCATGCTTCGCGACCCGATCCGACTGCTCCAGCACGTCTCAGCATCATTAGCAATCAGACCTCGGTTCGTGGGGACCTCACCACGATCCGACCTCACCGCGATCCGCTCCTACGGTCCGATCCTCTGACGCGTGACGAAGCCCTTGAACGAGTCCACCACGACCCGAATCGTGTGGATCTGGCGCCACGTGTCCTCAACAGCCAACTTGACCCGTTCTACCACAAATCACGGTCCGATCCGACTACCTCGGGATGGGCGCCACGTATCCCCGCGAACCGACTTCTGTATCAGCCCTCCTACGGCTATAAATACACCATTTGAAGGCATTTTCAAGGATCTTTTGGCTCTTCTTCATCCCTACTTCCTCCATTATTGAAGTACAAGGACTTTGTACTTTAGATCAGCCAAATTCTTCTCTCTTCTCCTCAATTAACACGTGGTTTACGTGTATAAACTTCTGTAATTTCGGTTAACACGAGGATTTCGTGTATAAACCACAAGCAAATAGCATTGTAATAGTTTTCTTAGGATTTAAGAAACTATAAAGTGGACGTAGGCTTGGATCGAGCCGAACCACTATAAAAACCTTGTGTGTCTCCTCTTTATTTACTCTTTTCTGCATTCTGTGATCTGCGATCTGCATTTGGGTGTTAGGCCCAATTTTTGGTCTAACATTTTGGCGCGCCAGGAAGGGGGGCACACAAAAACTTCAACTTCTAGCTTGAAAGGAAACTCAATGGCGAACAAAAGGAAGAAGACTGGAACTTCTTCTCATGCCGATGACGCTGAAGGCACAAGGAACGAGGCAAGCCAGGAAGCTTCCTCTCATGAAGACCCATCAGCCTACCTGACTAGAGACGAGATGGATGGAGTTCTCGCTGAATTGAGGACCCAGATGGCAAGGCATGACGATCTCCTCCAGAAACAACAGGAAATGATCAACCAATTCTTCGCTCGGATGGATGGAAGGCCGGGCAACATTCAGCTCGCTGGAAACAATGCAGAAGTTGCTCCAGCGATTGACCAAAATCGGGTCGGATCGCCCTCTTTGCGAAACCCTCAGATCGGGCTCACCACGACTCGCGTCGCAGATGGACTCGGGGGCAATCCCCCCATTCAACAGCAGAACTCGTCTCGTGATACATTTCTGCACCGCGACCCGGATCGTGGAACACTACAAGGCTCACGATCCGATCCCAACAACTCGCTCCCGCCTGCGCAACAACAACCAGTTCGTGACCTACCTCCTGGACCCAGTCGGATCGCCCCCCAGCTTCACGACCTGGACTCACGAGCTATACTCCACGAACCCGCTTCGCGAGATGGACTCCACGATCCCAGACTGGATCGGTTCGCTCCACCTGATCCACGATTCGCCAACCTCGATCCGCGGTCCACGAGACGCGATCCCCAGGCAACGGCTCACCAGCAGCTTCCATACTCTCCTGCATTCAACGCTGGGGGCACCAGCTCTGATCATGGCAATTTGCAACAACTTTTTGAAGGAAATAGGTTAGCAGATCTGATTCAACGCCTCTCGAGAGGCCGCACTTATCAGAACGACGTGGATGACGTCAATCACAATCCGTTCACACCGGAAATCAGGAATTCTCGCAATCCCCCAGATTTCAAACTTCCACAACTAGAGCCTTACAACGGCAGGACCGATCCTACCGTGCATCTCATGCGCTACAAACGACATATGGAAGTTCAATCGGCATCGGAAAACGTCATGGCAAAATGTTTCCCCCTCTTTCTGACTGATATAGCAGCCATGTGGATTCGGCAGCTAGAGACAGAATCGATCAACAGTTGGAACATGTTGGTCGCTCGCTTCCTTGAACAGTTTCGGGTTCACATCGCACGACCCAAAAACGTCATGTCACTCACCACAATCAAGCAGAGGCCCAGAGAAACTCTGCGATCATTTCTGGAAAGATTCAACGTTGCAGCAGCATCAGTTGACCGCCCTGAACCGTCGATGGTACTGATGGCAGCGGTATCCGGTGTCTTGGACAACTCGGAGTTCAAAAAATCTTTGCATCGAGACCCACCACAGAATCTCAGCGAATTCTACCTTGAAGCAGACAGATTTCTGCGGGAAGAAGATGCAACTTCTGAGAAGCGCACTCTCGACGTTAACATGCTTAATGACGGAGGACCGTCAGATTCTGGAAATGGCAAAGGAAAAGCTGCTGTCAAGAATGAACGCAACACTCAGCCTCGGAGAGGGCCTAGATATGATAAATACACTGAACTTAATGACACTCTAAGCAACATCTACATGGACACAAACGGTGCTGTCTCCTACCCAAAGCCTCCCAGGAGGGAGCCATCGCAAAGAGAACGCGATTCTGGAAAGCACTGCATATTCCATGACATGGACGGTCATGACACCAATGACTGTAGACATCTTCGTGATCTGATTGAGGAACGGGTTAGACGTGGAGAACTGCCCGAATATGTGAAACAACCACCACCTGCCCCCCAGAGAGGGGATGACCCTGCATCGAGCTCTCGCGGGCTCATCATCAACTGATCTGGATGAGATCAGCCTTCAGTTCCTGCATTTCTTAGGCTTTAGGATTTATTTTTGCTTTCGTTAGGTTTTCCGATTGGTTGGATCGGAGTACACACGTACGGGGTTAGGATTTATCCCCAAGGCGTGCTCTGCATTCGGTGACAAACCAATCAGGATTTGCTTTGGTTTTGTATTTTGAATTTAATAAGGAAAGACTTCCCAAGCATGGATTATGTTTGGTGAACTCAAGTATCTTGTCAGGATGTGGCGAGATCCTAAACTTCGGCCGAGTATGGTTTATACTCACTTCGGAATCTTAAGTATGGATTATATTTGGGAATGGCAGAGTATGGTTTATACTCAGAGTATGTTTTATACTCACTTTGGAATTCTAAGTATGGATTATACTTAGGAATGGAAAACGGTCTTGTCAGGATGTGACAAAAGAACTCGAGTATGGATTATACTCGTAGTTGATGAGCTCCGGCTCCTAACTGGATCCGTCCAGTATAAACAAACTCCTATGGCATTTCCTTGGTCGTCTTGCTCCGGTAAGGCCGTCTCGGAATTATTCATGCATTCTTTGTTTTAACTTATTGCAGGTACGGATCTCTGGTTTTCTGGCCTTAATACGATCCGGCGTGATCGTCGTATTATGGACTTCTTTTATTATCCAGAACACGTCTTCCTTATCAGCAAGATATGTTCTGGGGGGAAAACATGTTGACTCATTTTTCAGTCAAAATCGCATCATCAGCAAAGAACTGCCCGGAACTCCTATCAGATGACCTTTTCTGGGCCCGAAAACAGCAATTACGGTGCTGGGCACTGTAACTCTTGTAGATCTCTGAATTAGCTTCAGTTTGAGCTTTGGTTTGGCTCAATCGGACTTACGGTTTGAAAGTTATGCCCGTTTCCGTGAAAGGGTGTAATCTGGCTATCTCCTGGATCGGTTCGCCCCCCCTCGGATCGTCCTCATGCTTCGCGACCCGATCCGACTGCTCCAGCACGTCTCAGCATCATTAGCAATCAGACCTCGGTTCGTGGGGACCTCACCACGATCCGACCTCACCGCGATCCGCTCCTACGGTCCGATCCTCTGACGCGTGACGAAGCCCTTGAACGAGTCCACCACGACCCGAATCGTGTGGATCTGGCGCCACGTGTCCTCAACAGCCAACTTGACCCGTTCTACCACAAATCACGGTCCGATCCGACTACCTCGGGATGGGCGCCACGTATCCCCGCGAACCGACTTCTGTATCAGCCCTCCTACGGCTATAAATACACCATTTGAAGGCATTTTCAAGGATCTTTTGGCTCTTCTTCATCCCTACTTCCTCCATTATTGAAGTACAAGGACTTTGTACTTTAGATCAGCCAAATTCTTCTCTCTTCTCCTCAATTAACACGTGGTTTACGTGTATAAACTTCTGTAATTTCGGTTAACACGAGGATTTCGTGTATAAACCACAAGCAAATAGCATTGTAATAGTTTTCTTAGGATTTAAGAAACTATAAAGTGGACGTAGGCTTGGATCGAGCCGAACCACTATAAAAACCTTGTGTGTCTCCTCTTTATTTACTCTTTTCTGCATTCTGTGATCTGCGATCTGCATTTGGGTGTTAGGCCCAATTTTTGGTCTAACATTTTGGCGCGCCAGGAAGGGGGGCACACAAAAACTTCAACTTCTAGCTTGAAAGGAAACTCAATGGCGAACAAAAGGAAGAAGACTGGAACTTCTTCTCATGCCGATGACGCTAAAGGCACAAGGAACGAGGCAAGCCAGGAAGCTTCCTCTCATGAAGACCCATCAGCCTACCTGACTAGAGACGAGATGGATGGAGTTCTCGCTGAATTGAGGACCCAGATGGCAAGGCATGACGATCTCCTCCAGAAACAACAGGAAATGATCAACCAATTCTTCGCTCGGATGGATGGAAGGCCGGGCAACATTCAGCTCGCTGGAAACAATGCAGAAGTTGCTCCAGCGATTGACCAAAATCGGGTCGGATCGCCCTCTTTGCGAAACCCTCAGATCGGGCTCACCACGACTCGCGTCGCAGATGGACTCGGGGGCAATCCCCCCATTCAACAGCAGAACTCGTCTCGTGATACATTTCTGCACCGCGACCCGGATCGTGGAACACTACAAGGCTCACGATCTGATCCCAACAACTCGCTCCCGCCTGCGCAACAACAACCAGTTCGTGACCTACCTCCTGGACCCAGTCGGATCGCCCCCCAGCTTCACGACCTGGACTCACGAGCTATACTCCACGAACCCGCTTCGCGAGATGGACTCCACGATCCCAGACTGGATCGGTTCGCTCCACCTGATCCACGATTCGCCAACCTCGATCCGCGGTCCACGAGACGCGATCCCCAGGCAACGGCTCACCAGCAGCTTCCATACTCTCCTGCATTCAACGCTGGGGGCACCAGCTCTGATCATGGCAATTTGCAACAACTTTTTGAAGGAAATAGGTTAGCAGATCTGATTCAACGCCTCTCGAGAGGCCGCACTTATCAGAACGACGTGGATGACGTCAATCACAATCCGTTCACACCGGAAATCAGGAATTCTCGCAATCCCCCAGATTTCAAACTTCCACAACTAGAGCCTTACAACGGCAGGACCGATCCTACCGTGCATCTCATGCGCTACAAACGACATATGGAAGTTCAATCGGCATCGGAAAACGTCATGGCAAAATGTTTCCCCCTCTTTCTGACTGATATAGCAGCCATGTGGATTCGGCAGCTAGAGACAGAATCGATCAACAGTTGGAACATGTTGGTCGCTCGCTTCCTTGAACAGTTTCGGGTTCACATCGCACGACCCAAAAACGTCATGTCACTCACCACAATCAAGCAGAGGCCCAGAGAAACTCTGCGATCATTTCTGGAAAGATTCAACGTTGCAGCAGCATCAGTTGACCGCCCTGAACCGTCGATGGTACTGATGGCAGCGGTATCCGGTGTCTTGGACAACTCGGAGTTCAAAAAATCTTTGCATCGAGACCCACCACGGAATCTCAGCGAATTCTACCTTGAAGCAGACAGATTTCCGCGGGAAGAAGATGCAACTTCTGAGAAGCGCACTCTCGACGTTAACATGCTTAATGACGGAGGACCGTCAGATTCTGGAAATGGCAAAGGAAAAGCTGCTGTCAAGAATGAACGCAACACTCAGCCTCGGAGAGGGCCTAGATATGATAAATACACTGAACTTAATGACACTCTAAGCAACATCTACATGGACACAAACGGTGCTGTCTCCTACCCAAAGCCTCCCAGGAGGGAGCCATCGCAAAGAGAACGCGATTCTGGAAAGCACTGCATATTCCATGACATGGACGGTCATGACACCAATGACTGTAGACATCTTCGTGATCTGATTGAGGAACGGGTTAGACGTGGAGAACTGCCCGAATATGTGAAACAACCACCACCTGCCCCCCAGAGAGGGGATGACCCTGCATCGAGCTCTCGCGGGCTCATCATCAACTGATCTGGATGAGATCAGCCTTCAGTTCCTGCATTTCTTAGGCTTTAGGATTTATTTTTGCTTTCGTTAGGTTTTCCGATTGGTTGGATCGGAGTACACACGTACGGGGTTAGGATTTATCCCCAAGGCGTGCTCTGCATTCGGTGACAAACCAATCAGGATTTGCTTTGGTTTTGTATTTTGAATTTAATAAGGAAAGACTTCCCAAGCATGGATTATGTTTGGTGAACTCAAGTATCTTGTCAGGATGTGGCGAGATCCTAAACTTCGGCCGAGTATGGTTTATACTCACTTCGGAATCTTAAGTATGGATTATATTTGGGAATGGCAGAGTATGGTTTATACTCAGAGTATGTTTTATACTCACTTTGGAATTCTAAGTATGGATTATACTTAGGAATGGAAAACGGTCTTGTCAGGACGTGACAAAAGAACTCGAGTATGGATTATACTCGTAGTTGATGAGCTCCGGCTCCTAACTGGATCCGTCCAGTATAAACAAACTCCTATGGCATTTCCTTGGTCGTCTTGCTCCGGTAAGGCCGTCTCGGAATTATTCATGCATTCTTTGTTTTAACTTATTGCAGGTACGGATCTCTGGTTTTCTGGCCTTAATACGATCCGGCGTGATCGTCGTATTATGGACTTCTTTTATTATCCAGAACACGTCTTCCTTATCAGCAAGATATGTTCTGGGGGGAAAACATGTTGACTCATTTTTCAGTCAAAATCGCATCATCAGCAAAGAACTGCCCGGAACTCCTATCAGATGACCTTTTCTGGGCCCGAAAACAGCAATTACGGTGCTGGGCACTGTAACTCTTGTAGATCTCTGAATTAGCTTCAGTTTGAGCTTTGGTTTGGCTCAATCGGACTTACGGTTTGAAAGTTATGCCCGTTTCCGTGAAAGGGTGTAATCTGGCTATCTCCTGGATCGGTTCGCCCCCCCTCGGATCGTCCTCATGCTTCGCGACCCGATCCGACTGCTCCAGCACGTCTCAGCATCATTAGCAATCAGACCTCGGTTCGTGGGGACCTCACCACGATCCGACCTCACCGCGATCCGCTCCTACGGTCCGATCCTCTGACGCGTGACGAAGCCCTTGAACGAGTCCACCACGACCCGAATCGTGTGGATCTGGCGCCACGTGTCCTCAACAGCCAACTTGACCCGTTCTACCACAAATCACGGTCCGATCCGACTACCTCGGGATGGGCGCCACGTATCCCCGCGAACCGACTTCTGTATCAGCCCTCCTACGGCTATAAATACACCATTTGAAGGCATTTTCAAGGATCTTTTGGCTCTTCTTCATCCCTACTTCCTCCATTATTGAAGTACAAGGACTTTGTACTTTAGATCAGCCAAATTCTTCTCTCTTCTCCTCAATTAACACGTGGTTTACGTGTATAAACTTCTGTAATTTCGGTTAACACGAGGATTTCGTGTATAAACCACAAGCAAATAGCATTGTAATAGTTTTCTTAGGATTTAAGAAACTATAAAGTGGACGTAGGCTTGGATCGAGCCGAACCACTATAAAAACCTTGTGTGTCTCCTCTTTATTTACTCTTTTCTGCATTCTGTGATCTGCGATCTGCATTTGGGTGTTAGGCCCAATTTTTGGTCTAACATTTTGGCACGCCAGGAAGGGGGGCACACAAAAACTTCAACTTCTAGCTTGAAAGGAAACTCAATGGCGAACAAAAGGAAGAAGACTGGAACTTCTTCTCATGCCGATGACGCTGAAGGCACAAGGAACGAGGCAAGCCAGGAAGCTTCCTCTCATGAAGACCCATCAGCCTACCTGACTAGAGACGAGATGGATGGAGTTCTCGCTGAATTGAGGACCCAGATGGCAAGGCATGACGATCTCCTCCAGAAACAACAGGAAATGATCAACCAATTCTTCGCTCGGATGGAAGGCCGGGCAACATTCAGCTCGCTGGAAACAATGCAGAAGTTGCTCCAGCGATTGACCAAAATCGGGTCGGATCGCCCTCTTTGCGAAACCCTCAGATCGGGCTCACCACGACTCGCGTCGCAGATGGACTCGGGGGCAATCCCCCCATTCAACAGCAGAACTCGTCTCGTGATACATTTCTGCACCGCGACCCGGATCGTGGAACACTACAAGGCTCACGATCCGATCCCAACAACTCGCTCCCGCCTGCGCAACAACAACCAGTTCGTGACCTACCTCCTGGACCCAGTCGGATCGCCCCCCAGCTTCACGACCTGGACTCACGAGCTATACTCCACGAACCCGCTTCGCGAGATGGACTCCACGATCCCAGACTGGATCGGTTCGCTCCACCTGATCCACGATTCGCCAACCTCGATCCGCGGTCCACGAGACGCGATCCCCAGGCAACGGCTCACCAGCAGCTTCCATACTCTCCTGCATTCAACGCTGGGGGCACCAGCTCTGATCATGGCAATTTGCAACAACTTTTTGAAGGAAATAGGTTAGCAGATCTGATTCAACGCCTCTCGAGAGGCCGCACTTATCAGAACGACGTGGATGACGTCAATCACAATCCGTTCACACCGGAAATCAGGAATTCTCGCAATCCCCCAGATTTCAAACTTCCACAACTAGAGCCTTACAACGGCAGGACCGATCCTACCGTGCATCTCATGCGCTACAAACGACATATGGAAGTTCAATCGGCATCGGAAAACGTCATGGCAAAATGTTTCCCCCTCTTTCTGACTGATATAGCAGCCATGTGGATTCGGCAGCTAGAGACAGAATCGATCAACAGTTGGAACATGTTGGTCGCTCGCTTCCTTGAACAGTTTCGGGTTCACATCGCACGACCCAAAAACGTCATGTCACTCACCACAATCAAGCAGAGGCCCAGAGAAACTCTGCGATCATTTCTGGAAAGATTCAACGTTGCAGCAGCATCAGTTGACCGCCCTGAACCGTCGATGGTACTGATGGCAGCGGTATCCGGTGTCTTGGACAACTCGGAGTTCAAAAAATCTTTGCATCGAGACCCACCACGGAATCTCAGCGAATTCTACCTTGAAGCAGACAGATTTCTGCGGGAAGAAGATGCAACTTCTGAGAAGCGCACTCTCGACGTTAACATGCTTAATGACGGAGGACCGTCAGATTCTGGAAATGGCAAAGGAAAAGCTGCTGTCAAGAATGAACGCAACACTCAGCCTCGGAGAGGGCCTAGATATGATAAATACACTGAACTTAATGACACTCTAAGCAACATCTACATGGACACAAACGGTGCTGTCTCCTACCCAAAGCCTCCCAGGAGGGAGCCATCGCAAAGAGAACGCGATTCTGGAAAGCACTGCATATTCCATGACATGGACGGTCATGACACCAATGACTGTAGACATCTTCGTGATCTGATTGAGGAACGGGTTAGACGTGGAGAACTGCCCGAATATGTGAAACAACCACCACCTGCCCCCCAGAGAGGGGATGACCCTGCATCGAGCTCTCGCGGGCTCATCATCAACTGATCTGGATGAGATCAGCCTTCAGTTCCTGCATTTCTTAGGCTTTAGGATTTATTTTTGCTTTCGTTAGGTTTTCCGATTGGTTGGATCGGAGTACACACGTACGGGGTTAGGATTTATCCCCAAGGCGTGCTCTGCATTCGGTGACAAACCAATCAGGATTTGCTTTGGTTTTGTATTTTGAATTTAATAAGGAAAGACTTCCCAAGCATGGATTATGTTTGGTGAACTCAAGTATCTTGTCAGGATGTGGCGAGATCCTAAACTTCGGCCGAGTATGGTTTATACTCACTTCGGAATCTTAAGTATGGATTATATTTGGGAATGGCAGAGTATGGTTTATACTCAGAGTATGTTTTATACTCACTTTGGAATTCTAAGTATGGATTATACTTAGGAATGGAAAACGGTCTTGTCAGGATGTGACAAAAGAACTCGAGTATGGATTATACTCGTAGTTGATGAGCTCCGGCTCCTAACTGGATCCGTCCAGTATAAACAAACTCCTATGGCATTTCCTTGGTCGTCTTGCTCCGGTAAGGCCGTCTCCGAATTATTCATGCATTCTTTGTTTTAACTTATTGCAGGTACGGATCTCTGGTTTTCTGGCCTTAATACGATCCGGCGTGATCGTCGTATTATGGACTTCTTTTATTATCCAGAACACGTCTTCCTTATCAGCAAGATATGTTCTGGGGGGAAAACATGTTGACTCATTTTTCAGTCAAAATCGCATCATCAGCAAAGAACTGCCCGGAACTCCTATCAGATGACCTTTTCTGGGCCCGAAAACAGCAATTACGGTGCTGGGCACTGTAACTCTTGTAGATCTCTGAATTAGCTTCAGTTTGAGCTTTGGTTTGGCTCAATCGGACTTACGGTTTGAAAGTTATGCCCGTTTCCGTGAAAGGGTGTAATCTGGCTATCTCCTGGATCGGTTCGCCCCCCCTCGGATCGTCCTCATGCTTCGCGACCCGATCCGACTGCTCCAGCACGTCTCAGCATCATTAGCAATCAGACCTCGGTTCGTGGGGACCTCACCACGATCCGACCTCACCGCGATCCGCTCCTACGGTCCGATCCTCTGACGCGTGACGAAGCCCTTGAACGAGTCCACCACGACCCGAATCGTGTGGATCTGGCGCCACGTGTCCTCAACAGCCAACTTGACCCGTTCTACCACAAATCACGGTCCGATCCGACTACCTCGGGATGGGCGCCACGTATCCCCGCGAACCGACTTCTGTATCAGCCCTCCTACGGCTATAAATACACCATTTGAAGGCATTTTCAAGGATCTTTTGGCTCTTCTTCATCCCTACTTCCTCCATTATTGAAGTACAAGGACTTTGTACTTTAGATCAGCCAAATTCTTCTCTCTTCTCCTCAATTAACACGTGGTTTACGTGTATAAACTTCTGTAATTTCGGTTAACACGAGGATTTCGTGTATAAACCACAAGCAAATAGCATTGTAATAGTTTTCTTAGGATTTAAGAAACTATAAAGTGGACGTAGGCTTGGATCGAGCCGAACCACTATAAAAACCTTGTGTGTCTCCTCTTTATTTACTCTTTTCTGCATTCTGTGATCTGCGATCTGCATTTGGGTGTTAGGCCCAATTTTTGGTCTAACAATTTCCAGACACTTAACGATTCATTTGTTGTTTATTTGGAGAAAACAATAGAGATTAACGCTTATGATGAAATTTTCAATTTGATTACGAATGTCAAGGACGGGAAGATCAAGGTGCTTCTGGTTACGGTTTGTAATGGTGCTGTTGAGACTCTGGTTAGAACATCACATCAAGTATTAAATAATTCGAGTTCAGAAGAAGGTTCAAGTGATTCAGTGAATGGTTTTGACTTATGAGGAGAATTGGAAAGCTGAATGTGCGAAATGAGAAGAGGGGTAGGCTTGATCAAGTGCAATCAATATTGGCTGTTCCTAGCAACATGAGATTTGTTTTGGATGTCACTGGAACAGTGGCATTTGAAATAGTTAGGTCTTTTCTTGAATTTGCAATGAAGAAGGTGTATGATGGTACAAAGAGAAGTGTATGTGCGGTTAACGAAGGCGTATTGGAAAGGGGATTGGACGTGGTGAGGTACTGTAGCGCAAAGACGATGCATGCTTGTTATGACAATATGTCTTGCTTTATGCATGAGAGTTATGGCTGGGACACACGTTTTGATGTTTTATTGAGGTCATGGTTTATTAAGTAAGCCTTTATACTAAGATAATGTTCATAATTTTGTTCATATAAGAAATGTATCATGATCTCAATGAAAGCTTAACTGAATATCTGTTGCAGCTTTCCGTTTTCCAGTGTAAATTGCATGCATACTCAGTTTCGGCATAAACAAAATAGTGAATATACAATCCTTTGTTTTTTCATTATGGTTGCCTTCTGCCTTTTGCTTTGAGGTATTTTCTGACTTTTCTCTCTATTTGATTAATTGTTCTATTTTCTCTCTTGATGCAACTTGCTATAGTATTTTTTGATAGATTAAATTCAAATAATTGGTAACTTCTAATTTGATCCATTATCGAATGACTAGTCATAGAGTATATGTTATGCTTGCACATATGAGGTAACCATAACCTGCATCAAAGCATGCATTTTTTTGGTAAAAGTAAGGATACAATACGTTGTAACCATTTTGTACATGGATCTGAGTACATAATAGTTTGCTGGCTACCAGTGGCACACAGTCCAATAAACAAGTGTAGTTCTAAGGGTGTGTTCGGGAGCGCAAGCGGAGAGAGAAATGCTCCGTTTCCTCTTTGACGCGTCAGACGCGTCCGGACGCGTCAAAGCGGAAACGGGGCATAATGCTCCGTTTTCGCAACGCAAGAAAAGTGAGCTATTAGCTCGGGACGGAAATCCGTTTGGTTAACTAGGGGTAGTTAATCAAGTTTTAGTGTTAAATTCAGTGTTTTATAGATTTAAAAATTAATAACTTGTGCATATGAGATCTGTTTGAGATGCGGTTTTTTGCGTTGCGATCGTGTCGAAGTGCTCTACGTAATGGAGTTGGTTTGAACTGAATTGGTGTAATTTATAATTTTTCTATTTTACTAAACACACCGTTAACATTCTCCGCTCAAATGTTCCGCTTAACAATATGATTAAAACTTAACAATATGATTAATGCAAAATAACACATTTAACCAAACATATCATTTCAGTACATAATAATATTTCTTACCATTTCACTACATAATAATATTTCATACCAGTTCGCTACATAATAATAAAACGAAAATATACAACAAACTACTAACGTCTACGGAATCTAGAAAAATGATAACTCATGTACCCCCATCAACTCCGTATCAGACAAGGAATCTGTTGGTTCCTCGAAGATGAATATTATTGAGTCAAATATCTATGAAAACCTCGGTGCGGTCCACTGACCATAAAACATTCGACACGTTGGAAGAGCCAGAAGCACAAACAGAAGAATGTGCCATTTGACTGAAAAAAGAAAAAACAGACATAAAAAATAAACGTAAACAGAAAATAAAAAATAAAAAAATTACCTTAAGGAGGCAGAAGGAAGCAGAAGCAGGAAGAAGTGAGGAGAAAAGAAAGAGAGGGGAGGGAGGATTTATGGGGGCGCGGCCGCGGGGGGGGGGGGGGGGGGGGGGAGCCAACGGCTCAATTTTGAGCCGTTGGTCTCGACGCGTCGACAGCCAATGACTCAAAATTGAGCCTTTGTTTAGGACCGTTGGGTAACGGACACGTCCGACGCGTCTGTTACCCAATTGATCCGTTTAGGACCAAAGAACGAGGCCTAAGTGTGGATTGAATGGGTAACGCAACAAATGAAGATAAGAGAAATTAAGGGTTTTTAGCTAAAATATGATCGGTTAGCCATATAATTGATATTGACATCAAAGTTGCACTTCAAATTTTCTCCAATCATGAAAAAATCACAATTTTTTTTCACCTGTCATGGAAAAAATGTCCAAATTGATTACAATACTTCTATAATGTGACAAGAAGGATGAATTTTCTCTTGAACTACACAAATATCATATTCTTAGTCGTAAGTTGATCTACATATATTTCATTTTCTCTTGAACTACACTAATATAATCTTTTATTAAAATCCGATTTAAAATAAATTTATCAAATATTTTTTTTATTTTATATTATATATCTTAACGGTCGGTTTTTCCACCGTCGTGCGATAATACTTGTTTATGAATACAAACATAAAAGCCTTTTAAATTATATAATGAAACAGTGTGTTTTTCGACTTGGACAAACGAAATCGCTACGGATGTTCGTCATCAGCATTTCTGGATTAGAATAGACCCAGCCAATAACACAAGAACATTGCTACAATGTCCGATTTATTTTTTGTTAAAATATGCTATTTGTGTAATTCATGGGTGCGTAGAGTGTGTTAATGCTACGGATTTTCAGGAGGGCCCCATGTCTTGCTCTGTAATTCGCAGAATTTGACAAAGCTTTGTTCGGGTACAGTAGAATTGTTGATAGGCCAATTCTATTTCCACCACTTTAATTCCCGTTCGCACCCCGCCAATTAAAAAAAAACAGCCACCCCTCTATTTTCCTTTGCCACCCCACTCTCTTCCCAAATTACCCTTCACTTCATAAAACTTAAACCACACTTTTTCTTCTTCTCCAAAACATATTCCTCCACCAATCCGTTTCCAAAATCAAAGCCAAACATTTAAAAAATAACTTATGTTAAGTTTTTTTCATCTAAAAGTACAAGATAAGAAAGAAATTTAAGTCAAGCGACACAGGGAACAAATAAAAAGCAATTTTCAATGTATTTCATCTCACTAGACTAATTATAATTCCTAGTGCAGTACGAACAAGAATAACCATAATTCCAAGTTAGGTGTGGACTTGGTTTTCACAAAATCCTAGCTAAAACGAATGAAACCTAAAAAAAAAAAAAAAAAAAAACTTACCCAGCATCAGGATACCATCGTCGAAACAGAAAAAAGCTTTACCTTAGAATTTATCTCATTTTCTTCTTTAAAATCTTTGTTTTCTTCTTTCAATAAATCAGTCTCTTCGAGTATTTTATATTTACTTTCATTCATCTTTTTGACAGTAGAAAGAATTGTTGACAGTGGAGGAAAACTTAATTTGGGACAATAAATGAACATGAACAACCACAAACATTTACGTTTAATTGCATAAGGGTAATAATGTCTATTAATCTTTGTAGAATTTGATGGTGTGGAAAAGGAAGAAAAAGGGGTGGGAATAGAATTATTCCTCGTTGATAACACAACTACAGCTGGCCTTGGATAAGATGTCAATTTGAAGTTCGATTTTCACAGACGAAAACACTACGGATGTTCGTAATGTCAGAATTTAGCTCGCAGTTATGTCGAAATTGAACCCAACGTCGGAATTGCTCGATTTTCAACCGCAACACAGAATGTCGGTCTTCACTGCTCCTCTCTCCACTTGCCTCTGCGAATTATCGGGATCCTTCAAATTATTTTTTAGCCACCAAACCCGTCTCACCTGTTCACTCCGTCAGAAACCTATTGTTCTTCCTATCAAATCCCGATCAATTCCCAAAGACGTATGCTTAAACGCACCCAAAATATCAATTTTATCTATACTTCTGCGGAATGGAGTAATTTTTATGGTTACGTCCCTTGTATTTTTTGGTCGGTATAAGGTAAAACAGGTTCTAGCTTTAAATGATGCACGAAAGCCCCATTTTCATGAAAGAATGGTTGAAGGTAATGAGATCCAAAATGAGAATTCAGAGAAAGAGAATTTGCTTGATAAGATATTAGAGATGAACCCCAATGACGTGGATACGCTGAAAATTTTGTTATATAGGGACATGAAGAGAGGGAATACCGATAAAGCAGTCAAGAATTTGAATAGATTGATTGAAGTAGAGCCTGATGAAGTTGGGTGGAGACTGTTGCAGGCTCTTTCTTTTGAATTAATGGGTGATCTGGAAATGGCTAAGAGGTTGTTTAAAGAAATTTTGAAGGAGCGACCCTTGTTTATTCCTGCTTTACATGTAAGTTGGTTTTGTGCTTTCATAGTGCAATGTAATGTCAAAGAGTACCCGGTGTTAGCAATAAATGCATACCATTTTGCTATCTCCAGTTGAAATTTAAATATTTTTACGCATAGACTCGACTAACAACAATTATCATCTAATGTTAAATGGAGTCTATTAAATAAAGAGATACCGAATGCACTTGGGTATACAAAGGAGTAAAAAATGTTAAAACTCAAGTACGTAGTTGAAAATGGCCGCCTCCTAATAAAAATGGATGTCCCTCTAATAACTCCCTTTATATGTTTTGTTGGCGAAGTCCTAGTAGGACGATTATTTTCGTCATCCAATTACCTTTTTATGGATAACATACAGGTGGAATTTATGTTTTGGCAAGGACTACCAAATCTTAGGGTCAACCCTATTTTGGGTTTCACTTGATTTTGAATGTTTATTTATACAAATATTTTACCACCATTAATTTGGCTATACTACTAGCTTGAAGAATGGATAAAGTTTGAATTGTGAGGAAGATACCAGTGATAGAAATGTGTTTATTGTTGTGGAGAATTTCGACTTAAGACTATTCAAATAAAATCTTCAAACACAGCGGAAAACAAGATCGTGGTATAAGTGCAGAAACAACCAATCAATTTGTCAAAACAATCTCAACCCAATCCAATAACTAATCACAATCACTAAACAAGAGATATGATAAAGCAATAATGAAAAATAAATCACACAATGATTTATAGTGGTTCCACTAACTTCTTGTTAGTATACGTCCATTTCGAGAGAGAGCTTTTATTATATATCAATAGGAGAGTACAATAAACTAAATACAATTATCAAAATTCACAGAAAATTTTGATTTTGTGGAGATGGAAACTGAAGAAGATCAGAATTCCCAAAACTCTTAAGTAGAATAATCATACTAATCCCTTAATCATTCTTTAAATCTGAGGATAACTCATATGTATATAGACTAATCTTTGGCAATTTCTCAAATTGCCTCTTGAAACTTCACAAGTCAACATACCGAGTCCACATCATGTATTAGCTCAGATGTCGTCTCAGAAGTTTGAGCTAGACGTCTGTCTGAAAGCTTGGGAGAATCATCCCTGCAAGACTAGACGTCTGGCCACTTTTTCTAGACATTTGGCCTGTACTTTTGTTTCAGCTCATATATCTGACCAAAAGGCCAGATGTTTGGCGCAACACTCCAGTTGCACAGCAAGTATGGTCAGATGTATGACCCGAAATCAGCTGAACTGCCTCCGCCTTTTCACTAATAACTTCCTCCTACGAGCTCCGATTTGCGAACCGTCTTCTTCATTACGAAGCTACTTTCAACCACTTTAATTCCACTATATAATGTCGCAAACTTCAATAACCCACCTTGATACTATATCCATCTTCAACACCTTAACTAATTGTACTAAGCCATTCTCTACCTTCTATCAAATAAGCTTGAGTGTTTCTTCAATGAGCTCCGACATGGCCGCTGCCCATTGCACTTCATCAATGAGTTCATGCAAAGGTCCCACCCGTCAATGCAGTGTTGAAAACACCCAATTCCCAAAAACACTCTCACTCTCACCATTAGACATACATACTCAGGAGTGTAAATGAGTAATTACCTAGAAGATAGAATTCAAACCTCTCACTGATACTTCTCTCCATCCATAACAATGTTTCTCCCTCAACCGTGCCACCCCATGATACTTAGCACTTCTCCAAGCGAATTGAGTTCGAATAATGCTCGAACTTACCAATCGGAAATACTTTAGTTAATATATCTGCCACATCATCCTCTATGTGCAACTTTTGAAGATAATTTGTTTGTCTTCATCCATGACTACTAGAAATGACTATTTCAATTCAATATGTTTTGTGTGAGAACTAAAAGCTAAATTCCACATCAAATGAATAGCACTTTGACTATCACATTGAATATCAACACTATCATTTTAAGACCCAAGTTACACAACAATCGTTTTCCAATATAGTTCCTTCTTTGCCGCTTCCACTGTGGCTATACTTCGCCTTCGTAGTATATAAAACAACTACGTTTTGCAATCTTGATCTCCAACTTATGGCAGTACCACCAAGAGTGAAAACATATCCGGAAGTTGATTTCCTACGATCCTTATCAGCGGCATAGTCTGAATTACAATAAGCAACTAACTTGCATTTCTTCTCCTCACTACTCTATAAAACAAGGCCGGATATGTTGTATCTTTCAAGTATCTCGAAATAGCCTTCACGACTCCCCAATACGATTTCTTTGGATTGACCGTATAACGACTAACCATCCCGGCAGCATTAACAATATCATGTATTGTGCACACCATGACATACATCAAAACTAGCATATTACACCTTTATCATATATCCCTTTTCTTTTTCCTCGATAGGTGATCCTTACTTCAAAGCTTCATACACAAAGGTAAAGATGTATTTAATGCATTTGCATTGTCCATGCTAAACCAGCTAAGAACTTTTCCAATATATCTGTTTTGGGTCAATTTCAACTCAAAACGCTTTCGATTCATAACAATTTCCATATCCAAAATTCTTCTTTTTCTCCAAGGTCCCTAATTTCAAATTCCGATTTAAAACTCAGTTTTAACTTGTTGGTTTCATTTCTATCCTTAGAAACAATGAGCATGTCATTCATATACAAAGTAAATACATCCAACAATCATTTTTTAATCTACTGAATAAACATAAGCATCCTTGATGCTTCTACTAAAACCATTTTCAACCATAAAATGTTCAAATCTCTTGTATCATTGCTTGAGTAATTGCTTTAAACTATATAGTGATTTCTTTAGCTTGCAAACCAATTTTGACTTAGCTTCTACCACAAATTCTTCTGATTGCTCCATGTAGATGTCTTCATCCAAGGCACCATGCAAGAAGTCGGTTTTTACATCAAGCTGCTCGAACTTGACAAGTAATATTCGGATAGAAGTGTGTCTCACAACCAGTGTAAAAATTTCATTATATTCCTTTTCCCATTCTTTTGTGCAAACCTCTATGTCACTAGCCTAACTTTGTATCTTACATCATCTTTCACCTTGTATATTCACCGGATAGCATGGTTTCCTTTACGAAGTGGAACCAACTTCCCGGTTTGGTTCTTTTTTAACGATTGCATCTCTCCCTCCATAACGCAAATCCACTACGAGCTATCAATCAAATCCATGTGGTCATCAAGACACATCGACTCATCTTGGACTATATGAGGAGTGTAGTCCAAATTATCATAAAAACTAAGATAGTTCCAATCATCATATATTTCCAGTGGCCTTATTATTGTCGACCAATTCGAGTAGCAATTCCTTCTTTCGATCTTTCTTTCGCTCCATCTTGAACTGAATCTTCTCTAGAGTCATGTACATCATTTACATCACTAGAGGAATTATGTGGACTATGTGATGTAATATCAACCGCTACCTCCTCACAAGCATCTTCAACTACTCTATACTCTTTGGCCTTAAAATGGAAATAATATCCGATAAGCTTCCATTCTTCTTGAACAAAGATGGATCATCAAAAGTAACACGACGAGAATTAACAACCTTCTTTATTTTCGGATTACAAATCTAATAGTCTTTTATGCCGTTCGTGTAACCAAGCAAAATTCCTTTGGACGTTCTGGCCTCAAACTTATCATGCATGGATCATGCACATAAATTGGACTGGCAAATACACGAAGATATCTCAAGTCAATCCTCTTTCCCTTCCACACTTACTCAGAATTATTGTCAATAGCCAAACATGTAATTCGATTAATAATATGCATTACGGTTGACAAAGCTTTCGCCCAAAATTCCTTAGACGAACCCGATGTCAATCTCAAGCATCAAACTTTCTCCAATTAGTACGGTTTATTCTTTCCGTACCATCAGATTGCGGATCTTCCGATGTAGTAAAATGTCCCCGAATACTATGATGCTTGCAAAATTTAAAAAATATATCTGGAAACATATACTCCGCCTTTGTCGGACCTAAGCACCTTCAATGACTTTCCACCCTCATTCTCAACAAGAGCCTTCCATTTTTTGAACTTTGCAAATTTCTTCAACTTAGCCTTCATTACATACACTCAACATTTCCAAGAAAAGTCATCAATAAAAGAAGCATAATATCTTGCTCCTCTCAAAGATGCTACTAGTGCCAGTCTATAAACATCCGTGTGCACATATGCAAAAAATCCTCTCGAATCATGTTTTCCTTCACCGAATGATACCCTTGTTTGCTTCCCTATGACATATTCCTTGCAAAACTCTAGCTTGTTGAAACTCTCTCCATCGACCATTTCCCTTCTATCAAGAATATCTAAACTCTCCGAGACATGATCCAATCTCAAATGTCATAGTCATGTCGCATCCAACTATCCAAGCCACGAGAACTATTAACACTCACACAAGTTTCACCATCTACGGTCACTCCTTGAAGCAAATAAACACCATGACTCCTAGTCCTAGCATTCTTCACAACCACAAGCACACCATTCGAAACACTCAAGTTATCACTCTCAATAATGATCTTGCATCCTAAAGAATCCAGCTGCCCAAAAGAGATAAGTGACTTCCGTAGTCCCGAGCATAGCATACAGTAGTGAGAATTCGAACCACTCCGTCAAACATCCATATTTGCACGGAACCAATGGCCTTCGACTGACAAATAACACCATTTTCCATAATAATTGAATTTCCTTCATTGTTAGCATAAAAAAGAAAAACTATTCCTATTTGACGTCATATGATAAGATGCTCCCGAATCGAGCACTCATTTGATGTATGAAACATCTAATGCTACTGCTGATAAAATTTCTACGTCTCCCTCACCAACTCCACTCCCCACAGTAACTGATGAGGGTCTACTTCCTTCTTAGTCTTTTCCTTGTCTGGACGCTCATTCTTCCAACGATCGGGTTTCTTGCAAATGAGGCACTGACTATTTCTTTCTTTCGACTTTCGTCTCTAACCGTTTTTTTTCTTTTTTTTTTACTTAACGCCCCCAGTTTCCATTTTTCTCATATTTCTCTTTTTCTATAAATAAATAAACCATGATCATTTCTTGCACCACTACTTCCGTCTCTGTACTTCTTCATTTGATCTCGCAATTCCTCATTGAGAAAACTTGTCTTGACATCATCAAGAGCCAATGTATCCCGATCATATATCAAACTATTTGAGAAGCTCGTGTAATGATCCGGCAGCGAACACCATAATATCATCGTTTTTTGCTCTTCCTCAATCTTCAAATCTACTATCTTCATCTTTATTAGTGAATCATCAAACACATTTAAGTGCACGTTTAGCAAAGTTCCTTTCTTCATCTTGCATGTAAAAAAACTTTTGCAATAAGGTCAAACAATTTATGAGTGACGTTTTCATATATAGTTCCTCAAACTTGTCCAAAATTCATGTAGTAGTCGTCTCACCACTAATTTCAGAGATAACATTCTCCCTCATAGCAAGTTGAAATGTATATCAAACACCACCCGATTGGGTCGATTCCGCTTAAGAACCGATTTCTTCTTCCATTGCCATTTTTCAAAATCATTATCGTCATTTTACTTGTCATTACCAATTGTGATCCAAAAACTGTGTACGAACCGCGCACATAAAGAGCTACACCACTTGGATCAACTGTTAATGCACTATTTGAATCTGCTTCCGGCAAGTCTACAACTATATACCAACACCAATGCTCTGATACCAATTGTTGTGATGAATTTCAACTCAAGGCCGCTCAAATCATATTCCCAAACACAATGGGAGAAGAGATCGTGGTAAAGTGCAAAAACAACAAATCAATTTCTCAAAACAATCTCAATCCATTCTACTAACCAATCACAATCACCAAACAAAGATATAATAAAACAATAATGAACTTGAACAATAATTCACACAGCGATTTATAGTGGTTCCACTAACAACTGTTAGTGTACGTCCACTTTGAGAGAGAGAACTTTTACTATATATCAATAGAAGAGTACAATAGATTGAATACAATGATCAAAATTTACAGAAAAAAATAATTTTGTAGAGATGAAAATTGAAGAAAATTAGGTTTCCCAGACTTTAATTAGAATAAACCTAATAATCCCTTAATCATTCTTTGAATCTGATGATAACTTTTATAGAAAGAGGTTAACATTCGCAGTTTCCTAAATTGCCCATTGAAACTTCACAAATCAACGTAATGACTCCATAGCCTATATTAGCTCAGAAGTCATATCAGATGTTTGAGCTATTTGGTCATACATCTGTCTGAAAGCTCTGCAAAATCATCCTTGCAAGACCAGACGTCTAGCCATTTTTTACAGATGTTTGGCTGATCCTTTTGTTTTAGATTAGACATCTGACTGGCACAACACTCCGGTTGCATAGCAAGCGCGGTTAGACGCTGAGCTGAAAGCGCTTCCACCTTTTCACAATAACTTCCTCCTACGACCTCCGATTTGCAAATCGTCTTTTCCGTTACGAAGCTACTTCCAACCACTTCAATTATACTATATAGTATCGCAAACTTCAACATTTTTGAATATGGCTATCTTTCAATTAATTAATTAAATTAATGTAGGGGAAAAATTTACATTGGACTTTTGTTCTTGATTAAATTTAAAATTTTCTTCTTGGGCTGATGTCGTCCTAATTCATAGTTAATCATATCATAGGCTGAAAAAAATGAGTCTATGAACCTGTTTGAATTTTCAGTTTTGTAATAATAAGATGAATGGAGTGAAAACAACCGTGGGAGTCCACATCGTACTTCTGTTACTAACCAGTGTTTTAAAGGCTAAGGGAGCATATAATATCTTTTGTGCTTTCAAGGTAAGACATAAGCCTTGATGCATTGGGGCGTAAGTTATCACATATCAACTTATGCAGGTGACATATAAGAATTAAGCATTTACTGAAAATGTAGTTGACAATAAGGTAAAAATATTAAATATTTAAATTAATTATTATACTTTATAATATTGACAATTATTACTTTGTACTACTGAACAATGAATGAATGATTCATTTCATTTTGACATCAAAGGCAATAAGCAATATGTAAGTTTCTTTTTTTCTTTTCTCTTTGCCTTTTCAATGAATTTTAAGAACAGTTATAACTTATTTCAAAATTCATACAAGCATTGATTTCAGAAATCAAAGAAATCAGAAATCAATTAAGAAATGAATCAATTTCAAACCTGACTTGAAAGTAATTCGTCTTTTTTTTTTTTTTTTTACTCGATAAAGATATGAATCAAATTAGAAATGGATTATGATATGAATCGATTTCGAGATTGTTTCTTGATCAATTTGAAGCTTCTCATACACTAAAAAATGTTGCACAATATTTCCCAATTTTTAAATAAGCTGTAACTGGCTCTCTCTCTCTCTCTCTATATATATATATATATATATATATATATATATATATATATATATATATATATATATAGGGAGCGGCTATAGGGACACAAAATTAGACACAAAAGTATGTACACAAAATCTGGACCACATAAATTGTTTGTCTTTATGTGAGGTGGAATTCAGGGGAAAATCTAATGGTCCAGATTTTGTGTCAAAATTTTGTGTCCCTTTAGACTTTCCTATATATATATATATATATATATATATATATATATATATATATACACACACACATATATATATAGGGGCGAGCGTTCAATAACACCCCAAACACTATTAGCACCTCTTTGGCCCTTGTTTTACACCACACATTCGTTTTCTCTCTCCGTACCCTAACTCTCTCCTCCTTCACTACCTTATTCTAATATAAACAAGTGGATATAACTCGGGTGCAAATGAGATGCCAAAATTACGGTGCCATTGAATGCTCTCATATATATATATATATATATATATATATATATATATATATATCAATGTTTTAAAACGCAAAAAGCGTACGCGAGGCATTTTCGGGTCCGTGAGGCGAGGCGTAAGCCTCGAAGCGTTGAGGCGTAAGCCTTTCAGGTTAAAAAAAAGCGCAATACATAAATTAATTTTTAATATGGAATAACATTAAGCGTCAAATACTAAGTAAAACCCATGAAGCATTCAAAGCAATTCAAACAAAATGCAATCATTCTTGCACATTTAACATAAAATGCAAAAGATCAAATGATATCTTCCTTCTCATGCAAAAGATTCAAATTTTGATTTCTTAAAACTATTTGAAGATTACATCAAACTACAATTTTAATATGTTCCATCAATTCAAATCGATTTGCAAAATTTATTTCGAGATTTAACAAAGTTTATTGAAAAACACTTTAAATAACAATAAGAAAATTCATTATGTTGCTCACGATCATTATTTCATAAACAATTTTACTTGATTGTGCCGATATTGAAATTGAAAAGTAAAAAAATGCTAATTTTTATTTTCTTAAATTGTCTTTTTTTATTTCTATCAAATAATTAACGTTCAATGACATTTATTTGTGTCAATATCTGCAACTAAAGATTAAAAGGTTTTTACGTCATATGCCTCAGCAGTTTGAGGCGTGCGAGGCGTAAGCTTTACGCGCTTTGTATGCCTCAAGTTATTGAGGCGTAAGCTTTAGAGGTAAAAAGCCTTTTGGAATAAGCCTCAAGTCGTTTTATTTCTTATTTCCTCGAGGCGAGCCTTGAGGCAAGCCTCGAGGCGGGTTTTTTAAAACAATGATATATATATATATATATATATATATATATATATATATATATAGGAGCGTTCTGCTACATCTTTTATTTAGCACGTGAATTCTTCCCCTTAATCTCCACAATCCATTTTCCCTTAGTGGGAAGAGAGATAATGAGTGAGGAAATGGATGGTAGAGATTAAGGGGGAGAGTTCACGTGCAAAATAAGAGGTGTAGCGGAACCCTCATATATATATATATATATATATATATATATATATATATATATATATATATATATATAATGCCTCAGGCGTTTGGGAGTGTAAGGCGTGTGAGGTGTGCATTGTATTTGTACGCCTCGCACGCCTCAGATGATTGAGTATACATCTTATGGCTAAAACACCTTTCTAGATGTGTCAACGTATTTTCTCCACATTACATTGAGGCGTTCCTCACATGCATTTTTCAAAACATTGCTTTTGACTAAATCAAGCTTCGTTTCTAGTCACATCATGGGTTGAATATGAATATGAACGGCATTTGGTACCACGCTGCAACGTTTTACCACTTTGTGGAGTTGGATGATCGAACGTGACCCAAAACTTGTGTTTGACCTGTGATGGGATACAACGCGCTTAAAGTAGAGACATATTCAATGTCCACTGATCTTTTTAGAATTTTTCAATAAATGAAATGCACATAGAAATTGATCTTGGTTGGGCAACTGAAGCCTAGGGTTGGCTCTACATGATCTCTTTTGATTTTAAATATCTGTATAGAAAATAATTCACCCACTTTTAATATTTGCAACATGAAATGAATAATGGATGAGTTTGAATTGTCGTAGATAGTATCCTTGGTAGTTATATTTGTGTTTTGTGAAACATAATAATTTAATGTTATAATAATAAAATAAAATTAATGGTGTGAAAGCAATAACGGTCTACATCATACTTGTTTTTCTTTACTAAATCCAAACTTTGTTGTGTTAAATTGCTTATGATGATGCTGATTGAACGCATAGGTGATCAATATGGACTGAATAATGAGTCTTTTAACTTGTTCATCACAGTTTTTTAATTTAAAAATGATAAAATGGACGTGGTACCAACTTCTTACTTTTTTCTCGTGATTAAACTGGTTGTGATGATGGTGATCTGATGCATAGGTAATTATATCAAAGGCTGAATAGAAAAACGTCTTTAGACTCGATTTCCACAAAATTTCAACTTCGAGTCAGATGCTCAAACATGATGTGAAGGTCGTGCCTGACTTTGTTACAATAAAGATGGGCCAACTAGAGGAGATAGTGTTTTCCCTTAATGTTGGTGTTCCATCATATGAACACAAGTGGAGGCTTGTCTCTCATCAAAAATTGGCAGTAGTTTTCTTGATGTTTCAGTTTGTTTTTCTTTTGGTGTTTGTGTGCGTGCGTGTGGTTTTTTTCTTTTCTTTTTCTGTTAATATCATTCTGTTCTCCTCCTCCTCATCAGTCTCTGAACATGTTTAAAATTTTGAAACAACCATTCTTTTTTTTTTGCTTTCCTCTCTTAATATTTTCATATAGTTTCATGAAATGCTTAATTCTGAGATTGTTTCAGGTTAGGTTGTAGTAGATTTTTTATTATTCCCAGAGTTGCTTTCTAGTCACCATATTTGTTACATAATGTTTTTTCCCTCCAAATAAGACGACTTACCCCAAAAAAATAAAAATGAAAATAATTTCAGGATGATTTCAAACTCGAACCTTTAGAATTACACTTACCAGATTTTAACACTAGATCAGCAGTTTTTGGTATATAATTGATAGTATCTTTTTCATAATAAAAAAGAAAAAAAAAAATGCTTTGGCTGGGGCAGCCCAATCTTAAGGTTGGCAGTCACCATTGAATTATTTTTTATAAGCTTGCTGTTAATTTTGGTAATGTCTAATGGATGAGGCTGAACTGTGGAAGGAAGGTATCATCGGCTGTGATACCTGTGAAATACAATCTTCTTTTAATAACAAAGTAAGAGCGAAAACAATCGAGGTGTTCTGGGCTAAATTCATCATATGCAAGGCTTTTTTGAATCGTGAACCAAGAAATTCAAAGTTCAAACCAAACCGGATTTGAATTGTTAGTTGTAGACTTAAAAGAT
Source organism: Allium sativum (assembly GCA_030737875.1). Lineage (NCBI taxonomy): Eukaryota > Viridiplantae > Streptophyta > Magnoliopsida > Asparagales > Amaryllidaceae > Allium > Allium sativum. The sequence continues at coordinate 937,436,239 of CM060924.1, read as the reverse complement.
TCAACTTCATTGCATATACATAATTTTAAATTGATTTGAATATTTTGTGTTCCTACATGTTACATTTGAAACTCAGATTTTCTCTTTTTTTGTTTTTTTGTTTGGAACATTCGTTTCATTTAGGAATGTTAAGCATTGAAATTGTAAATTCAAGTATCTTGATTCTTAGTATTTCTTTTTTCTTTTTTCTTTTTTAAAATTTCAACACAACTTGAATGATTTTTCTCAATTGCCGGTTTAATTGAATTTTAGACCATAACATAAGAATCAAATCATAATTAGACATTATTTAATTTGAAATGGGATCCAAATCATAGGATTTCAATATTTTTGACAAAATGAAAAAAGTACAAGTTTAAATGATGTAAATAACTTTTTTAACTCACTTTGCATGCAAATGCATAGTATATTATCAAAAAACTGTACTGGTTAGGGATAACAATTTTCAGGCTTTTTTTTTAATAACAAGAGTGGTACGTTATTCGTTTTGACGTTTCAGGAGTTCGATGTCATAACCTGCAGAACTTCTATTTTAAGGGTCATACCACTTCGCATTTGAGCCAGTGGTCTTTGACATTTTCAAGATTATTTTTGAATAGCATGAACGTATAAGAATCAAATTAGATCACTTTCTCTTTAGCTTTGTTTACATGCATCCAACTTTGTACAGTAGAGAATACTGCAAGCTCTTCTAAATTTAGGGTTTGGCACTGGCCATGCATACAAACCATGAAGGGGTTACTGTTTTTGAAATGCTAAAGAAAGCTTTGGAACTTGCGCATCTTGAGAACAGAGTGACAGAGGAAAGGAATATAAGATTACTGATTGCTCAAATGCATGTTGTGAAGGTAATATACCTCTTATATATTCATTGCTATTTAATTCATCAAGGCTATAAAATATGTTAACATAACATAATTACTCTTTTTTTTTTTCTCATTAAGGGTGAAATGGAAGTTGCATTGAGACTATTTCAAGGTCTTGTAGATGATGATCATAGAGATTTCCGGCCATATCTTTGTCTGGTAAGTAATGTAATCCATGTCGATTTTTCTTCTTTTACCATTGCTGTGCATGAAAAAAAAAAAAAAAAAGGCCCCCTTGTTTTCCACACAAATGTAAAGGTAATCTGAGTTGTCAGCGATTAATATTTGAATTGTAGCCGTACAACTCCCATAAGTTTCTGACTATCAAATTTGATTTTGTTTTTATTTTTCAGGGAATTGTATATAGCTTATTGGGAAAAAAGAAAGAGGCTGATGAGCAACTGCAGATATATCACAACCTGATTCCCGAAGAATACCCAGAAAAAGGTTTCATCAACAAGATTATATTATCGACATAAGCAGTCTGACAAGCACTTGCAGAAAAAAAAATGAATCAGAATAACGTTCAGAAGAACAGGTAGTATGTTTTATGAAAGACGGATTACAAATGTAAGAGCTGAGAGGAATGAATTATGACCTGATCATGTTAATGGTATCGTCTACCAAAAGGTACTCTAGTGTAATCCTTTTGGAGTTTTGTAACAATGTTCTTCGATGAGTGCTAGCAGGTTTAAAAGTCTGCAGTGGTGTCTTTTTTGACTGGTTAGGCTTACACCAATAGAGGTAGGGCTGTAAATGGATACCCGAAAAATTCGATATCCGTCCGAATCCCCATCCGAAATATCCATTATCCGGTATTATCCGAAAACCGGATACAGATATTCAATATCCGGAAAGCTTTTCTGATACGGATATGGTTATAGTGGTATCCGTATCCGAAGAATATCCGTCCGACTAATTGGTGTAATATATATTACTCAAAACAGAAAAATAGAGTTAATAGTTATTTTGTAATTGTTTGATGTTACTAAGATATAATTTTTTGTTCATTTTTAATGAAAAATGGTAGTTTTAGTATTTAATTTTAGAGTATTTTTTGATATGCAAACAATGTTTCATCATAACATTTCTTTATTTTCTGGTTTTTTTACAAACATTAGTATAAAAAATATTTTATGTTGATCCAAACTTTTTTATTTATACTCTTAAATTTATCAATTACAGGCGGAGCAGATAAATATCCGATATCCGTCCGTATTCGAAAATTAAGCGGATACGAATATCCGAAAATTAAACGGATACGAAAACCCGATATGCGAAAATAATTTCGGATACAGATACGGATATGGCACTATTCGTATCCGAAAGCATCCGTTGACAACCCTAAACAGAATTGCGTTATCCACGGAATATTCAACGGTGCGAATGTAATTTGTTTCCATCGATCATTAAATAAGAGTCGTGATATATACGCTTCAGTTGTTGCAACGATTTACGGTGAAAAGGGGGATTTTCTGTACTTCAAATCATATCATCCAAAATCCCCAGGTAGTTATAAGCCAATCAGCGAGGTCAATTTTGAGTATATAGAACAGTCTAGTGCAACTGAATGATGATATAACACTGTTACTTTGAGCATTCTACTTTGGACCAGAAGGATGAGTTTTTGTCTCAATGACGATGGTCTGCTGTGATAGAGCAAGCTGCGACGACGGCCACAAGGCATGTAGCTGCGATTGGTGGTTTAGGGTTTTGAGAATGCTGCAAGAGATAGGTGCAAGAGACAGGATCAACGGTTTTAAGGTTTTGAGGGAGAAAAATAATTGGGTATTGTGGGATAATAGCATGAGTAATTCGTAGAATACAACTGTAGTAAAGTGGATAAAATAAAGAATGAGTAAATCATATTCACCATGTATATAGCACGATTCTTGAAACCGAGTTTTTCAACGGTCAGGGGCCATTGGCGGCTATTGGAAAACCCGTTGGAAGCCGTAGGTCAATCCGTTGATATACGGATCAACGGTTTTCAATGACTTCCGATGCACACGACGCTTAATTTTTAACGGCTTCCAACTAATAAGGCCATGTGTCCATTATTTCTGGCCAATAAACCATTGGAAACCGTTGAAATTGCAGGACCTATAAGCTGTCGCAGACCATTTACAGCCGTTAGAAATCTGGGTGGTTTTTTTTTTTTTTTTTTTTTTTTTTCAGATTTCAGATTTTCCACTTCAAGCCACGCACCACATATAATGTTCTGCACTGCTCCATTTCGAGCATATAACTCACAATCTCAATAATATATACACTAAAACACAATATAAAATAAAAATCAAACACAAAACACATAAATTAACCAATATTTACATAACGTAACAACCAAACGTCGCCAAAACAACATAAACATGTCCAAACAACATAACCAACACCATGTCCAAACCGTACCATCACCAAACCATCATAACATCATATCCAAACCATCATAACAATATATACAACTATCATGCAGCAAGCCTCACCAACTCTCAAAACACAGATCAAAACAAGCTAACCTGATCAACTCTCTCCACCAGAAGACGAAGGTGGCGTACCGTGCTAGGCAATGTACTCCGCCAACCGCTGGTTAAGCAACTCCATGTGCTCTTCACGACGACGATCACGCTCATGAAGCTCTACAATCTGTGCTTTCAACCGTGCGATTTCTTCCTTTTCCTGAGCCTTCTGATACGTCTGCTGAGATGTTGTAATCTGTATATAATTTCAGATTTTCAGTATTTCATAATAGCATTTCGAATACATTTGAGTTTTTATTATAAATTTTAGTATTACCTCTAGATTTCCACAACCATATCGTCTGTTCCGGGTAGTAGGATCCATGATAGCATCAAATATCCTGTCCTCATCTTCCTTGGTCAACTCAGTCCTCCCAGTAGATTCCGGTACCTGCGCCCTTTGTTCCTGAAATTTCTGATGTTAAACAAAAAACAAATGAATTTAGATAACGCTATTTTAATTAAATTATAAGTCTAACTTAACTTTTTTACTTATATATCTCTCACGCGCCTTATCATCATGGTCGCAAGTGTACGAAACTGAGCCTGTGTCGTCAGTCTGACTCAATGCATGTGTATGCTCGAAAACATCCCAGTACGACACATGAGTCATACGCGCTTTTTCCTGAAATAACCATGTACATATATATATATATATATATATATGTATGTATGTATGCATATATGTATATATGTGTATATATATATATGTGTGTGTGTGTGTGTGTGTGTGTAAATTAAAACTTATTAAATCAACTATTAATTTAACAAGTTATGAATTAAAATTTTAAACTGTGCAATTACAAAATATACCAGATCCTCACGATGATGCTGAAATGATTTGGACCCACCTCGATGCGTAACCGGATTCTTGCTCCTATTAGCTGCATTTCTCTCAAACGAGGCCTATACAATTAAATTTAAAAAAAATGTATTATTCTGAATCACATATTAATTGAATAGAATAATTTAAATTAAATATGCAGTAAATTTACCAGAAACTCCTCTTTACTATTCCAATAAGTAAGTAGATCATTCCACACTGTTTCGCTCATCCAAGACTGTCTTTTCCCACCTGATTTTAAAGTGTTTATTGTCTGTCTGTAATTTGTTGCCATTTTGCTGTTCCAGTGGCGCCTAACGAGATCCAAATCCGTCTCCTGGAGATCCACTCCACCCTGTTTTTTTTTTTTTTTTTTTTTTTTTAAAATAGCATACATATGAACTTATCAAATAGGAGCATGACAACTTAACGTAATAAATGTTATATCATACATACGTACCAAAAAATCCTGCAATATGGTCTCCTTAACAATGTAGGGTATCGAGCTCCATGTGGTCCAACATGCAGTCACGCAGGTCTGATAAGCGCGTTTTGATATCCTCAAAACGGTATTGGACGGCTCCAACTCAAAACCCTTGTGTTAAACGGGAAAAAAAAACATGGCTACTAGAACAACAATTTAAATAATTTATTGTACTTAAATTAAATTTATACTAAAAACTTAGTTTTTACCCTTTGGATGCTTTTGGCTTAAGCCAGACCACATGACGGGATAACTCCGACGACGGACCACCCTCATCGCCACCTGACGCCATATCTGTTACATACAACAACATAACATGAAAGAGCTATGTAAAATCATGGTATTAGATAACATGAGTGCTTGATAATAGAAACGTCATAACATATGTCTAGTTAACATTACAAGTTTGATTCGTAGAAGTGTTAAATATAAGTTTGATTCATAGATATGTCTAGTTAACATATGAATTTGATTCATAGAAATGTCATAAAAATAAATATAAGTTTATTGTACTTAAATTAAATTTATACTAAAAACTTAGTTCTGTACTTAATATAAGTTTGATAGATAACATATTTTTTATTTATGATATGTTACTTATTAATAGATAACATAAAAAATATCTGTTAGATGTGAATTTGAGTCTTACTATGTAAAAATAAACATAAAATTAACTTTTGAAAATGAAGAGTATTAGTTAGTCGTCCTCATCTATAACAACCCGAACTTCCCTGTAAAGGAAAGCCCAGATTGTCGGAGAACACGACAAATCAGAAGACAAACAGAAGAACATTTCATTGCTTATTACAATAGTTTACATCAGAGTACAAGAATATACAGAGTATGAATAAATATTAAACATTAGAAAAATAACATAATTTACAAATTACAATGCAGCGGGTGTACAGCCCAATCAAGACATCAGTAATCATCCAAACGATGTGAAGACCTCCGGTCTTCAACCACCGTCTTCATCGTCGACTTATCGTCGAATCAGTTATTCAGAATGGGTATAAACCCGACCTTTCCGAATAACTCGCGTATATAATAAACAAGTGCTATAAAAACACAACATGCGTCTCATTCCAATTCTGAATATTCTTTTATTTAAATATTCATATCCTTTCGGAAAGGTTCCCATTAATTTTATCAAAGATAATTTTTTTAAATTTATTCTTTAATCTTCATTTGGATATCATTTCAAACCATATTAAGGTTTTCCAAACTAGTCGGGATTAGCGCACCTTACCGAAGTAATCATTTGTTTAATTTGCCAATCCCAACCTATTCATCCCATGGAGCAAAACCGGTCATACTCCATATCTAACACCACGGTGTTACTGGTAAATTTAATTACCATTTCACGTTCTAATCTAGTTAAAGATTTAACTATCGCTTGGAGCAAAACTGATGATACTCCATTCTCGATCATTTCAATCTAACTAAAGATTCATTAAAATTCTACTTAGTTTTAATCTTCCCAAAAATCAATTTTAATGATTATATAACTTGGGAAATCATATCCTGTCTTTAACTGGGTTAAATAACCCATGTCATTTAAAACACGGTTCACGATAAACCCAAAATCAAAATTCTAATAATTAAAAGATTTGTTCTTTTCACATGGGGTTTAAGAATAGTGTTACTGAAGACACCATTCCATCAGTCTCCAACCGTAAATTAGTAAGAGGACAATTCTCTAAGTATTAATCCCGAAGGTCGAAACCAACATCAGATCAATACCTAGGAAACCATTCAACTTAGCTAATCTCCAGTTAGATTCTAATTTTCTTAACTCCATTTGGTTTAAGAACAACATTTTTAAAGATACCATTCACGACAAACCCAAAATTCAATTCAATTCTAATTAAATAATAATAAATCGGTAAACTTCATTAAATCTTAATAAAAAGACTTAATCTTTTCTCAACTGGGTTTAAGAACAGTGTTAGTGAAGACATTGTTCATGACAAACCCAAAATCCCGTTTGATATTAAATACAAGGTTCTGAATAGAAAATATATCGGCTTATATTCAATATCAAATTCTGAAATCAATAAATATCGTATTGGAATAACGATATATATATCTTCCAAATTCCTCCACAATGTCTGTATAATCACGGAATCCAATATCGAAATAGTCCGAAGATAATTTCGATTCAAATCCATTCCAATTCATATATTGGAAATTCCGTTTATTTTTAAAACCATTTCAAATCCAATTTATTTATTTAAAAATATTGGATTATAATTCTAGTTCATAACTAGTTCATTATATATTTTTTATCTTTTCAAATATGGGATTTTTCATCCCAATTCTTTCCAAATCATTTATTATGATTTTACACAAATTATTTAGATTTTATCAAGGCCCGTACAGTCGATTTCAATAAACGGTCATCGAACTGCACTTACAGCGACCTTTTCCAATTTTGATTTGAACATAATTCCAAATGCAAACATTAGATTTCAAATCTCTTATATCCGTTGGAAAGCTCTTTCCTATACGAACCCAACGGTTCCGGTTTTAGGAGAATCCGACGGTCGGATCTCCCGTAACGTCAATTCGAAGTCAATGGTCGAAATTCGCGAACTGTCGCGGCGCGACGCGTTATATTCAGGCCATTTAATATGTATATATATATATATATAATATTTCGTCGATTTCAATTCAAAGCGTATTTTATAAATCGTTTTAAATTCGTTTTGAAAACGATTTCAACTTCATATTCAATTTTAAATCAAAATCGAATATTTCATATCATTAATATATAAATGATAATATTTTCAAAACATTAGATTTTGAAATCAATTCCTTTTCGATATTCATTATAAAAATGAATAAAATCGATATAAATATCGTTCGCGTTAAAATGGCGAATAACTAATCTACATGGCTTTATATATTTAAATATATTCGTGTCCATCCAAAATCGGACATCAAAATCAGATTTTGAATTTTTTTCTTCTGAATATTATTATAAAATATTCGTTATTTTAAAATATTCCTTTTTTCTGAACTGGAATCAGACACAGTCAATTACCATATAATGTTATTTATATGGATTTCATACACACGTGTACACAACAATGATAAACAATCAACCATCATCCAGAGTGCATTCTACACTACATAAGCATTAAATATAAATATTTAACGCTTACAACAGTCTGTCAACCAATCGATTGACATACAACTAAGCAATTGTGGTTAGTGTACGTCAAATATCATCCCAATACCCGTGTGGGGTCTCTTTCAACAAACACTGAATATTTTTTATGCAGTTGGGTGGTGTGTAAAATATATCGTCCCAATCAATATCAGTTAAATATGTGTACATAAACAAATCGTCCGATTTGTAAATTAATATTTATTTCATTTATATACACGTTAAAAATTATATATTTTACTATAAAATTTATTTCAACACATGAATATTTTATACAGTCCATTTCACATCACAAACAATTTTCACAACACAATCAAATCAACAAGTCGTCCATAGTCTGTGGACGACGGTGTCGGGTGCTGCTAAGCATCATCTGCATCCTAGTATATATTTTAACTAGAAAATAAAATTAAAGTGAGAAGTTCTCACCGTGGGTTCCACTCCTCCATTCTTTATTCTGAATTTCCGAACTGTTTGGATTTGCCCAAAATTCCAACGCAATCTTTTCACGCTGTTCGTAGTAAAAATCACATTTTTAATATGATGTTTATATATTAAAAACTCCCATTTTTATTTCGCTATATATATAAAAATCAAATTCTTTATTTCGCTACTACATTATAAAAATTATATTGTTATAACGCTTTATATATAATAAAAATTATATTTTTGTATCGCCTTTCAAACAATAAAAATCAAATTTTTATTTCAAATCCATATGTATAAAAATCGTATTTTTATTTCAAATCTAAGCATATAAAAATCGTATTTTTATACTATGTTCTTTCATTTAAAAAATATATTTTTAAACCAATGTGAATTCATATTCGAATTTACATTTTTCTAACTTACATTTTATATAAAAATCTTATCTTTCCTTATTTCAAAATCTCACCTTTTCTAATTTAAAAATCAAATCTTTTCTAATTTAAAAATCAAATCTTTATATGTTAAAAAATATAAATAAAAATCAAATCTTTATATGTTAAAAAATATAAATAAAAATCAAATCTTTATATGTTAAAGATATAAATAAAAATCAAATCTTTATATCGTTACACACATATAAAAGATCATATTTTATAGTTACTTGATACCATAAAAATCCAATTTTTACACTATTAAAAATCACCTCTTTTCTATATAAACATCGCATCTTTTAATGAACAAAAATTAGGGAACTTGCCTTGATTTTAGGATTTCAGGTGGTCGGAGCCGAGGGTTTTCCTTCTGCGCACAGTGGAGGAGGAAGGCTCAGGTTCTCCAACTCGCGGCAGGGAGTTTGGGGTCTGCAGCTTCGAAATGGAGGAGAGGGGGGTTGGCGGCGCTAGGCAGTGGGGGGGGGGGGGGGGGGGGGGGGCGAGGCGGCGCCGACGGATCGGTGGTAGGGGCTGCAACATAGGTTAGGGTTGGATTGGGGGGAGGTGGTCGCGAGGTTCTCGAATTGGAGCTCGGAGATCACGCTTGGAGGAGGGAAGGAGCAGGGGAGGAGAGGGAACAGATGAGCGGCGGTGCGGTGGGGGTAGGCGCTGCGACGTTGACGATGGTGGGTCGAGGGTTGAGCGCGATCGACAGTTTTTTTTTAGTTTCTGATCTGGGAAAATGACGGGGAGAGAGAGTGGAGGGTGTGGGATTATATAAATTATTTAATTAATTTAATTTAAATTCCATAGAGTTGACTTTTAATTCGAATCCCAAATCGAGCCCAACGACTGTCGCCCCTAGCGTAATATCCCCATTCCGAACACAATGGGATATGTCCCGTAAGCCAATTCGACCGTTACGATCAGTTTCCGTTAAATTTAAAATATAAATCATTATATTTTAATTTCAAACGTACATTTTAATTTACTGGGGCCACATACTGACTACAAAAATTTCAGAAAAATAAATCTAGCTATGTTTTGACGATACGATCCTAACAAGACTAATTTTTTTGAATTTGGAGACCGTTTTAAAAATAGTCATTTTCCAGTCGATTAAATTCAAACTAAAATTGGCAAACGCGTTTTCTTTTGCTACGCTCACATATTGATTCCAAAAATTATGAAAATTGGAATCAAGCAATATTTTGACATTCCGGATCTAACAAAAGTGGTCTCGTCGAAAACGGAGGCCATTTGCAAAATTTCCATTTTTAAGTGCTATATTTCCATAGCGACTATTCTGAATTTTCAACTGGGCGTAACTTTTTATTCCAGTTATGAAATTTCAATTTTTCGGATTCGTTGGAAAGTTTAAATAGATTCAAATATTTCTGGTTTTACTAAAATCCGGTTTATTTTGAATCCTGTACATTCATTTGAAATTTGAAATCGAATTTTCAAACTACCACGCCATTTCCAATTCCTTTTATAATTAAAATAAATATTTATATTCTAACTTCGATTTAAATAAATTTTTACGTTCTAATTCTGTTCAAAATAAATTTCTAGTCGTTATTATTTAACATAAATCATTTTAAATATTCAAAATTCATTAAAATTGCCAAAATAAAAATTTTAAATTGGTTCTGATTTTCCAGGTTGTTACAATCTCCCCCACTTAAAATCTTTTTGTCCTCGAAAAGGAACGGAGCTGAAAGTTGTTTAACTAACCAACTCAACTTTCATTCTGGCTTTCATTCTTCAACTTTTCAGTTTCTAAGAATTTTCAATTTTTTCAAAAATTTGGCTAACCCCCTATATTTTCGAAAAATTTCGCCATAACCTCCTTTGTACGGGGAGCATCGGGAAAATCCCCAAACCGCCACACAGGCCCTCTTATCTCAAAAAGAAAAAGAAAAAGCCAATCGGCTCATAAAATCATCCGAACCCTATAAATTAGTAAACATGTACCTATTTGTCGGGCATACGATTTTATTTCTCTGCTTAGCTTCTCTGCTATGACCTGTTCAGTTTATATACATGTATATGCATGCAATTTCAATCAATTTTCAAGTCAGTTCAACGTTCGATACAATTTGGCTAAATTTACCTTTCATTCATGTAGTGGTTTTATTAGTTAACGAATAATCATGCAACACAACCAGCAATAAATTAGTTGATTGGCTTTTCAAACACATAACTTTAATATATAGTCAAAAATCAGGTTCTTGAGTCCAAATCACAACAAATAATCCTATGTAAGTTTTGGTTCTCACACCAGTCAATTGGAAATATATAGACATCGCACTTTCGAAACTCGAACATAAATACTGGTGATGCGATCGCTATCATCAGTATCATCTCCGGGCGACTAGAGTGTGATTCCATATCTATCAAGTATATTTGAGACTTCGAATATATGTTCATGACGCATATACGCAAAATCTTCATATACTCGATTTCCAAATTCAATATTAATATAATATACTCAAATACGTATAATTAGATTGAATCTTCAAAACTAAATTTGTTTTTATTTTTATTTTAAAAATAACAATACTCTTCATAATCGTTCTAGGATACTACTGATCCTATCTCTAACGAGTAATTCTCATTGGATATTACAAATCCAATCTCTGATGAATTCTTTCGTTCGGTTCTAATGTGCCTTGCTCTCGAGCTCTGTAAACCAAAGCTCTGATACCACTATAACAACCCGAACTTCCCCGTAAAGGAAAGCCCGGATTGTTTGAGAACACGACCAATCAGAAGATAAACAGAAGAACATATCATTGCTTATTACAACAATTTACATCAAAGTACAAGAATATACAGAGTATGAATAAATATTATACATCAGAAAAATATCAGAGATTTACAAATTACAATGCAGCGGAAAAATAATACATAACACAACTGAAAGAAATACACAGATACAGAGCTTTTCGAGTATAGTTCCAGCTGTAAATCAGGATCCTGTGACTGCAAAACCAAAACCACTAGCCGTCCGTATGGAAAATAGGGGCACCCAGAGTTTAGGTTAAAACAATAAACTCCAGGTCGGTCATGTGACTGGTGTGAGAACTAAAACAATTATTAAATCTTTACTTTAAAAATAAAGTAAATCAAGGGACCACGCCATATAACACAGAATGGGTTTCCTCCCAAGAATACCAGTGCATGAAACAAACAGCGCAATGCTTTTTGAAAAAATGAAGCTATTATAAGACCCAGGTCCCATCACACAATGCAACGCAAACCGGAGGATTGGGTTTTCCCTTATAATAGCCAAATATGCTTGGTACGTTTAAAACAAATCATTTGAACAACTTCAAATATAAATGTATCAATCCTAGACGACATGGGTACCATATATCATGTTGCCAATACTAGGCTCTACAATCAAAACCGAAATGTCACGTATTGGAAGTTGGATTTTCATCTGTGAACCAAGACAAGGGGTCATCCTTACCGCTTCGACTCTCTAGCCCGAGCCTCAGGCAAGCCTTGGATCGTCAGGGCCGGTCCACACGAAGTGGATTAAAATGCCTGAACAATACGTTTCCCCGCCCTATGGGGCGTAAACTGGTCATATATCGACCAAACCATCCATCGGCTCCGCAGAGACCGATATAACCGAGGCGCCTCGCTATCCATCATCCACATAAGTAAAACGTCTGGGCGTGCAAAACCCAGACACCACTCCTAGCTAGAAGGAAACGCAAGCCCTCCCTGATGTCCTCTCCCGTTTCTGGTTCACACCGGGGTGCGAGGCTCCCTAATTAACGCTATACACAAAGCTATGCTATATCAAAGCCGTGCTTTGATCATCAACCACAAGACTCTGCTTTTCAACAGAAGCCTTAATCATTTGCATCTCAACATGCCACACAGGCAATTCACGCTATGCAACCGATCCCTATCAATCACACAGAATGAAATCCGATGTCAGACACACATCCCTTTAAAAGTTCGTTCTGGGTCTGAACGAAACCAGAGGCACCTTATTCCTCGTCCCATATGTCCAATACAAGAGAGAGGTCCTCGCATATCCGGTCGATCTCCAAGTACGTCTGGACGATCACCACTTATTACCTCGTCTTGGGTGTACAACCCAATCAAGACATCAGTAATCATCCAAACGATGTGAAGACCTCCGGTCTTCAACCACATCTTCATCATCGACTTATCGTCGAATAAGTTATTTAGAATGGGTATAAACCCGACCTTTCCGAATAACTCGCGTATATAATAAACAAGTGCTATAAAAACACAACATACGTCTCATTCCAATTCTGAATATTCTTTTATTTAAATATTCATATCCTTTGGGAAAGGTCCCCATTAATTTTATCAAAGATAAATTCTTTAAATTTATTCTTTAATCTTCATTTGGATATCATTTCAAACCATATTAAGGTTTTCTAAACTAGTCGGGATTAGTGCACCTTACCGAAGTAATCATTTGTTTTATTTCCCAATCCCAACCTATTCATCTCATGGAGCTAAACTGGTCATACTCCGTATCTAACACCACAGTGTTATTAGTAAATTTAATTACCATTTCACGTTCAAATCTAGTTAAAGATTTAACTATCGCTTGGAGCAAAACTAGTGATACTCCATTCTCGATCATTTCAATCTATTTAAAGATTCATTAAAACTCCACTTAGTTTTAATCTTCCCAAAAATCAATATTAATGATTATATAACTTGGGAAATCATATCCTGTCTTTAACTAGGTTAAATAACCCATGTCATTTAAAACACGGTTCACGATAAACCCAAGATCACATTCCATTTTATTCCAATTACTAAATATTACTGGAAATTCCAATAATCTTAATTAAAAGATTTATTCTTTTCACACGGGGTTTAAGAATAGTGTTACTGAAGACATCATTCCATCAGTCTCCAACCGTAAATTAGTAAGAGAACAATTCCCTAAGTATTAATCCCGAAGGCCGAAACCAACATTAGATCAATACCTAGGAAGCCATTCAACTTAGCTAATCTCCAGTTAGTTTCTAATTTTATTAACTCCATTGGGTTTGAGAACAACATTTTTAAAGATACCATTCACGAAAAACCCAAAATTCAATTCAATTCAATTCCAATTAAATATTAATTAATTGGTAAATTTCATTAAATCATAATAGAAAGACTTAATGTAGTGACCCGAAAATCCGGTAGAATTTGAGCTGACCAAAAACACAAGTCAAACCCCAAATATCACGGAAATTCGAACCATTAATAGAAAGAAGTTAGAGGGTGAGGAAAGATAAGATAGAAACTTAGAATAGAAGAAGAAGAAGAAGAAGAAGAACACAACATCAGAGTAACACGAATCTCACAGCGGAACGAATAACATATAATATATATAACATAACTTGAAATATACATCTGTACTTGAATATACATCAATATCAAAGTACATCACTTACAACAAAGCAGAAATAACTATAGCTATATGATCCTGAAGCCTCCTGCTCCAAGCTCTTCCAGTATATCTGTAAATTCCCGACTACTTGACTGCCCGTACAAATTTAGGCACCCAAGAGTTTAGGGAAAACAACAAAGTAAACTCCGGGTCAGTCATGGGACTGGTATGAGTAAACAGTTTAAAACAGTTTCAGAAAACTAAATGATATCTCATAAGACCACGCCGTATAACACGGAACGGGTTTTTCCCTTATGAGAATCCAAACACTTGATTTATCTTTATATCAACTCTTTTGATATTATAATAATGTCTAAATCACATAAATAACAATCTAGTGGAAACGCTTGCATCTCATGTTCCACATATATAATATACAATCAAAACCGCAAGCACGTATTGGGTAATGGATTTCCAACTATGACAAGGTATGGAAGCACCTTCCGCTGGTATATCTCTAGAGGAGAATACACCGAGTTCAACAAGAACATCTTGCAACTCAGCCACACATGACCGACCACTCATTTCGCTTGAGTGTATCGAATGTATATCACCAACGATTGGGATCAGCAACCGTTTCCCGAATGGGACAGCATCGACAATAGATTTTTAGAAGTAAATGAAACTCTAGATCAGGTGATTATACAGCCTAATAGGTGCGACCTACATAGCCATGCTGCTTGCCCGATTTCTGTCATTTATCGGATGATGAGGCTAGAAGCTACGCTTTATCATCACACCAGATTCTCTTCGAATGTCACATCGTCAGATCCATCGAAAATCACTAATTGACGTCTACAACAGTACATTACGTGTTAGCTAAAAGAAGTTTCCTTCTCCGCTTCCACTCTTGGTACGATTGGAGAAATCAATGTACGTGACCTTTCTGAAAATACTCCGTCAGACATTCATCCATACAAGTCACCCAGGAACAAGATGAACTGAAGGCACTATTTCTATTAATAGAAAAAGTCCTTGCACTCTACTCCGTCTTCGATTATCTTTATATAATCTGATTCGCACGCTACTGCCAATACGGAGTGGTTCTTCGGATAATAATCCAACCGGTCTCTCCATATCGACAACGATGGTCAAAACTTCGATAGTCTGTGATTTAACTATCGAATAAAAATAAGTGTTTCGATAGTCGATGATTTAACTATCGAATAAAACAAGTGTTCAACCAAACATCCAACAATCACTTAGCCTTTAATTAATATTCCATTAATTAAATCACTTCTCTATTTGTTTATCAATATTTGTTAACCAAATATTTTCAATAACCATATTGGCCTTATCCGTTATTTGGAAAACATTTCTCTATATCGCCTTCTATTATTTTCTATACTAGGAAATATTCATTATTCTATTTCCAAGCTTTGCACATATTTGGGTTAAAACAGATGTTGTGTAAAACATCGTTACGACAACCCAAATACAGTATTTAACTAATTCTTATTCCACATTGATCTTCGAGCCTGAATCTTGCTACTTATCGGTATATCATGAAATCAACCAAGTTGGGGTATAATTACCTCTCAGACCTTGACTGAATAACATTTAACGTCAAAACAGACAAGACTACTTACTCGAACAAATCAATTCCATACAACTACTGATTTACTTTTAAACACGTATATACTTTCTCTTTTATCCTTATGAGGTTTTATTCTTATACTTCCTTTTTGATTATACTATTCTATTTCTAAGTTCGTTTTCTTATCGACTTCTATGTATTTTGATATGTAAATTTCTAACTATCAAATTATCTTAAAAATATTCTATCTCCTTAAATTCCCAGAAAAATTCGCCATAACCTCCTTTGTACCGGGAGCATCGGGAAATTTCAAATAGCTTTCCCGGTCCTTCTTATCTCAAAAAGAAAAAAAGAAAAAGCCAAGCGGCTTGCCGATACGGCGCATAAAATCTCATATGGAAATTAAATACGTACCTTTTTGTCGGGCATTCTATTTATTTCACTTCTATACTTTATTCCATACCTGTCTCCTGTATATTTATACCTGCCCAGTCTAAATTAACTATACCAATCGTTTTAACTCAATTTGTTAATTAAATTTGTTACTTAACTCTTCAGCCTATTTCCCCTTTATATTTGAACATGACATGTTCAAATATATTTTAACTTGCATATTAACAAATTCTAATTATACTCATACTCTCGTTTCCTTATCGACTTCTTATTCAAATTCCAAATCAATTCTATTTGAATTCTTTTTATTTAAACTTCATTTGAATTCTATTTTCAAATTCTATAGTTTAAAGTACATTTGAATTCTATATTCAAATTCTATAGTTTAAAGTCCATTTGAATACTATATTCAAATCTATTAGTTAAAGTCTATTTGAATACTATATTCAAATCTATTAGTTAAAGTCTATTTGAATTTCTATATTTAAATTCTATAGTTTAAAGTCCATTTGAATACTATATTCAAATCTATTAGTTTAAAGTCTATTTGAATACTATATTCAAATCTATTAGTTTAAAGTCCATTTGAATACTATATTCAAATCTATTGTTCAATTCCTTATATTCAAAGTCCATTTGAATTCTCGGCATTATTTATAAACAACGTTTATAACTTCAATTCAAATCCCACCTTTCTATTTATAAACAACGTTTATAAATTCAATTCAAATCCCATCTTTCCATTTATAAACAACTCTATAAATTCGATTCAAATTCCATCTTTCCATTTATAAACAACTTTTATAAAATCGATTCAAATTCCATATTTTCCATTTTATAAACAAAGTTTATAAAATCGATTCAAATTCCATATTTTCCTTTATAAACAAAGTTTATAAATTCGATTCCTTGTTCATATGTATTCAAAACAAGTTAATGTTTCTATACTTCATTTAAAATTCAAATTCTATTTAAAAAAAAATAGAATTCCCCTTTTAAATTTCAAATACCCTTTTTGATATTTTTATAAATCAATATCCCAAGCCCCAGTGATATTTAAACAATCAAATCAACCAATTTTCAATCACTTGATTTTTAACACATCATATAGGAATATGTATGAAATCAAACAAACAACAACAGATAATATATTTTTGAGGAATCCAGTTGGATTCCTCCAACCTGTTTTCCTGCATCCACAGATGTTAGTCAACATAGTAATACCCATCCTGCTTCGAGGCAGGATATCGCGGTATAGAAGGTCATCCACTAATCATAGCGTGGGGCGTATAGGGTAATCATCCGCTATGAAACCGCGGGCATCCGCTAATGAGACTGCGGGAATCCAACCAATCAATCAACCCAATATATATATATAATAGTCCTAAATAACTAATATATATTTTAAATCAACCAAACAATATTCAAACAAGCACAGACAATTATTTTTAACTATATAAAAATAATTTCTAAATAAGTGGTGAGTGAGGTTTACTCACCTGATTTCCCTTTGCCGAGTATCTTGTTAATTTTGCATATCGTCACAAAATGCGAAATCCACTTAACTTGGTTCATGATTTTCCTTGACTCCGTCTACGGTTTATATCGTATTATTAGTTAACATGATTATTTATGTAAAATCATTTAAATAAAAATACAGGGTTATTTAAATAAATAAACTTAGTTATACCTTAATCCATTTTCTATGGCATTCCGTCGAACACCATGCGGTCATTAACATCTCTCACCTCTCCGAACTCCATCCACTGTCATTCGAACTCCACTGCCTCGAATCAGCAGTAACTATGCAAAATCCGAATAAGATCCAGGCCAGTACTTCACAGCATCACCATATCCCATTTGAACATTTCGCCATCCTCCTGATGTTGACGTCGAGGTTCCTGCAGCCTCGAGAAAAACCCAGCGTGACCTCGTGAACCCAAACCCTCCTTTACTGCCCAACATCGAGCGGCCTCCAGTAGCATCATACCCTTGAACTCAAACCCCCTTCACAGCTTGCGAAAGATCTGACACCATATTCACCGTCGATCCCAATAAATCAACAACCGAACCCTCTCAAACTAGTTGCAGTTGACGCTCCTTACCACTACAAACGCCACGCCAAGCCCAGAACTCCGCTCCGTCAATCACCTCGGCCCGTATCCCGTCGCGATTTGCAGTACTTAACTCGCGAGCCCTTCCTGACGCAAACTCACGGCTTCATATCTGAATTTGAAATCGAGTTCGATCTTTTTTTTTTTTGAATACAGAAATGAGGGATTGGAGCATGATTTTATAAAAGGGACGAATGGAAAGAATAAGGGCCACGGGTTGCTCTGATTTTGTGGTAGAAGAGGAAACACTGGTTTTCTGATTTTGTGGTACAAGAGGAAACACCGTTGTTTTGTTTTGGTCCACCAACAAAAGGATTTAATTTAAATTTATTTTTATTAAAAATCGATATCCTAAATTTTGAATTTCTTCGTGATACCTAATTCCTTTCTAAACCCAACAACTGACAATTTTAGGGTAATACCCATATTCCGGACACATTGAGATAGATCACGAAGTCCAATTCGATCATCTGGAACAGATACCTATTTAAATTGATATAAATTAAATTTCAAACCATTTAAATTCTTCAATAATAATTTAATATTATTATTCTAACTCAACTGAATTTTATACTGATCATCTGAACTGATTTGATTTAGTTATATATTTTTAAATTAAATTATTACTGCATTACGATAATTTTATTTATTCGACATTAAATCAAAATCAATTATTAAATTGATAACTAAATACAAATAATTCCATTTATTTTATCACCTCAATATTTAAATCCATATTAAATATTTAAAATTAATTGACCGGAAAACCCGGGTCATTACAATCTTCCCCACTTAAAATAATTTCGTCCTCGAAATTGCTAAGGTAGGAAAAGTGTTACTAGCCCATTTTCTTTTCAAAAACACACTAATGTTGATACTCAACATTTCAAACTTCCTTACGTACTTTTCTTTCGAATAAATCCTTATTCGATAACTCCTCCCTTCGAATAACTATATTCGATTTACTCTCTTTCGAATAACTAGATTTGAAAACCTTTCTTCGAATAAACTATATTCGATTTACTCTATTCAATTTACTTTTATCAATTTACCCTATTGGATTTAACTCTTTTGGATTTAACTCTTTACACTTAACTCCTTCCGAATAAGCTATATTCGATAACTCCTTCGAATAACCAATATTCTACAACTCACTTCGATTAAACTAATCGATAACTCTTTTCGATTAAACTATAATCGATAACTCATTTCGATTAACAAATAATCGATACTCCTTCGATTTACTAAAAATCGACAACTCCTTCCGAATAACCAAATTCGATAATTCCTTTCGAATAAACTATATTCGATAACTCCTTTAATTCTATCTGAATAACCAATATTCAATTAAATTCCATTCGCTTGACTCTAAATCGCAGCGATCACAATGGTTACGCCTGATTCCCCCAGGAAACATCCGACCGCCCTAGGCTATCTGCAGCCCTGCGAATTACGCTAGCAGTCGTACAAAATGGCAACTTATCCTGAGTAACTATGGTTGACTAACTCTATCTCAATAACTATATTCGATCAACTTTTAATTGAATAACTAATATTCAATTAAATCCTAATTCGATTAACTATGTTCAATTAACTCTATTCGGTTAACTCTTTATTTGAAAAACAAATATTCGATAAATTCTAATTGAATAACCAATATTCAATTAACCCTACGGATTAACCCTAACTGATTAACTCTAACTGGTTAATTCTTACTCTAATCGATTTATTCTAACTCTAATCGATTTATTCTATTCGAATAACTCTTATTGGATAACGTTTATTCATTTATAAAGATTTACTTTTAGTAACGGTTCTTCACTTTATAAATGTTCTCTTTAATAATGTTACTTCACTTATACAAGTGTTGTGTACCCCTTATTTTTAAAACCATCGGTGTTAAAAACCAATATCTCTTCTCTATATAAGTTCAGACTTATATATTCCATTTATCGAATGATAAATATTTAATTTAATTTATAAACTGTTATTTATAAATTAATCTTTTCTATTTATCCGTTAAAAACAGATTTCCATTTTCTATTCATCTTCTGAATATTCCTTTGATTAAATTCTATTTATTTAACAAATAAATATCTCATTTATAACATTTTATTTATTTACTATAAATAAATATTTCCATTGAATCTATTTGTAAATGTTTTACAAATATTTCTCCTTCTAAATTCTATTTGTAAATGTTTTCACAAATATTTCTCCTTCTAAATTCTATTTGTAAATGTTTTCACAAATATTTCTCCTTCTAAATTCTATTTGTAAATGTTTTCACAAATATTTCTCCTTCTATTTGTTTGCACATAAATTCCTTTGTATTTGTGTTACAAATATATTTCCTTTTTAACTCTTTAGGTTTTTCCTTTCTTCACACCAAATTCATATTTCATTCACATTGAATTTACTCAATTTATTCATTTCGATCCATTTAACTTACTTAAGTTAAATTTAATTTCAATCATTCAAATTCCCATTAACTAGTTGCTAATTAACCGTTTTGCCGATTTCACCATTTTTATTCGAATATCACTTGTTCAAATATATGTCAACTTAATTATAAACTAATCTAATTATATTTTCAACTCGAGTTATATATTCGATATCGAATATAAATTCTCGATCTCTTTCACTTATCCAAAAACCCAATTTCGATTCAAATTTGACGAACTGATTTCTCTTTTACTTAGTTAATTCTATTCAATAATCAGAAATATGATCATTGTTTCCCAAATCATTTTACCTACTTCACTTGAGTTCACATTCATTTTATAACTCAAGTCTATATTTTTATTATGGCCATTCGGATATTATTTCCTAAAAATCCTTCTGTTTATTTAATTAAACTGTTATGGTTTTATAATGGTTCTGGCACTGCTTTTCTAAAAATTTGATTTTGACATAACTCAAAATCTATACGACGAAATCCAGATTTTTCTCTTTCATTAGAAAACTATTGTTCAACCGGTCCCGACGATTCTTGTTTCACAGAATTCCGACTTCAATTGAGTTCTGTATACTAAATTGAAGTTCGAATCGCCAAATTACGAACTGCCGCGCTATGGCGAGCTCGTTTTAATTATATTTATAAATATAAACGTTTTAACTTCGTTTATAATAAATTCAACTCCATTCTGATATATTTTAAAAATATATCAAATCCATTTCACATAATATTCCCGATCTATTTCTCTTCAAATATTCAAGTCCTCTACATTTGAAATATTCAAATTCCATTTGAATTTCTTTTAATTCAAATTCCATTTCAATTTTTCTTATACAATTTCTATTTGAATTTTCTTTATTCAAACTCATTTGAATTCAAATTCTATTTCACTTTTTTTTTGCATTATATATATATATATATATTCAAATTCCTTTATTTTACTTCTATTTGAAATCTATATTCCAATTCCCATTTCAAAATTACTCTGAAGTAATATAAATATATACATATATTCATATCTATCCCAAATTCAAAACATTTGAACTTTCAACCAACTTGTTTCTTTCAAACAAATTTCCATCAAAAATTTTCTAAGGCAGCAATTCGTCACTTAGAAACTCGAAAATGAACATTGGTGATGTTGCGACCATCATCAGAATTATTTCCTAGCTACTGAATGAGTTCAGTGCTTTATTTCTTTCAAACTCCCAGGATTTTAAATTCTTAATTCTGGTTGGAATTCAATTTCAATTTATCTCATTTGTATTTGATTTCATATACAAATTCCATTGGTTATATATAACTATTTCTGTTTTATAATCTAATTCGATTATAATCCTAACAATCAACTTAACCATTTAAAAACAATATCGTGTTCAATCTTCTGTTCAAGTGTTTATAAACTCCTATCGATATCGTGGCGTCCCACGATTCGACCAAAATTTATAATCCACTCAACAGACTAGTCAACACAATATAAAACAGTTTTTATATCAAATAACAAATACGCTCTCTCGTATATATATACGCTCAACTCATTTTAGGATACTACTGATCCTATCTCTAATGAGCACATTCCAACAAGCCTAGGTATTCGCTCAACCTAAGCTCTGATACCAACTGTAGTGACCCGAAAATCCGGTAGAATTTGAGCTGACCAAAAACACAAGTCAAACCCCAAATATCACGGAAATTCGAACCATTAATAGAAAGAAGTTAGAGGGTGAGGAAAGATAATATAGAAACTTAGAATAGAAGAAGAAGAAGAACACAACATCAGAGTAACACAAATCTCACAGCGGAACGAATAACATATAATATATATAACATAACTTGAAATATACATCTGTACTTGAATATACATCAATATCAAAGTACATCACTTACAACAAAGCAGAAATAACTATAGCTATATGATCCTGAAGCCTCCTGCTCCAAGTTCTTCCAGTATATCTGTAAATTCCCGACTACTTAACTGCCCGTACAAATTTAGGCACCCAAGAGTTTAGGGAAAACAACAAAGTAAACTCCGGGTCAGTCATGGGACTGGTATGAGTAAACAGTTTAAAACAGTTTCAGAAAACTAAATGATATCTCATAAGACCACGCCGTATAACACGGAACGGGTTTTTCCCTTATGAGAATCCAAACACTTGATTTATCTTTATATCAACTCTTTTGATATTATAATAATGTCTAAATCACATAAATAACAATCTAGTGGAAACGCTTGCATCTCATGTTCCACATATATAATATACAATCAAAACCGCAAGCACGTATTGGGTAATGGATTTCCAACTATGACAAGGTATGGAAGCACCTTCCGCTGGTATATCTCTAGAGGAGAATACACCGAGTTCAACAAGAACATCTTGCAACTCAGCCACACATGACCGACCACTCATTTTGCTTGAGTGTATCGAATGTATATCACCAACGATTGGGATCAGCAACCGTTTCCCGAATGGGATAGCATCGACAATAGATTTTTAGAAGTAAATGAAACTCTAGATCGGGTGATTATACAGCCTAATAGGTGCGACCTACATAGCCATGCTGCTTGCCCGATTTCTGTCATTTATCGGATGATGAGGCTAGAAGCTACGCTTTATCATCACACCAGATTCTCTTCGAATGTCACATCGTCAGATCCATCGAAAATCACTAATTGACGTCTACAACAATACATTACGTGTTAGCTAAAAGAAGTTTCCTTCTCCGCTTCCACTCTTGGTACGATTGGAGAAATCAATGTACGTGACCTTTCTGAAAATACTCCGTCAGACATTCATCCATACAAGTCACCCAGGAACAGGATGAACTGAAGGCACTATTTCTATTAATAGAAAAAGTCCTTGCACTCTACTCCGTCTTCGATTATCTTTATATAATCTGATTCGCACACTACTGCCAATACGGAGTGGTTCTTCGGATAATAATCCAACCGGTCTCTCCATATCGACAACGATGGTCAAAACTTCGATAGTCTGTGATTTAACTATCGAATAAAAATAAGTGTTTCGATAGTCGATGATTTAACTATCGAATAAAACTAGTGTTCAACCAAACATCCAACAATCACTGAGCCTTTAATTAATATTCCATTAATTAAATCACTTCTCTATTTGTTTATCAATATTTGTTAACCAAATATTTTCAATAACCATATTGGCCTTATCCGTTATTTGGAAAACATTTCTCTATATCGCCTTCTATTATTTTCTATACTAGGAAATATTCATTATTCTATTTCCAAGCTTTGCACATATTTGGGTTAAAACAGATGTTGTGTAAAACATCGTTACGACAACCCAAATACAGTATTTAACTAATTCTTATTCCACATTGATCTTCGAGCCTGAATCTTGCTACTTATCGGTATATCATGAAATCAACCAAGTTGGGGTATAATTACCTCTCAGACCTTGACTGAATAACATTTAACGTCAAAACAGACAAGACTACTTACTCGAACAAATCAATTCCATACAACTACTGATTTACTTTTAAACACGTATATACTTTCTCTTTTATCCTTACGAGGTTTTATTCTTATACTTCCTTTTTGATTATACTATTCTATTTCTAAGTTCGTTTTCTTATCGACTTCTATGTATTTTGATATGTAAATTTCTAACTATCAAATTATCTTAAAAATATTCTATCTCCTTAAATTCCCGGAAAAATTCGCCATAACCTCCTTTGTACCGGGAGCATCGGGAAATTTCAAATAGCTTTCCCGGTCCTTCTTATCTCAAAAAGAAAAAAAGAAAAAGCCAAGCGGCTTGCCGATACGGCGCATAAAATCTCATATGGAAATTAAATACGTACCTTTTTGTCGGGCATTCTATTTATTTCACTTCTATACTTTATTCCATACCTGTCTCCTGTATATTTATACCTGCCCAGTCTAAATTAACTATACCAATCGTTTTAACTCAATTTGTTAATTAAATTTGTTACTTAACTCTTCAGCCTATTTCCCCTTTATATTTGAACATGACATGTTCAAATATATTTTAACTTGCATATTAACAAATTCTAATTATACTCATACTCTCGTTTCCTTATCGACTTCTTATTCAAATTCCAAATCAATTCTATTTGAATTCTTTTTATTTAAACTTCATTTGAATTCTATTTTCAAATTCTATAGTTTAAAGTACATTTGAATTCTATATTCAAATTCTATAGTTTAAAGTCCATTTGAATACTATATTCAAATCTATTAGTTAAAGTCTATTTGAATACTATATTCAAATCTATTAGTTAAAGTCTATTTGAATTTCTATATTTAAATTCTATAGTTTAAAGTCCATTTGAATACTATATTCAAATCTATTAGTTTAAAGTCTATTTGAATACTATATTCAAATCTATTAGTTTAAAGTCCATTTGAATACTATATTCAAATCTATTGTTCAATTCCTTATATTCAAAGTCCATTTGAATTCTCGGCATTATTTATAAACAACGTTTATAACTTCAATTCAAATCCCACCTTTCTATTTATAAACAACGTTTATAAATTCAATTCAAATCCCATCTTTCCATTTATAAACAACTCTATAAATTCGATTCAAATTCCATCTTTCCATTTATAAACAACTTTTATAAAATCGATTCAAATTCCATATTTTCCATTTTATAAACAAAGTTTATAAAATCGATTCAAATTCCATATTTTCCTTTATAAACAAAGTTTATAAATTCGATTCCTTGTTCATATGTATTCAAAACAAGTTAATGTTTCTATACTTCATTTAAAATTCAAATTCTATTTAAAAAAAAATAGAATTCCCCTTTTAAATTTCAAATACCCTTTTTGATATTTTTATAAATCAATATCCCAAGCCCCAGTGATATTTAAACAATCAAATCAACCAATTTTCAATCACTTGATTTTTAACACATCATATAGGAATATGTATGAAATCAAACAAACAACAACAGATAATATATTT
The DNA here is from genome assembly GCA_030737875.1 of Allium sativum. Taxonomy (NCBI): domain Eukaryota; kingdom Viridiplantae; phylum Streptophyta; class Magnoliopsida; order Asparagales; family Amaryllidaceae; genus Allium; species Allium sativum. The sequence continues at coordinate 937,410,603 of CM060924.1, read as the reverse complement.
TTGAGGAATCCAGTTGGATTCCTCCAACCTGTTTTCCTGCATCCACAGATGTTAGTCAACATAGTAATACCCATCCTGCTTCGAGGCAGGATATCGCGGTATAGAAGGTCATCCACTAATCATAGCGTGGGGCGTATAGGGTAATCATCCGCTATGAAACCGCGGGCATCCGCTAATGAGACTGCGGGAATCCAACCAATCAATCAACCCAATATATATATAATAGTCCTAAATAACTAATATATATTTTAAATCAACCAAACAATATTCAAACAAGCACAGACAATTATTTTTAACTATATAAAAATAATTTCTAAATAAGTGGTGAGTGAGGTTTACTCACCTGATTTCCCTTTGCCGAGTATCTTGTTAATTTTGCATATCGTCACAAAATGCGAAATCCACTTAACTTGGTTCATGATTTTCCTTGACTCCGTCTACGGTTTATATCGTATTATTAGTTAACATGATTATTTATGTAAAATCATTTAAATAAAAATACAGGGTTATTTAAATAAATAAACTTAGTTATACCTTAATCCATTTTCTATGGCATTCCGTCGAACACCATGCGGTCATTAACATCTCTCACCTCTCCGAACTCCATCCACTGTCATTCGAACTCCACTGCCTCGAATCAGCAGTAACTATGCAAAATCCGAATAAGATCCAGGCCAGTACTTCACAGCATCACCATATCCCATTTGAACATTTCGCCATCCTCCTGATGTTGACGTCGAGGTTCCTGCAGCCTCGAGAAAAACCCAGCGTGACCTCGTGAACCCAAACCCTCCTTTACTGCCCAACATCGAGCGGCCTCCAGTAGCATCATACCCTTGAACTCAAACCCCCTTCACAGCTTGCGAAAGATCTGACACCATATTCACCGTCGATCCCAATAAATCAACAACCGAACCCTCTCAAACTAGTTGCAGTTGACGCTCCTTACCACTACAAATGCCACGCCAAGCCCAGAACTCCGCTCCGTCAATCACCTCGGCCCGTATCCCGTCGCGATTTGCAGTACTTAACTCGCGAGCCCTTCCTGACGCAAACTCACGGCTTCATATCTGAATTTGAAATCGAGTTCGATCTTTTTTTTTTTGAATACAGAAATGAGGGATTGGAGCATGATTTTATAAAAGGGACGAATGGAAAGAATAAGGGCCACGGGTTGCTCTGATTTTGTGGTAGAAGAGGAAACACTGGTTTTCTGATTTTGTGGTACAAGAGGAAACACCGTTGTTTTGTTTTGGTCCACCAACAAAAGGATTTAATTTAAATTTATTTTTATTAAAAATCGATATCCTAAATTTTGAATTTCTTCGTGATACCTAATTCCTTTCTAAACCCAACAACTGACAATTTTAGGGTAATACCCATATTCCGGACACACTGAGATAGATCACGAAGTCCAATTCGATCATCTGGAACACATACCTATTTAAATTGATATAAATTAAATTTCAAACCATTTAAATTCTTCAATAATAATTTAATATTATTATTCTAACTCAACTGAATTTTATACTGATCATCTGAACTGATTTGATTTAGTTATATATTTTTAAATTAAATTATTACTGCATTACGATAATTTTATTTATTCGACATTAAATCAAAATCAATTATTAAATTGATAACTAAATACAAATAATTCCATTTATTTTATCACCTCAATATTTAAATCCATATTAAATATTTAAAATTAATTGACCGGAAAACCCGGGTCATTACACTTAATCTTTTCTCAACTGGGTTTAAGAACAGTGTTAGTGAAGACACTGTGCACGACAAACCCAAAATCCCATTTGATATTAAATACAAGGCTCTGAATAGAAAATATATCGGCTTATATTCAATATCAAATTTTGAAATCAACAAATTTCATATTGGAATAGCGATATATATATATATATATATATATATATATATATATCTTCCAAATTCCTCCACAATGTCCGTATAATTATGGAATCCAATATCGAAATATTCCGAAGATAATTTCGATTCAAATCCATTCCAATTCATATGTTGGAAATTCCGGTTATTTTTAAAACCATTTCACATCCAATTTATTTATTTAAAAATATTGGATTATAATTCTAGTTCATAACTAGTTCACTTCGATAAAAATATATATTTATTTTTCCAATATGGGATTTTTCATCCCAATTCTTTCCAAATCATTTATTATGATTTTACACAAATTATCTATATTCTCAATAATTTTGTCAAGGCCTGTACAACCGATTTCCATAAACGGTCATCGAACTGCACTTACAACGACCTTTTCCAAATTTGATTTGGACATAATTCCAAATCCAACAGTTAGATTTCAAATCTCTTATATTCGTTGAAAATATCTTTTCGATACGAACCCAATGGTTCTGGTTTTAGGAGAATCCGACGGTCAGATCGCCCGTAATATCAATTCGAAGTCAATGGTCGAAATTCGCGAACTACCGCGGCGCGGCGTGTTCTATTCAGGCCATTTAATATATATAATATATATTATATATATTTCGTCGATTTCAATTCAAAACGTATTTTATAAATCGTTTTAAATTCGTTTTGAAAACGATTTCAACTTCGTATTCAATTTTAAATCAAAATTGAATATTCCATATCATTAGTATATAAATTATAATATTTTCAAAACAATAGATTTTGAAATCAATTCCTTTTCGATATTTATTATAAAAATGAATAAAATCGATATAAATATCTTTCGCGTCAGAATGGCACATAACTAATCTACACGGCTTTATATATTTAAATATATTCGTGTCCATCCCAAATCGGACATCAAAATCAGATTTTGATTTTTTTCTTCTGAATACTATTTTAAAATATTCATTATTTTAAGATATTCGTTATTTTAAAATCTTCCTTCTTTCTGAACTGGAATCAGACACAGTCAATTACCATATAATGTTATTTATATGGATTTCATACACACGTGTACACAACAATGATAAACAATCAACCATCATCCAGAGTGCATTCTACACTACATAAGCATTAAATATAAATATTTAACGCTTACAACAGTCTGTCAACCAATCGATTGACATATAGCTAAGCAATTGAGGTTAGTGTACGTCAAATATAATCCCAATACCCGTGTGGGGTTTCAATCAACAAACACTGAATATTATTTGTGCAGTTGGGCGATGTGTAAAATATATCGTCCCAATCAATATCAGTCAAATATGTGTATATAAACAAATCATTCGATTTGTAAATGAATATTTATTTTATTCATATACACGTTAAAAATTATATTTTTTACGATAAAATATTTTATTTCAACACGTGAATATTTTATACAGTCCATTTCACATCACAAACAATTTTCACAACACAATCAAATCAAACAAGTCGTCTATGGTCTGTGGACGACGGTGTCGGGTGCTGCTAAGCACCATCTGCATCCTAGTATATATATTAACTAGAAAATAAAATTAAAGTGAGAATTTCTCACCGTGGGTTCCACTCCTCCATTCTTTATTCTGAATTTCCGAACTGTTTGGATTTGCCCAAAATTCCAACGCAATCTTTTCACGCTGTTCATAGTAAAAATCACACTTTTAATATGATGTTTATATATTAAAAACTCCCATTTTAATTTCTCTATATATATAAAAATCAAATTCTTTATTTCACTACTAAATTATAAAAATTATATTGTTATAACGCTTTATATATAATAAAAGTTATATTTTTATATCGCCTTTCAAACACTAAAAATCATATTTTTATTTCAAATCCATATGTATAAAAATTGTATTTTTATTTCAAATCTAAGCATATAAAAGTCGTATTTTTATACTATGTTCTTTCATTTAAAAATTATATTTTTAAACCAATGTGAATTCATATTCGAATTTACATTTTTCTAACTTACATTTTATATAAAAATCATATCTTTCCTTATTTTAAGATCTCACCTTTTCTAATTTAAAAATGAAATCTTTTCTAATTTAAAAATCAAATCTTTATATGTTAAAAAATATAAATAAAAATCAAATCTTTATATGTTAAAAAATATAAATAAAAATCAAATCTTTATATGTTAAAAATACAAATAAAAATCAAATCTTTATATCGTTACACATATATAAAAGATCATATTTTTGTAGTTACTTCATACCATAAAAATCCAATTTTTACACAATTAAAAATCACCTCTTTTCTATATAAACATCGCATCTTTTAATGAACAAAAATTAGGGAACTTGCCTTGATTTTAGGGTTTCAGGTGATCGAAGCCGAGGGTTTTCTTGCTGCGCACAGTGGAGGATAAGGGCTCGGGTTCTCCAACTCGCGGTAGGGAATTTAGGGTCTGCAGCTTCGAAATGGAGGGGGGGTTGGCGGTGCTAGGCAGTGGGGGCGGGGGGTATGCGGCGCCGGAGGATCAGTGGTGGGTGCAGCGACATCGTTTAGGGTTGGTTGGGGGGGGGGAGGTACTCGCGAGGTTCTCGAATTGGAGCTTGGGGCTCACGCGTGGAGGGAAGGAGCAGGGGAGGAGAGGGAACGGAGGAGCGGCGGTGCGGTGGGGGTAACCGATGCGACGTTGACGGCGATGGGTGGAGGGTTGGGCGCGATCGACAATTTTTTTTAATTTAGTTCTGATCTGAGAAAATGACGGGGAGAGAGAGTGGAGGGTGTGGGATTATATAAATTATTTAATTAATTGAATTTAAATTCCATAGAGTTGACTTTTAATTCGAATCCTAAATCGAGTCCAACGACTGTCGTCCCTAGCGTAATACCCCCATTTCGAACACAATGGGGTTTGTCCTGTAAGCCAATTCGACCGTTACGATCAGTTTCCATTAAATTAAAACATAAATCATTATATTTTAATTTCAAATGTATATTTTAATTTACTGGGCCACATACTGACTACGAAAATTCAAAAAAAATAAATCTAGCTATGTTTTGACGATACGGTCATAGCAAGACTTATTTCATCAAATTTGGAGACCGTTTGAAAAATGGTCATTTTCCGGTCGATTAAATTCAAACTGAAATTGCCAAACTCGTTTTCTTTTGCTATGCTCACATATTGATTTCAAAAATTATGAAAATTGGAATCAAGCAATAGTTTGACATTCCGGATCCAACAAAAGTGGTATCGTCGAAACAGAGGCTATTTGCAAAATCTCTATTTTTAAGGGCTATATTTCCATAGTGACTATTCTGAATTTTCAACTGGGCATAACTTTTTATTTCCGCTATGAAATTTCAATTTTTTGGATTCGTTGGAAAGATATTTTCAAACAGATTCAAATATTTCTGGTTTAACTAAAATCCGATTTATTTTGAATCCTGTACATTCATTTGTAATTTGAAATCGAATTTTCAAACTACCGCGCCATTTCCAATTCCTTTTATAATTAATATAAATATTTATATTCTAACTTCGATTTAAATAAATTTATACGTTCTAATTCTGTTCAAAATAAATTTCTAGTCGTTATTATTTAACATAAATCATTTTAAATATTCAAAATTCATTAAAATTGCCAAAATAAAAATTTTAAATTGGTTCTGATTTTCCGGGTTGTTACATCATCACTTTCAGATTCTGACCCTATTTCCTCCTCCATATATGGTTCATCTGTAGTCTCGAATACATCAATTAATGCATTTGATTCATCGTTTAGAGGTCCAAAATCTGTTTGATCATCGGTTATTACTATTTCTGCATTTTCCTCGCCGTCTGCTTGATAAGCTTGGTCGTCGGGAATATTACGTCCGTCAAATGTAAACCTTGCCTTTGTTTTGAAAACAGCCCGCCAATCTATTTTGTCTCTTCTCATAGAAGGATAAGGAGCATAATATACTTGAAGAGCCTGTTTGGCAAGTATAAAAGGATCGTACTTATAATAATGGGAAGTATGTCTTACTTTTATAAGATTATTTTTTGGGTGCACGTTGATTCCAGAACCTGGAACGTTGCTGAACCAGTTGCATTTAAACAAAAATACTTCTTCCGCGGGTCGTGTGAAATATGTCACTTGCAGAATCTGGTTTAGCACGCCATAAAAATCGTGTATATGGTCGTTTGAATCATCACTACTTTTAACAAATACACCGCTATTGTCAGTTAATTTTTCAGCACCATATTCTTTAGTGCTAAATTTATATCCATTGACAAAGAATATTGGATATGTCTTGACATTTCTTTTTGGTCCCAATGCTAAATGTTTCAATCCTTCATCCACAATACAATTTGTTGGATCAAAAACATAATTAGTAAACCAACTAGTGAATTCTTTGCTGATATCGCCGTTTGGATACTGTGATTCATAAATGCTGCAATTATAGGACAAACGTTACATATATGACTAAAGATACAATACATGTATACATAGATGCATAATTTCATTACCTAACGAACGGTGCAACTTAGGTGCAATTGAAGAATATATGTGTGTGCTGCATTATAATCTTTATCATTCAACAATTCTTCCACACATCTACCAAAGGCCGACCATGTTTTAAAAAAATAGATAAAGTCACTTGACAGTCATCTTAATCAATGCCTTCATCATTATGTGCAGTACTTGCAAATGAGATGTTCACATGATCACTAAAATATTGAGAGAAAAAAAAATGAAGCTTCTTCTTCGATGTATGATTTGCAAATAGAACCTTCAACTCGAGCTTTCTGCCTCACTTTTTTCTTTAGATGATTTAAATACCTATTTAGAATTATTGTAAATTATTTGTTCATACATTTCATTAACCAAAATTTAATTAACTGAATATTAATATACCTTTCAAATGGATACATCCATCCATATTGCACAGGCCCTCGAAGACGTGCTTCTGATGGAAGATGAATAGGTAAATGCTCCATAACATTGGAAAACCCTAGAGGAAATATTTTTTCCAATTTGCAGAGTAATATGGGGATTTATTCCTCTAGTTTACATAGACGGTCAATTTTTAATGTAGATGAACAAAGCTCTTTATAGAACAAACTAAGCTCTGTTACAACACTCCAAACTTTTACGGGTAATAGTTCTTTGAAAGCGACGGGCAATAAATTTTCCATCATAACATGACAGTCGTGGCTTTTCATCCCGGTAAGTTTACTGTTTTTATAGTCAACATATCTACGAAGATTAGAAGATATACCATCCAGGAATCTTAATCCTTCCATCCATTTTAAAAATATTTTAATTTGATTACTGTCCAGTTCATAGCACGCTTTTGGTTTTCTGGGGTCGTTTGGTTTTATATGAAGCTCCAGACGATTACATATTACTTCAATATAACGTCTTGATTTCAGATCATCTTTCGTCTTCCCTTTGACATTCAAAATTGTATTGATCACATTATCAAACACATTTTTCTCATTATGCATCACATCAATATTATGACGAATCAGAAGATCTTTCCAATAGGGCAACTCCAAAAATATGCTTTATTTCCACCAACTATGAATCACTGATTTACCTTGAATTTCTGTTTGTACTCCGGTTTCATGAATCTTGGAAAATCTTGTACAACTTCATAAATTTCCTCACTTGTGCATACTTTAGGTGGTCGTAAAGTTTCATGTCTATTAGTTGTAAAAAAATTCTTGTCTCTTCTAAAAGGTTAATTAATATGAAGAAAACATCTATGACAGTCAAACCATGAAACTTTCCCATAGGTAAAGAAAATGCTCTTGTTTCTTCCATACAGTACGGACAAGCTAGACGACCAGCCGTACTCCAACCTGAAAGCATTGCATAAGTAGGAAAATCGCTAATTGTCCACAACAGAGAAGCATGCATACGAAAGTTTTTCTTTTGGGAAATATCATATGTTTCTACCCCTTCATGGCACAATTTTTTTGATTCTTCAATCAATGGTTGTAAATAAACATTGATTCCTTGTGTCCGATCATCAGGACCAGGGACGACAATTGTAAGAAACATATAAGGAGTTTTGATACACATCCACGACAATTGTAAGAAACATATAAGGAGTTTTCGCACATTAAATTATTGGGAGGCATATGCCGCTTCGTAGCTTGTACAACAGCTGTAAATCCAGCTTCTGTAATGTTGTACTTAGATTTCATCGCAATGTATTCAGCAGTTACTGATAATTGAGTTCCGCTTTCACAGCCTTCCCAAAGAGGTTTCTTCGCGGCATCTAATAAATCATATAATTTTTTGGGTTCAATATTTGGTTCTTCTTCACCATTACCATCGTCATCATTACCATCGTTATCATTAAATTGTTGAACCGGGAACATAGAACGTGCAACATCTTCAACCATTTGTTCTACGAGATTCGTCGTAGCAATTTCATTATTCACTACCTCCTCAACTTGTATAGAAGTAGATGCTAACGGTTCTCCATGACGATCCCAAACTAAATAGTTCGACACAAAACCGTACTGACGCAAATGAAATCTAACCATTTGCGGTATCAAATGCTTCAATAATTTGCATCTACTACATAGACAACAGATTTCGACGTCGTTTCCGTTGTTACCTAAAGCGAAATCAATAAACACGCTGACACCATTAATAAATTGTTTGTTTATTGTGCCATCAGTTTCACTTCGTTTGTACATCCAGCTTCGATCATTAAAATAATCGTCAATTTTTCCTAAGTACATATAAAATTAGAAAGTATGATATAAAATTAGATTCATAATTTTTGTGTCTGATCGCTCAAACGCTAAGATTGTATTTTGATGAAATTTTTTATTTTACGTATTAATTATGATGATAAAATTTGCATTGACATTTTGTTAAAACAATTTTAGTGCTGAATGCATGTTATGTTAATTGATCATTTACTGGTGGGTTATCCTACCTCCCATTACAAATACAATAACGTAATTAAATCACGTAATTTTTTTCAATTTAAACGATTCAACTAAATTTCGGCAGCACTTCCCTTTAGTTCCCTGAATAGTACACAATTGCGTGTACACAGGGAACATCAAGGAAGTGTTTTCGAAATTTTGAGAACCGTTTAATGAAATATTTTACGAGATTTAATTTCGTTATTGTGTTCGTAACTTGTCCAATACAAAGGACAAATCCAATAAATATTGTATACAATGAATATAAATGTCCGTTTCGTTAACAAAACGAATACTCACATACCGATTATATACAATACTTATCAAACGGGGCCAAAAAAACTCTCTAAGACTTTATGAATATAACATGTTATGATTTGGTTTTTTTCATGATTGAAGTGTTTTTTGTACGCCTTTGTACGCCTTAGCCCAAAAAATACAAACTTAAATATTTCCATTTCCACGACACGTTTTCGACAAATTGAATATTGTTTTCAATGAATTGGGGCTCAACCAAATAAATAAGTACATAGATTATCAACTATATATATATATATATATATAGTACATACAACACTATATATATGCATATATACATATTCAACTTTAACTAATTAAACCCTAGATTAGCAACATAATAAAAAAAAAAAAAAATGAATACAAACTCACTAACAACAACTACTTAAACTAATTAAAACCCTAGATCATAACAACTAAGTAATTTAGAAATAAAAACCCTAGATTAGCAACTTAAATGATTAAACCATACATTATCAACTAATTAACAGCACTAGACACATAAACATACTCTAATTATGCTTAAATTACACTAAACTTAGGGTATTAAACAAATTTTAGGGTAAACACATACCTTGAAATCGGATAGAATAGAAGATTAGAGAAGATGAAAGAGTGCTTTGATTGAGTTAGAGAGATCCTAGGAGGATGATGGAGTGGGATTGGTGATTTCAGAATTGAAGGAGGGAAAACGGCCGCAAACGGTTTCCAATGGCGTATTTTTTGTATACGTAAGAAAATTATGTATTTTGGCTTCCGTTGGAAGCCATTGGTCAATGGTCGTTGGAGGCCATTGGAAGTGTCTGATGCTATACTGTTCATTTCTAGTAATGACAATGCAAGAAAATCAGTGCTGACTAATATAATCTCCACTAATGATCGACAAGACCTAGGGTGGGTGGTGGGGTGGGGGTGGTGGGGGTAAGATGAGCCATATTATCTAGTCGTAACATTGCAATCTCTTTATAACTATTACTTATAATGGAAAGCAGAAACCAAAACAATATTAGTTCAACACGTGGACTTCTTCTCGGAATTATATACAAAGTAAATTAATTCATGCTTTCCTTTTTAATTTCCTGTCAGTTTCTCTAACTGTACATTCTCTCCTTTGTCGTCGCTTTACTTTTTCGCTTCCAATTTGCTCGAAAACTACGATTGTTCTTCTTGCAACCCTTCATCCTTGCTGCTTCTCTTTAAAAGGCCCTAATCTTTCACGGCGAAGCAAGTACATCTACGGTTTGAAGTTGGATTTGAATTACTGGTACTCGATCGATTTGTGTGATCAATCTCCAATTGTTTCCCGTAATTTGAAGGTGCGTATATAGCATGTGTTTGTTCTCTTTCGTTTGGCACACAAAATTGATTTTGACATATGGATTTTGATTGCATAGTCCCGATTTGGAGAGACCTATTTTGAAATCCAACGGTTTCCATGCAAACTGCAAACAACAGTTGTGCAAACGTGTCTTTGGGAACATATGGTAAGAGCATCTCCAACCCTCCTAACATTTTAATGTAAAGTCTATTACACATCATCAATTTTGTATTACATTAAAAAATCAATCTCCAATGGTAAAGTTATATTAGAGCATCTCCAATGTATTAGACATGTATTGTCTAATTTAATCTGTGTCCACAATGTCAAACAAATATAATTAGACAAAACTTTTTTAAAAAAAATCTCCAATGCAAAATGTTATTTAAACAACAATTTGACACCTCTAACCAATCAAGCTATGACAAATAATATATTTATTTCAATTAGTTATAATTATTTAATTATTATTGGTTTCACATTGTCAAATACAATGTCCACAACTAGACATTGCAATTGACAATGTCTTTTATATTGTGTGCCACATCAGATTGACATTCTATTTTACATTAACATTGGAGATAAAATTTCGTATGAAATTGTCAAGTGCTTATGTGTAATGTCTTTAACACGACAATCACAATAGTATTGAAGATGCTCTTAAATGTGAAGGTGACATGACACGAATTTCACTAGACATTGTCAAGTTCAATGTCTAGTTCTAGACATTGTACTTCACAATGTGAAGTAAGAAAATACATATGTTATTTATTATTTTAATATAATACTACTATTTATTTATAATTTGATTGGGACACATAAGCTAATTATTTTCTATGGACACATTAGCATTGGAGTTGATTTATCACTTTTGTTGTAATTTTCAAATATTTTGTAAAACATTGATTTCACATTGTGAACACATAGGATTAATTAGACATTACATTCTATGTGCATTGAAGATGCTCTAAGTCTAACCTCTACTATTTTCTTGATTTAGTTCTTCGTCAGTAACCAATACATTTTGAATATTGTACTTCTTCTAATACCATTTGAAGATTGTTCTTATTATTCAACCCTAATAAATGACTTTTGGATACAAATTAGGTAACTTTTTATACTTCCTGTAAATACTGAATAGAGAATAGACCACTGCTCTCTGATTGAATAAAGTATGGAAGTCAATTCCAATAATATTTTGTCAAGCCAGTGGCGAATGACTATTTTTCTAATTATCGCCCTTTCTAAGTTAAAACAAACATTTCTATATTTGTGAACAACAGAGATTGATTGAACTATCATTATTTTTTTATCGTATGTTAATTGTTTTATTAATCGCTTTGCATTAGCAATTGTTATTTTTCAGAAGAAACATGAGTGAAAAATAATGACAAAACTTTATTTACGGTGGTTTTGTTTTAAATCTTGAATTCACTTTCAACAAGATATCTGTTTTATTACTGATTTATTTTAGTCCTATGAATTAGGATTTGTTTATATACTCATTTATACCACTGCTAATTATGTTACCTTTATTTTGTAAACGAATAAGGCTTCCTACTTTAAGTAATGTTAATTCATAATTTTTCTGCGTCGTATCCTAGGAATTACCATTTCGATAAAATTAAGCTAATCAACAACTGTTTTTACACACTTTTTATTCAGTACCACAATGGAGTTGGTAGATTGTTTAAACTTCTCTTTTATTATTCTCATTAATTATCACTATTATGTCTGTTTTTAATGCAAACGGTTTGATGAGGATAATATTTCGTGATGCCTCAGTGATGGCGATATCAAGATGCAGCCATTCAAGATCAATTCTGGTCGTGAGGAGAAGCCCATGATCTATGTCCAAAACTACAGTCAAGAGAAGCAATTTGCTGTAGAAGAGATCTCTTCGATGGTTCTCACCAATGTGCGTGAAATTCCCAAAGCGTACCTTGGCTTCTCGGTCAAAAATGTTGTCGTGTCAGTCCCACATTACTTCATCTAATCCCCGTGTTAGCAACTAAAGATATCCGAGTCATTATTGAGCTAAGCTCCATGCATGCTGTTAACGAACTCACAGCAGTAGCCATTGCAGATAGTCTAGGCAAAAGAGCGACTATGGTTGCTGAAAAGAATGTTCTTGTCTTTGATCTCCTTGGTGACACATTCCATGTATATCTGCTCAAAATCAAGGAAGGTATCTTAGAGTAAAGGCCACAGAAGGTGACACAGGTGAATAATGTGAACACAGTTTGAAGAAGTATTTTCATGTACGAGTTCAAAAGAAAACAGAAGAACGACATCATTGGTAATGCTAAAGCGGTCAGGCGACTGCAAACAACTTGGAATATATAGCAAAAATGAACTCTTACTTCTACTGCTCAGACCATAGTCCAAATTGACTCAATGCATGCGGGTATTAAACTTTACTCAAAAATCACTAGGGCTAGCTTAGAAAAGCTTAACATGGACCTACTCAGAAAGTACATGGACCTGATCTACAAATATTTAAGTGATGCCAAGATGGGAAAAAGCAGATCTGCATATTGTGTTAGTCGGTGATTCCACTAGAATGCCAAAATGGCAGCAGTTGCTGCTAGGCTTCTTTAATGGAAATGAACAGTGTAAGAGCAACAACCTCGATGAAGCAGTTGCTTATGCTGCAGATCAGCAAGCAGCTATTTAGAGTGAAGATGCTAATGACAACATGCAAGATTTGCTGCTTCTTGATTTCACTTCTCTATTTCTAGGACTTGAGACAGCCGGTAGTATCATGACAGTCTTGATTTTGAGAAACACTATCATTCCTACAAAGAAGGATACAGTCTTCTCTACTTACTCCAACAACCAACCTGGTGTTTTGGTCTAAGGGTATAAAGCAGATAAAAATATAGAGTGGGACAAGTATCACGCAATTGTTAAATAGCTAAGTAAGATTCCTCTGTTTTTTGTTTGTTTTCATACCGGTCAGGACAACGAACTTTTTACTGTTCTATGTTATCCAACATTATGAGATGGGGTTATATTTGAATTTTTATTCCTAATAGCATTGCTGTTTTTGTTCTTATCATTTACATTTTTAGTTTCAGTCAATACTGTCTAATACACTTTCATCTTCACTGTTTAATTATTCATCTGTTTTAATTTGTCAACTCCTTCCAAAAAAGTTTACTGATACATGATATACTATCAATGTTACATGTTATTTTTAAGGTCTTTGCAAATATTATTTTCTCTATGTTCTTATAGAAAAACATTTTTTTACTTCACCTTGATTCTCTGACCACTGATTCATGGTTCGAAATAGGCTAATTTATGTAAATAGTTACCAAGAAATATTACTAACAAATGTCTGAATAGGCATCCATTATATTTATGTGGTAATATAAATGAAAAAATTGAACAAAATTTCTTCAGAAATTGTGAAACTTTCCCTATAATGTTGGAAAATCAAAGATTATTTTCATTTCTGTTTATTTTATCTAAATATATTTACCAACGTTGGGGATGAAATGATAACAAAATAAGTAGCTTATAAACAATGATTTTAATCTTTTAGTCATTCCTTAGAAATGAATACATCTTCTACGTTATGTTGCAGGGGTTCAATGCCAGAGTTGGACTAAATTTAATACGAAGTCCCACGTTGCCTCCAGCCTTCTCTGTAAAAAGCAAAAAGAAGGTGTAATAATCCGAAAATCTGGGCCAATTTAAATTTTTTATTTTGGCAATTTTGAGGAATTTTGTGTAACAACCCGAAAATCTGGGCCAGTTTAAAATTTTTATTTTGGCAATTTTAGCGAATTTTGAACATTTAAAATAGATTATTTTAAATAAAATCGACGAGAAATTTATTTTGAATGGAATTAGAACGTATATATTATATACGTCGTCATTAGAATATAAATAATTATATATAATTATAAAAGGAATTAAAAATGGCGCGGTAGTTCGATAATTCGATTTCAAACTTCAAATGAATGTACCGGGTGCAAAATAAACCGGATTTTAGTGAAACCAAAAATAATGGGATCTAATTGTGACTATCCTTCCAACGAATCCGAAAAATCGAAATTTGATAGCAGGAATCAAAAGATATGTCCAGTTGAAAATTCTGAATAGTCGCTATGGAATTTAGGCCCTTAAAAATGGAAATTTAGCAAACGACCTCGGATTTCGACGAAACCACTTTTGTTGGATCCGGGATGTAGAGTTATTGCTAGGTTTAAAATTTCATATTTTTTCGAATCAGTATGTGAGCGTGGCAAAGGAAAACGCGTTTGACCAGTTTCAGTTGATTTTAATCGACTGGAAAATGGCCATTTTTCCAACGGTCTCAGAATTCGACGAAACTAGTTTTGTTAGGGCCGTATCGTCAATACGAAGCTAGAAAATATTTTTCTGGAATTTTTCGAGTTCGTATGTGGGCCCGGTAAATCGAAATGCGCGTTCAAATTCAATATATAGAGTTATATGTTGATTTTGACGAAAACAGATCGAAACGATCGAATCAGCTTACGATACATATCCCATTGTGTTCGAAATGGTGGTAATACGCTAGGGACGACAATCGGTGGGTTTGATTCCGAGTTGAAAATAAAAAGTTACTTTTTCTTTGAATTAAATAATTAATTTTTTTTATTTTATATATAAAAGCCCCTTGCCCCTTTTTCTCTTCAGAAGGTCAACGTAGCTAAAAAATAATAATAGAGTCCCGCTCCGATCGAAGGCGCCTCCCCATCTCGATCCTGCCGCCTGCGCCTCCGCCGGCCTCGCCCCACCACGCGCCACTCGCCTGAGCCACCCCTTCGTCGATGGAGCCCCTCCCTTCCAATTGAACCGCAATCCCCAAAAACACCCAAACCCTAACTCCAGTGATCGAACGCCGCCCTGAAGGGATGCCACCGCCACCAGAACGGACCGCAGGCCGCCAGCAAACCCCTGCCACCTCCCCTCCGCCCTGAGCCGCCATCTCCTACCCTAGAACCGCCAGTAAGTGTTTTTATTTATTTTTATTTTATTCTAATTATTTATTCAATTAATGTAATTGGTTTTAGAATTAGTTTTTAGTTTATACAATCAATTTTAATTATAAAACATATTCTAAAATCATTTTATAGGTATTAGCAAAATAAAAACACGATTTTTATTGGTAGAAAGCTATGATTTTTAGCAAGGAAAAGATCTCATTTTAAATTAGAAAAGATTAGATTTTTAAATTAGAAAAGATTAGATTTTTAAATTAGAAAAGGCAGATTTTTAAATTAGAAAAGATTAGATTTTTAAATTAGAAAAGATTAGATTTTTTGAAATTTGAAAAGGCGAAATCTTTATATTTGAAAAGGCGAAATCTTTATATTTGAAAAGGCGAAATCTTTATCTATATAGTAGTATTGTAAAAATATAATTTTTATCTATATAATAGCGAAGTAAAAATTCGATTTTTATATACTGAGTAGTTAAGTAAAAATTCGATTTTTATATACTGAATAGCGAAGTAAAAATTCGATTTTTATATACTGAATAGCGAAGTAAAAATTCGATTTTTATATACTGAATAGCGAAGTAAAAATTCGATTTTTATATACTGAATAGCGAAGTAAAAATTCAATTTTTATATATTGAATAACAAAGTAAAAATTCGATTTTTATATATTGAATAACAAAGTAAAAATTCGATTTTTATAAATTGAATAGCAAAGTAAAAATGTGAGTTTTATATAGGTAGTGGATACGGGCAACGAAATAGACAAAAGAAAAGCACGGTGAAGATTTCCTACCCATGAAGAATTGCGTCATTCAGTTTAGCGAAAGGGTGAGAATTTCTCACCTTTCAATTTCTTTTTCTAGTTATATATATATAGTAGGATGCAGACGGTGTTTAGTAGCACCCGACACTCGTCATCCACAGACCATGGATGGCTTGTTTGTTAAATTTTTTGGTTGTGTAGTTGGTTAGATTATTTGGTTTGAACTGAATTGTTTGGTGAAATGAAATTGATTTGATTGATGTGTGAATGGCGTGGGCCTTCACTAGACCGGGGATAAGGCTAGGCCTCTAGGCCTTGTCCCGTTTCTAGTATCGTGCCGTTATGCCGCCGAAATTTTCTAAAATAAGTTAGAAAATGAAAATATCATTTTATTTAAAGAATTGAATTGAATAGAAATTCATATGTTAAAATAAAATGTTTTATCGTTAAAAATATAATTTTTAACGTGAATATGAATATAGTGAATGTGAATAAATAAATATTCATTTACAAACCGGACGATTTGTTTATGTACACCGATTTGACTGACATTGATTGGGACGATAAATTTTACACATCGCCCAACTGCACAAATAAAATCTGTGTTTGATTGTTTGAAACCCCACACGGGTGTTGGGATGAAATTTGAAGTTCACTCATCCTGATTGATTAAATATGTCGGTCGATGGATCGACAGGCTGTTATAAGCGTTAGATATCTATATTTGATGCCTATACAGTGTAGTGCACTTTGGATAATGGTTGATTATTTATCGTTGCTATTATATACATTTGTTGTATGGAATCCATATAATTAACTTTATATGGTAATTGATTGGGCCTCATTCCAATCGGAAAAATAAAGGTTCATGTGTTGACCGTACTCATCCGTTGAGATTAGTCATGTGTTGAACGAAATATTTTAATAATAAAATTTACATCTTTATCAATATAAAATAAAGGTTCATGTGTTGACCGTACTCATCCGTTGAGATTAGTCATGTGTTGAACGAAACATTTTGATAATAGAAAAAAATTGAATAGAAAACGAATTTGAAAATAGAAATATATGAAGCCGTGTTGATTAGATTGACACCATTTTGACGTGAACGATATTTATATTGATTTTATTCATTTTAAAATGAATATTGAAAAGTGATTTCGAAATCGAATATTTTGAAATGAAATTTGAATCGAATCGAATAGAAAACGAATTTGAATAGAAAACGAATTTGAATCGAATTGAATAGAAAACGAATTTGAATAGAAAACGAATTTGAATCGAATATTTTGAAATGAAATTTGAATCGAATCGAATTGAATAGAAAACGAATTCGAATTGAATTGAATAGAAAACGAATTCGAATTGAATTGAATAGAAAACGAATTCGAATTGAATTGAATAGAAAACGAATTCGAATTGAATTAAATAGAAAACGGATTTGAATTGAATTGAATTCAATTGAAACGAATTGAAATAGAATTGAAATAAAATAGAAGTGAATGTAAAAAGAATTTATAAGGGAAAATTCAATTTTAATTTGAATTTGAATTAAAGGTTGAAATTGTTTTTAAAACAAATTTGAAATGAATTATAAAATTCGTTTTAAAAAAGATAATCGACGATATATATATATAATATATATATATATATATTATATATAATGGCCTGAATAGAACGCGCCGCGCCGTGGCAGTTCGTGAATTTCGACCATTTATTTCAAACAGACATTACGGGAGATCCGACCGTCGGATTCTCCTAAAACCGGAACCGTTGGGTTCGTATCGAAAAGAGCTTTCTAACGAATATTAGAAATTTGAAATCTAACGGTTGGATTTGGAGATACGTCCAAATCAAATTTGGACAAGGTCGTTGTAAGTGCAGTTCGATGGCCGTTGTAGGAAATCGACTGTACGAGCCTTGATAAAATTATTAAAAATATCAATAATTAGTGTAAAAACATAATGAAATGATTTGGAAAAAATTGGGGTGAAAAACTCCATATTTGAAAAGATAAAAATGGATTTTTATCGAAATGAACTAGTTTTGAACTAAATTTAAAACCCAATTATTTTTAAATAAATAAATTAGATTTAAAAAGGGGTTTTAAATAATCGGAATTTTTAATATATTTGATTGGATTTGAAATGGGTTTGTCGTGAACGGTGTTTTTAATAACACTAGTTCTTTAACCCGATAATAAATAGAATGTGATTTGGGTTTGTCGTGAACTGTATTTTAAATAACACCTAGTTCTTTAACCCAGTAAAAGGAGTTTTAACAAATCTGCAATTAGGTTGAAATGTGAATCTATAATCTAAATTATCAAATTTAGAAATGAGCGAGAATGGAGTATCGCCAGTTTTGCTCCAAAGCGATAGTTAAATCATTAACTAGATTTGAACGTGAAATGGTAATTAATTTTACCGATAACACCATAGTGTTAAATATGGAGTATTACCAGTTTTGCTTCAGGGGATGAATAGGTTGGGATTGGGAAATAAAATAAATAATTACTTCGGTGTGGTTCGCTAATCTCGACTAGTTTGGAAAACCATAATTTGGTTCGAAATGACATCCAAAGGAAGATTAAAGGATAAATTTTAAAGAATTTATCTTGGATAAAATTAATGGGAACTTTTCCCTAAGAATTGAAATTTAGAAACTAGCTGAAGGTTAGTTAAGAAGAATGGTTTCCTGGATATTGATCTGATGTTGGTCTCGGCCTTCGGGGTTAATATTTGGGGAATTGCTCTCTTACTGATTTACGGTTAGTAACTAATGAATTGGAATGAGGCGTATGTTGTGTTTGTGTAACATTTATTTTTAAAATACGCGGGTTGTTCGGAAAGGCCGGGTTCATTCTCATTCTGAATAACCGATTCGACGATATGTCGAAGATGAAGACGGTGGTTGAAGGCCGGAAGTCTTCACATCGTTTGGATAATTACTGACGATCCTGATTGGGCTGTACACCCAAGAGGATGGAAATAGTTGGTGGTCGTCCACACGTACTTGGAGATGGATGGATATGCGAGGAAAGTGCCTCCGGTTTCGTTCAGACCTAAAACGGACTTGTAAATGGATGGTGTGTCTGACATTGTATTCCTTTATATTGTATTTGTTGATCTCTGCTAAATATATATATCTGTTTGGCGGCGGAGAATTTATTCTCTTGCTTAACGCCCTTCTCTGAGACATATGAGCTCAGAGGTTATATATTGGCAGAAATCAGTGGTACGATATGGATTGATAGTGTGGCATGCTGAGATGCAGTGATCCATACTTTTGTTGAAAAGCAAAGTTTGGTGGTTGATGATCAAAGCGCTGCTTATATAGCATGGCTTTGTGTATAGCGTTGATCCGCGAGCCTCACACCCCGGTATGGTGGTAAACTGGTGGTTTGATCAGTATGCTTTTTAGTGGATGGGCACCTTAGTGGTGTCGTGGATTCGGTCGACAGGATCCTGGTTTTGCAGATTTATATTCACAGGATCCTGGTTTACAGCTGGAACGATATCCGGAAAGCTTTGTATCCGTATATCTCCTTCAGTTGTGTATCGTATTATTTTCCGCTGTCATGTATTTAAATGTAATTTAAATCTCTGATATTTCTGTGTAATATTCATTCATACTCTGTATATTCTTGTATCTGATGGAATTGTTGTAATAACAGTGAAATGTTCTTTTGTCTGCGTTCTGATTTGTCTTGTCCTCACAGTAATTTGTTCTTTCTCATCTCTTCGGAGACCGGGGAAGTTTCGGGTCGCTTCATTTTGAATATTTAAAATGAATTATTTTAAATAATAACGAAAAAAAATTTATTTTGAATAGAATTAGAACGTATATATTTATTTGAATCGTCGTTAGAATATAAATATTTCATTTTAATTATAAAAGGAATTGGAAATGGCGCGGTAGTTTGAAATTTCGATTTCGAATTTCAAATGAATGTACGGGATTCAAAATAAACCGGATTTTAGTGAAACCAAAAATATTAGAATCTAATTGAGAATATTTTTCCAACGAATCCGAAAAATCAAAATTTCATAGCGGGAATCAAAAGTTACGCCCGGTTGAAAATTCAGAATAGTCGCTATGGAATTCTGGCCCTTAGAAATGGAAATTTTGCAAACGACCTCTGTTTTCGACGAGACCACTTTCGTTGGATCCGGGATGTCAAGTTATTGCTAGATTCCAAAATTCATAATTTTTTGAATAAATATGTGAGCGTGGCAAAGTAAAACGTGTTTTAACAGTTTCAGTTAATTTCGATCGACCAGAAAATGGCCATTTTTCAAACGGTTTTAGAATTTGGCGAAATTAGTTTTGTTAGGACCGTATCGTCAATAGGAAGCTAGAAAATATTTTTGGGAATTTTTAGAGTCTGTATGTGGCCCCGGTAAATTGAAATGTGCGTTCAAATTCAATATATAGATTTATATTTTAATTTTGATGAAAACTGATCGTAATAGCCGAATTGGCTTACAAACAAACAGATGCCACTGTGTTCGGAATGGGGGTAATTAGCTAGGGATGACAGGCGGTGGGTCTCGTTTAGAGGTCGAAATTAAAAGTTGCTTTTTTGGGAAATAATTAAATAAAATAATTAAATTTTATAACTAACCCCCCATCTCTCCTTCTATCTTCTCAGCCCCCCGTTCATTTTAAAATGAATGAAAAAAAAACCGCCGCTCGTCGATCGCCCCCTCCCCCAACCGTCCAACGCGTCGCACGCCCTACCAGAACCCCCGACGCCTCTCCCTTCTTTCCCTCTCGCCGTCGATCGAAATCCCAATCCCCACAAAACCCACCACGGAACCCTAAGCCGCCAATCACCACCGTGGGACCTGCCACCTCCTCCGCCGCCACTGCGAGCCAAGCTCCTCCTCCGGCTGTCTGGCGCAGCGAACCCCACCCCCTCCTTCGATTAAACACTGTAAGTAGTTATAAGTCCTATTAATGTAAATTGACAGTAGCTTATTTTCTGTTAGTAAAAGTAAATGCATTGTTTTTAAAATCAGTTTTCTTATATACATGTAGTGGGATTTTTTATATAAGTTATGATTTTTATAGAAAATTTTTTTTATAAAAAAATAATCTTTATGTGGAAACGATAATAAAAAAATATGATTTTTATATTATAGAGAGAATAAAAATATGATTTTTATATTATAGGAGTAATAAAAATATGATTTTTATAGTATAGGAGTAATAAAAATATGATTTTTATATTATATGAAGAATAAAAATATGATTTTTATATTATAGAAAGTATAAAAATATGATTTTTATATTATAGAAAGTATAAAAATATGATTTTTATATTGGTAGAGTATTAAAAATATGATTTTTAATATATAGAACATCATATTAAAAATGTGATTTTAATATGAACAGCGTGGAGAAGACTGCGTTGGAAGTACGAACAGAATCCAAACGATCATCCGTTAAAGAATGGCGGAGTGGATCCCCAAGGTGAGAACTCCTCACTAAAATTTTCTGTTCAGTTATTTATTTTATAACTGCATATATAAACTGCTCCCCGTCGTCCACAGACCATGGACGACTTGTGTGATTGTTTGTGTTGTGAAAATTGACTGTTGGTTGTCATATAAAATATATATTCATGTGTTGAAATAAAATATATACATTCATGTGTTGAAATAAAATATATATTCATGTGTTGAAATAAAATATATATTCATGTGTTGAAATAAAATATATATTCATGTGTTGAAATCAAATATATATTCATGTGTTGAAATAAAATAAATATTCATTTACAAATCGAACGATTTGTTTATGTACACCGATTTGAACGATATTGATTGGGACGATAAATTTTACACATCGCCCAACTGCACAAATAAAATCTGTGTTTGATTGTTTGAAACCCCACACGGGTGTTGGGATGAAATTGGACATACACTAATCCCAATAATTAGCTGTATGTCGATCGATTGATTGATAGGCTGTTATAAGCGTTGAATATTTATATTTGATGCTTATACAGTGTAGAATGCACTTTGGATGATGGTTGATTATTTATCGTTGCTATTATATACATGTGTTGTATGGAATCGATGTAAATAATATTATATGGTAATTGAGTGAGTCTCATTCCAATTTAGAAAATAAACCATATTCATGTGTTGAATAAACAAAATAGTCATGTGTTGACAATACTCATGTGTTGAGAATATTCATGTGTTGAAACCATTCATGTGTTGAATAAAAGAATATTCATGTGTTGAATAAAAGAAAATTCATGTTTTGAATAAAATATATATTCATGTGTTGAATAAAAGGAAATTCATGTGTTGAAGAAAATATTCATTTGTTGAATAGAATAATGAAGTTATTGAAAAATATATAGCCGTGTTAATTAGATTTGCGCCATTTTGACGCGAATGATATTTATATCGATTATATTCGTTTTTATAATGAATATAGAAAAGGAAGTAATTTCAAAATATAACGTTTTGAAATTATTATCATTTATATATATATATATATATATATATATATATATATCGATGATATGGAATATTCAATTTTGTTTAGAAATTGAATAGGAAGTTGAAATCGTTTTGAAAACGAATTTAAAACGATTTATAAAATACGTTTTGAAAGGAAATCGACGAAATATAATATATATATATATATATATATATTATATATATAATGGCCTGAATAGAACGCGCCGCGCTGCGGCAGTTCATGAATTTCGACCATTGACTTCGAATGGACAGTACGGGAGATCCGACCGTCGGATTCTCCTAAACCCGGAACCGTTGGGTTCGTATCGAAAAGAGCTTTCTAACGAATATTAGAGATTTGAAATCTAACAGCTGGATTTGGAATTATATCAAACCAAATTTGGAAAAGGTCGTCGTAAGTGCAGTTCGATGGCCGTTTATGGAAATCGACTGTACGAGCCTTGATAAAATTATTAAAAATATCAATAATTAGTGTAAAATCATAAGAAATGATTTGGGAAGAATTAGGATGAAAAAATTCCATATTTGAAAAGATAAAAATAAATTTTTATCGAAATGAACTAGTTTTGAACTAGAATTAAAATCCATTTATTTTTAAAATAAATAAATTGGATTTGAAAAGGGTTTTAAAAGTTACCAGAATTTCCAATAATTGAATTGGAATGGATTTGAATCGAAATAGTCTTTCGAATATTTCGATGTTGGATTTCGAGATTATACCGATATTGTTATGGAAATTTGAAAGATATATTTATATCGTTATTTCCAGTACGGTACTTGTTGGTCGTATAATTTGATATTGAATATAGGCCGATATATTTTCTATTCAGAGCCTTGTATTTAATATCAAATGGGAATTGGGTTTATCGTGAACTGTGTTTTAATGACATTCGTTCTTTAACCCGGTTTACGGTGAAATGTGATTTGGAATTTATAAAATCTTTTGTTAAGATTTAAAAGATATTTTCCAAAGTAAAGTTTTCCAATTTAATGAAATAAATTAGAATGGAGTGGAATTCAATTTGGTAATAATCGAAGTGAATTTCTGTGGATGAGGACTGCTAATATATATGGAATTTAAAAGGCTTTGCCGTTATTCCATTTATATTATTAGTCGGATGTGGAAGTTTATATCGATTTGTTTTCCATGAAGATTCCATTGTTAATGGAATGTGATTTTGGGTTGTCGTGAATGGCATCTTTAATAATACTGTTCTTAGACCCAACGGAGTTAAGAAAATCAGAAACTAACTGGAGATTAGTTAAGTTGAATGGTTTCCTGGGTATTGATCTGATGTTGGCTTCGACCTTCAGAGTTATTACTTAGGGAATTGTTCACTTGCTAATTTACGTTTAAAGGCTGATGGAATAGAATGTGATTTTGGGTTTATCGTGAATCGTGTTTTAAATGACATTGGTTTTTTAACCCAGTTAAAGACAGGATATGATTTCCCAAATTAAATAATCATTGATAGTGATTTTTGGGAAGATTGAAACCAAGTGGAGTTTTAATGAATCTTTAATTAGATTGAAATGATCGAGAATGGAGTATCACTAGTTTTTCTCAAGGCGATAGTTAAATCTTTAATTAGATTTGGATGCGAAATGGTAAATGAATTTACCGATAATACCGTGGTGTTAGATATGAAGTATTACCAGTTTTACTTCATGTGATGAATAAGTTGGGATTGGGAAATTAAAATAAATGATTACTTCGGTAAGGTTTGTTAATCCCGGCTAGTTTGGATAACCCATAATTTGGTTTGAATTGATATTCAAAAGAAGATTAAAGAATAAATTTAAAGAATTTATCTTTGATAAAATTAATGGGAACCTTTCCCAAAGTATAAGAATATTTGAATAAAAGAATATTCTGAATTGGAATGAGACGTATGTTGTGTTTGTGCAACACTTGTTTATTATACACGCGAGTTATTCAGAAAGACCGAGTCTATCCCATTCTGAATAACTAATTCAACGTGGTGTCGAGGATGAAGACGGTGGTCGAAGACCGGAGGTCTTCACAACGTTTGGATAATTACTGATGATCTTGATTGGGCTGTACACCCAAGATGAGGGAATCAGTGGGTGATCGTCCAGACGTACTTGGAGATCGATGGATATGCGAGGTACAAGGTGCCTCTGGTTTCGTTCACACCTAGAATGCACTTGTAAATGGATCGTGTGTCTGACATTGGATATCATTCTGTGTGATTGATGGATATCGGTTGCATGGAGTGGTTTGCCTGTGTGGCATGCTAAGATGCAAATGATCAAGACTTCTGTTGAAAAGCAGAGTCTTGTGGTTGATGATCAAAGCACCGCCTGCATGGCATAGCTTTGTGTAACGTTAATTCGCGAGCCTCACACCCCGGTTGTGAACCAGAAACGGGAGAGGACATCAGGGAGGGCATGCGTTTCTTTCTAGCTAGGGTGGTGTCAGTGACCTAACAGCCCTGACATTTATATTATTTTCACCTGTATGGTTGTTGCTGTTGCGAGGCGCCTCGGATATATCAGTGACTATGTGGAACCGATGGAGTCATTTGGCTCATTTACGCCCCAAAGGGCGGGGAAACGCATGTTCAGGGTTTAAGTTTAATCCACATCGGTGGACCGGTCCTGACGATCCATGGCTTGACTGAGTACTTGCCTGAGACATGGTAGGCTAGATTGTCTCGAATCGGTGAGGACTATCTTTTGACTCAGTTCACAGATGGAAACCCAACTTCCAATACGTGACTTTGCGGTTTTGATTGTAAACCTATATATGGCGACATGATATATGGTACCCATGTCGTCTATGATTGATACTTATGATTGAAATTGTTTTGACACTATACACTTATAGTAATAATAAAAGATGAAATTTAGCATATCAAGCATTCTTTGGCTATTATAAGGTGAAACCCTATCCTCCGGCTTGTGTTGCATTGTGTGATGGGACCTGGGTCTTATAATAACTTCATTGTTCTTTATTTAGCATTGCGCTATTGTTTTATGCACTGGTATTCTTGGGAGGAAACTCGTTCCGTGTTATACGGCGTGGTCCCTTGATTTACCTAACTTTAAAATAAAGATTAATAACTGTTTTAGTTCTCACACCAGTCACATGACTGACCTGGAGTTTATTATTTTAACCTAAACTCTGGGTGCCCCTATTTCCGCACGGGCAGCTAGTAGTTTTGGTTTTGCAGATTTATATTCATAGGAAGCTGGTTTACAGCTGGAATGATATCCGGAAAGCTCTTTATCCGTATATCTCCTTCAGTTGTGTATTATATTATTTTTCCGCTGCAGTAATGTATTTAAATCTCTGATGTTCGTCAAATGTATGTTATTTGTTTATACTCTGTATATTCTTGTATTCTGATGTAAATTGTTGTAATAAGCAATGAAATATTCTTCTGTTTGTGTTCTGATTTGTCGTGTTCTCAAAACTATCAAGGTTTTCGAACAGTCTTGGTCGGTTTAGCGATCGATTTGGATCGAGCGAAATTCTTTATCGTTACAGAAGGCAGGAGAAAAAGCTGCATAATCATAGCATCGGTAAGAAGTTTCATACATAATTTCAGTAGATATTATCAAAGTAATTACCTCTTTTGCATACTAAAAATTCATGCATTTCAATTTGTTGCTTCAGATGCTTAAATTGTTTTGACCTCTATGTTCACTCTTCTAAAATCTAGGTTCTCGATCAGAAATTGCTCATGTTGATTGGTTTACTGTTCAATCAATTTTGATGGATGTTGTCAACTTTCTTAAGGAGCTGTTGATATACATATATGGGAAAGTCTATTTTGACACAAACTGGTGACACAAAATTGTTGACACAAAGTCTATTTTGACACAAACTGGTGACACAAAATTGGTGACACAAATTGTAAACCACAAGATCTCCCCCTGAATTCCACCTTCCACATAAAGACAAACAAATCTTGTGGTCCACAATTTGTGTATCTTAATTTGTGTCACCAATTTGTGTCAATATAGACGCCCCCTATATGTATATTATATATATATATATATATATATATATATATATATATATATATAGTGCAAATACTTTGGTCAACAGGTCAAAGTGAAGCCTTTTGCATACTGCCCAAAATACCCTTTTTGAAACTAAAAAAATAGCATGCTTTAAAGGGTACATTTGTCATTCAGTACATCGTGAACGATAGCTCCATCTTCCCTCTTTCCCCATGTTCTCAACTCTTTCACGTTTACTACTTTTTCTCCTCCCAAAATCAAACTTCTGCTCAGATAATTTTTCTTTCTCCCCGTTAGAAAAAAACAGATTCGATTTCCCGGACGAAGCATACATGATGCAACTAATCATGCTTCATTTCTTCCAAAATAGAATTCTTTTACCCGCAGCCGCTAAGTTCCCAAAGATCAAAGCCTCCAAGCCCTCGATTGTTTGAAATCAAGAAAAAAGGAAGAGGGTTTGTTTATTTTTTGTGCTCTCTTTGTAAGAGAAACGTTATTCGAGAGTTAACAGTTTACTGTATTTTTGATACTGAATTTCAATTTTGAGTGACTTTTGCTTTAGTTATTTCTCTACAAACTCATAATCAAATTCATACAAATTTGCGTGGAGAAGTATGGATATTAACCAGAAATCAATCCAACTCTTACTTTGATACTGGATCTAAAATTTGTATTTAAAACCATAACTAGAAAACTGATAGTAATTATTATTATTATTTAGATGTTGTAGGTTTCAAATTGATAGTAGTAACATGCATCATAAATTCTACATTTATTTTTCTATTTGAACATTTAGAGTTCAAATTTCATTTATTTTTCCCATGTATTCATACCATCTATATATCAAATTGTTGTAGCTTTATCTAAGATAGAGCATGCCTCAGATTCAGTCTTCCTCCGCAATGTGTGGTTTTAAAGTGAGCAGTATGGAGATAACATGTTAACAGCAACAAAACCGAGGTAGTATCATATTTATGAGAAGGTTGCTTTGATTTGCCCATTTCTTTAATGGAGTTCTTTTCATTTAACTTTATTTTTGGTTTCCTCTAGCAGCATTTATGTTCAGATTATTGGAGTTGGCTTGGAACCGGTGTTTGGCCATCCCAATGATTATCACCCAGAATGCATCGTGCTTGGCTTTGGTAGTTTTTTAATTCATGAATATGTTAAACTTTTATGCATATTAGGTATTTTACAACATTTCACTATGATGAGCAATTACGGTTTGTGCACATCTGTTAGTCTGAAATTTATATAGGAGAGGTCATATTTTAAATTGTTAAACAACTTGAAACTTAGACTAATTTTAGTTAATCCAGATCATGCTAATAGTATATGTTAATTTAACTAATTTGTTTATGTTATAAACTTGAAAATCCATGGGTGCTACTTCATCACTATTGATGCTCCATTGCTGCAAACTCTGCCGTCTATATCTTTAATTACCTCCATTTATTATCATATGATGCGCCTAAAAACAGGGATGACAATTCTAGGAGTTGTTATTTTATTTTATGGGTTAGTGGTGTTTTATTATGATGTTGATGGTTTAAAACTGTGGGGATTTGAGTACACGAATTGAAAAAGAGTTGACGTTAATTTTGTATTTAATTTTGAACTACAGATCATTCAACATTATATATGAATTACTTTGCAATAACAAACATCAATGTTTAGGTTTAAAACAATTCATTTGGTAATCTTCAGTCGTTCAGCAGTACGTAAATAATTCCTTTCAATCTACCAATATGTATTCAGTTTGAAGTCTTATTGCGTCTCAAACTAGAATAAAGGTATGTTCAATATTTTTTTTTAGATTGCAACTTATACAGGAGGTAGGTTACAGATTAAGGAAAAATATGGTAAGTATCGTTGTCACTTTTAGCACTTACCGTCTTCTCTTTTCACTTTCTATAACATAAATACTTTTAAATTGCTTGGCCTGGTTATAATGATTTTTTTATATGTTATGTTGGAGGTTATTATGAAAGTAATATTTTTGTATCTAAGTTATAGGTAAACTAATTTAGTGCGTGTGAGATTTTGGAAGGGAATTAATGAAAATAATATAAATACGGTAGATCCTACTTTATTGTAGAAGTTTGAAATAAAAGTTGAAAATGCTGATTCCTTTGCACAACGGAATAATGGTGAAACACTATGAGGGATAAGAGAAACTTATAGTACCCGGATTATAAACATAAGACGCCAGTGAATTTTTACTTATATAGGGAAGTTTAATGCAATTTTCTCATAAAAACAATAGTTTGCTGAATCCTTTTATGGTTCACACACATCAAACTCGATCGTATGTTTCATATACATACCGTGTACATATAATTGATGCCTCAATGATGCTTGCTATAATTTTCAACAACTTTATCTTACATGAGCAAAGTGTGTACCAACCATACAAGCTATCATATCTTCTACATGGTCAGGACATGCAATTTTTTGCAAATACATTTCATCACTTTTTGTACTAGAGCAAACTGTTTTTCCATTTCAAATTTAACCATGCCATGCTTCTAAATTATCTGCAGTATACCGCACAAAAGGCAAGCATTTGTGCAAATCGTTCATCCCTACATTCATAAATCACATGTTATTTATATTAAAAACTCGGTATGTTATGCAGAGAGCGTTCCATATTTTCAAAATGTATTCTTCCTCATGTGTGAACAATATACAATTAGTGCAAATAATTTTCTCATGCATGTAAAACACATGCCATTTCCATGAAAAGATTTTTTGCACACGCAAAGTGGGTGCCATAGCAAATTCTACCACAGAACCACTAGATTTCCTAATAGAAACAATCAATATTAAATGTCATTGAACTGATTTCCTGTTGATTTCACTCTAGAAGGGTTGTAAACTGGATGTCACATTTCTGATTCTGTCAATCCTACTCACCAACTGTTCTAAGCTGCTTTTAACTAACACTTAGTTACTTTTTTTATTATATAAACTGATCATTTTATCTGTGTTTATAGCAAGTTTCTCGGATTTGACTATAATTTGATTTACAATTACTGTTGTCTTTGATTTAATGGAAGAGAGCTATTTTGATCCAGTTTAAGCAATGCTTTAAATTAGGATTGAAATAAAACTATTGCAGTATTTTTGTAATTAATTCCGCTATATTTGTCCATGTTGTCTTTCTGATACCATTCTAATTGAATTTTATATTGACTTTCAGGTTTGAATAAGAAAACGCATCTGGCGAAACAAGCAACGTAAGATTCTAAATTGAAAGGGATGACAACTAGATCCATTGAGTTAGATTCAGACCCGATTTGATGCATCTCAATTTTAATTAGGTCTGGTTTTATCAGGTAAAAGCTATATGGTTTCTTTACTTGAATCCGACCAGCTAGAGTCTTACTGTTGTCGGATTGGGTTGGATTATGAAATAACACGTAAAAGCATTTTTTTTGGGTTTTCACCCGGTCTTCTAGGTCGAGTCAGATTAGTTAGTGTTAGGTCATATGGATTTGTCAGGTTCGAGCTTGGAATTGTTTTGCATACCTCATATTCTTTACTAGCAGGTTGTGGGATTGTTATTATGTTGTTGACTGTGTCATATTATAAAATTATTTGATAATAGCACATGTCAGCATTAAAAAAAATTCATTATGTGTATGTTAGCGGAGGTGTATTTAATGTAATGTACAAATAAATCGTGTATATGTATGTTCATTACATAACACATGAAAAGTAAACATGTTGCATTATGCTATTCTATTTGGTTATGTTCTGTTTCCTTCAGTTAGATAAGGTTTGTTCAACCATTTGACTTAAGATATATTTGATATGAGAAACCGTCTTCTTTTTTAATGTAAACTTCCTATGTCAACTAAGATTTTAAACTTTATTAGATTTGAATTCAAATATAAAATTTAAATATAATTTTATGCACATATATTTTTTGACGTTTAAGATTAACCTTAGAAATTTTTATTGCTTAGTTTTTATCCCAAACAAGTTGTTTGTTGAACTGTGAAAGGAAGGCATAACCCTACACAGACGCATTGCAAACCCTACACAGAAGCAGCATTATTAGTCAGATGTTGGGGGATACCACCATAAGTAAATTCAATTAGATACAGTGATTGTGTAGTGCTGATTGAATACAAGGAAAGGCGGAAAATGGTCAGTAAAACTATTATCCTTAGTAGGTAGAGAAGATCAATATATATATATATATATATATATATATATATATATATATTCAAGCATTGTACATTAGCGTCAGACTTACCGTATTAATGTGATATCAATAAAAAAAGATATAGAGAAGATGTGCACAATTTATTTGGAGAGGAAATCAACACGAAATGTCATGGGAAAAAGGATGCAGGCCTAAGGATGAAGGTGAGACTGGATTAAGAAATACTGCAGACTTAAGCAAAACTTGCCAGTTGAAATCTATTGGTCAAACAAGAAAACAGGAACTAATAATTGCTTATGTGGACTTCCTATGTAGTGCCGTTTTAGAATAACGCATCCCCGTTCCGCTCTTGGAAACAGGCAGTAGAAGAAGAATTTTCCTTTCACATTTTCTTCTCAACAAGGTTTCAGAAATCCTACTTAGGTGTTTCAAATTCATTTTTCAATCTTTTTTCCCCCAATTAATCGACTTATCTACATTTCCATTGTTAAGTTTTCCATCTCTTCCTTTAAATTGTTCTTCCCTTTTTATCCATAGCCTCCTCAACTTTCATCTCTCCCATTTTAGTTTTACCAATTACCGCAGGCATGGATAAAGTTATCAAATTGGTTTCTACATTTTGTTTACAGTTAATTATTATTTTTCAACCGTTACTTCCCAATGATTTTTTACCTCATTTCATTTTCATGTTCCCTATTGTATTCACCACAACCAATTTTCCCCTCGATTTAATAAGCTGAACGACTTTTAGCTTTCCTTATTTTATCATAATTGTTGAGTCAGATAGAGATCCTTGCTTTGGCTGAAGAAAATCCAATTTATGCAAGTTATTTTGTTATTTTCAGTCAGTTTTTCGGTTGAATAGCTTGAAGCTCAAGCTAATATTGATCGATTGATAACTCAATGTTCGAATGTATCCATCTCAAATAAGATCTGCACATTGGAATTGAATGGTATAAAAGTTTAATCTTAATCAAACAATGATTAAAATTTGTTTGAACCAAAACCTAAAATTCTATTTTTCTAAGATGAGTAGTTTAAATGGAAGGATATGTAAGGGCATTTCAAATCAAATTCGTTGTTGCTTCATCATAACTCTATAATCACTAATTTCTTTGGAGAAATCGTTCAAATTTTAGTTTGGCTGCTTATTTTATTAGGTTATGCTTCCAAACTGACTTTTTCATTATTATTTTCTTTTGAAGTTGGCAATGGCGATTCAATGTGAATGATTCGAGAAATCGTTCAATTTGTATTCACCACCAACTTTGACATGTAATTATAAAAGCCTAAATCTCTATCATGAATTAATTGATTTTTCATCCTATGTATTGCACAACTCAATGTTAAAGCTGCCTCCAAAGATTATATAGTGCTCAATCGTATTTCGAATGGAATCTCATTATTAAATACATTGCTGTTATCAGATTTGTTCCTTTCCAAAAGACAGTATGCTTTAAACATAGGAACTGGGAGAGTGATGGGCACACTTAGAAATTCGGGTACAATTTCAACATGATCAAGTTAACTTACTGGTAATGTCTTCTTTTTGTTCAAAATTTGTACAGCTGATCATTTAGTTTACTGTAATCTTTTATTGAACGAATAAAAAAGCGCTGTTTTTTTAAAAAAAGATGACCAAAGTCCAAAAGGCGTCGTGCAATAAAATTTATTAACTACATGTTCTTATGCTTTTACATTTTTCACAAAGTAGTCACAGCGTTTATTTTCATAAATCCCTTAAAGCATGAACTGTAAATTTTTAAAGCTTATAATTAACCAAAATAGATCAGTAAGAAGCCTTTACTGTAGATTTATGGTATGTGAGCCTTATATGGAATTATTGAAATTGTATTGTAAGTTAGTCTTTGTAATATGCCGCTATACACATATAAAGTACAAGGAAAATTCAACAAATTTTGGATCGCTCAAGCCTATTTAGTTATTCTTAAGTTAGATTATAGGCACAAAATTGATGGTGTTTTTTTTAATCGTTTGTTGTTGATAAGGTCGGTAAGCTTATGCAAGTTGGGTTTTTAACTAAAATGAAACATGATCATCAACACATTTTGTCAACATAAACCTTCACGATAACCTACCTTTTAATATACATAGATAATTTATTTTTGTACTGAGTCAGCAAATTTCTACTCCTATTCTTTGTTCAAACTCATGCAAATTCAAATGGTTCATGATCACAATATTTAAACTTTTGATGAATGCAAAGATAATGGCACATAATTGATGTCTACGCAAAATATTGCATTACTTAGCAGGATATGTATGTTTTTATATATGTAAACACACATGTATCTATGGGCGTGCATGGGCTTATGCATTTTCCATTCTGATATGGATAAGATTTCTACATTATTCAAGCAATTACCATCAATCTCATAACACATTACATTAGTGTATTTTTTCTATGTTATAAGTCTTACAATGGCTGAACCTTGCATTTGTGTAGCAAACATCATTATAAATTATTAATTAAAGGAAATCACATCCATGCCATCAGCATAGGTTTCATACTAAAATTAGATCAAAAAAGGATAAAGAACGGCTGAGATTTAAGAATAGCGAAGAAATTTGATTGTTGCGACCTGTACTACAAGATAAAGTAATTAATCCACATTTAATTATTTGTATTACATAAATATGATCATTTGTAATTGTTTATTGTAGGTTCCGTCATATTTTCCTGTGAATAGGTTTATAGTTACTGTTGTCTTTTATTATATCCAATTCCATGTAACCCCCCGTATTTTCTGTGAACATAAGAGTAACAAATCAGAAAATAATTAAATTGTAACAGAATAATTAAGGGAAACGGGTTATGCCATTGCGTTCGTCTCGAAATTCTGCTTGGAATAGAGTCCAAGTTTGCGTAAATCGGATTCCGTATGAAGAAGATATGACCTTCAGAAGTTTCAATAAAAACAAGCCCGAAATTCAAAATTCAGATTTCGAAATTCAAAACAGACACCCGGGCTGGGCGGGAAAGTTCCCGCCCAGGACCCAGGTCGACACTAGGGTCGACCTGGGGGTCGACCTGGGTACACAGGTCGACACTAGGGTCGACCTCCCCTTCTTTTTCCAGATCCAGAAACAGATCAATTTTTCCGCACCTGGACGCCTTTCTAACAGGATTCGTTGGCTCTAACCTATTTAAACACCCCCAAACCTCACTTTCTCTCCACACAATTTCATTCTCCCAATACTCTGCCTCTATTCTAATTAAAATAAAAGTGGTATCACTACTCTGCTGGAATCAAACTAGAACTAGTGCATCTTCTTCCAATCTGAATAGAATTAAAAGAGGACAACTATTTTCTAATCTAATCGATAGTCTACGCCAAAGGAGAGCTATTCAGTGTCAGAATACAAATTCCAGAATACAAGAATCGTTCCCTTTTTGTGAGTATAGTTATTTTCAGATATGAACTTTAATTATGATCTTGGCATGGTTATAAATCTGAATATGAGGTTATGCATATTCTTATCTGCCCGATCTGTTTTTCTATGACTATTCTCTTTCTTCTTTCTGTTCTATAGCCAGGCTACCACGAGCCTGCGCCAAATCTCATAAGAGATTAACACACGAACGCTAATTTTGGTGAAAATAATGAATAATGCATAATTGGACATGACTGATCTGTGACTGGTTTGAGAAAAAGGACATATGTTGTAAATTAGATCTAGATCTGTGCGTACTCTGTAAATTGGAAGAAGAGGAATCATTGAATGATAACATATGACTTGAAACTTGGGTACATAATGCATATAAAAATTAAGATCTGATTTTGAGGACAAATTACATATTATAATTTAAAGATCTAGATTTTTGGGTATATTTGATATAATGATTCATGACTTGAAAAAGGGATATGAAACTTAGGCGTAAAGACATATATTATAATAGGATAACCATTAATGTGAATACGCCTAAAAGTGGATTTTTGGTATTTGGCATTAAAGGCTATAATTTGGCATAATTCATATCATGATTTGGGGGCTTTTAGAGAATGTTCTGTACTGTGTAAAGTTTAACTAAAAATTTGGGGGCATATATTGTATTATGAATTATGACTATGGTTTGGACATGTAAGTTTAGGCTTAATTTATGATTAGGCAAGATATGTAAATAAAATTTTAAGGAAGGTTAAATCTGCTAATCTGTTGAATTGCCTAATCTGCTAAATCTGTTGAATTGCCTAATCTGTTAATCTGCTGAATTGCCTAATCTGCTAAATCTGTTATCTGTTTAATCTATTGCTTAATCCGTTGAAAAGCTGAATAATTGTAATTTGGGTATGGAAAATCCGTAGGATTGACCTAAGATTGAGTAAAACATGTTAATGGAAATTTGATTAATCTGCTGTAACCTGTAAAGAAGTTTAATCCGTTAAATGGACATAATTAGTCTGATATCTGTATAATCTGTATTAGAATAAATTGGCTATGACATGAGGTTAGATTCCGTTTGCGGTAGAAGCCTGCCCGGAGCCAACCGGCTTAACCAGCAACCGCAAACTGTCAGTCTAATGTGAGAGGTCATAGGCATAACTAAAATATGCTTAGACACGAGGTTAGGTCTGGCTTGTGGCAGAAGTCTGCCCGGAACCGTTCGACACACCCAGCGGCCACAAGCTACCGACCTAATGTGAGAGGTCTGTGCATTAATATTTAATTAATGCAAATTTAAGAGAAATGTGGTGTCTAAAAACGTGTTGGGTGGATAGGGTTAAACCAACTGGACTGATGAATCTAATAAACCCTTTTCGTGAATCTGTAGGCCCAATACAAAGTTAGACAATATATAAGTCTGTTAAATCCGTACATCTGATCTGTTAATCTGAAAACTTGTTAACTTGATTGTCTGATCTGTGAACTAGTAATCTGAACTCTGTCTGAAATATGTAAACAAGTTAATCTGAAATCTATTAGTCTGGGGACACAAGGTTTGGAGGGGAACTACTTGTGTCATCTGTTGTTTGGGACCCATATTAGTCAGTAACCCTTTCTGGTATCAAAACTTTGACCCCACGCTATGTAGGGGGCCGGGCACACTTACTGAACTAATTATAAGCGGTTCATTCTGATAATGGTGAGGGGTGTTGATGGCGCGTTCCAACCGGGTCATGTGCATGCGTGGATTCGGTCTGCTCTGAGGATGTAAGACACCGTGACATCTGTAAGTAGGTCTGTGCCAATAGGTTGTCACTTTAGGGAGTGATACACCCTAATGTGGGGCCAACACAGGGTATTAATGTATTAGGGAGCCAATTGCTTGGGGGTAGGATTTAGGGTACACTTAGTTCTGTCTGTTTCTGTTGGTACCATCTGTTTCTGTTGGGTGGTAACACCTGTTTGTTTCTACGTGGTACCGTCTGTTGGGGTGGCAAAGGCCCATTACTAGTGTACACCTAATTCTAACATTCTGTTTTCCATAGGGATTATTCTATTTCTGTCTCTGATCCCGTTTCTGATTCTGTTTCCGTACCTCCTGTTAGGGTGATAAAGGCCCATTATTAGTATTCTGCTTCTGTACCTTCCATTTGTTGGGATGGTAAAGGCCCATCATTAGCATTCTGTTTCTATAGAGATTATACTGTTTTCGTCTCTGTTTCAGTTTAGACATTAGGGTAACGCTTAATCCTGTTATACTAGTATTAGTGCAGAGAAGTGAAAACCAAGTAAGAAGCTTAGTTTAGTTATATCATTCTGTCTCTTCTGTTAACCAACTATTCCTTTTACAGTTATCTCTCATCCAGATTTATTTACATGTCATGATACTGTTATCTGTTTATATGCTGAAAGTCACTGGACTCACCCGTCTTACGTCTGACCTAGTTTGTTTCGCCTCTTTTCTTGCGTTTCCCTCCCCAGGTGCTTAGGGTGGAAACATAGGAGCTTGACTCAGATTCTCTCTGCTTGAAGTGCTTGAAGTATTGCTTGGCTTTGACTCTATCTTTTTATGGCATTCTCTGTTGGGGATTATGGCTTTGAAACTTCGCTTTCTGAAGGATTTTGTATAAAACTGATAATTGTGTACTTGAGTTTTGGTAGTGTGATTTTGAAAGATGTAACCAAACTAATTTCTGCTTCTGCTGTAATAAAGTTATAATTTTTCAAGTACTACTTATCTGTCTTGTAATATTCTGTTCTGTCTGCTAAAACGCTCCACCAAAATTAAGGCATTCCCTTTGTGAGTGACCTTAACGGAGGTGGGGTGTTACACTTGGTATCAGAGCTGAAGGTTACCAGATTTGATAAAAAGTTTTTGAAAACTATTTTCAAAAAGGGTTTTAAAAAGGAAGTATTCAAAAGTAGAGTTTATTTTGAAAAAAATAGTCCCCAAAGCCATATATCTATCTTTTGATTTTCTGTTTAATCCCTGTTTCCTTCTTTTCTGAGTCTCCGAGGCTTCTGGATTTCTGGGAGGTAACCTCATCGCAACATGGTTCTGCAGGCATAACGAGACTACGACGCCTGTCGAAAGGCAAAGAAGTGCCTAACTTCCATCTGTAGCCGCAATAATTTCACCTACGACTAATCCTATTTAGAGCTCCATAGGGTTTTCCGCGCGATGGTGGCAACTTTAGAGAAAGTCTTGTTAACATGTAAGAAGACTGGTTGTTTTCAGTGCATCTGATCAAGGATTGCCCCAGAAGGCAAGGGCAAAATCTTCTGGAAGGTAGGTGAATGCTTTCGTAGTTGGTGGATAGGATAGAGGTGGAAAATTTTCCGTAGAAAGTTTAAATTCCTTATCTGATCATTCTGGTATTTTAATTCTGTAGTTGAGTCTCTGCACTTAAATACTAGTCTAGTTTCTAATCCTGCTATGGCCTCAAACCCCGTAAGGGTTACGACTCATCTGTTTGTGATAGGTTGGGGTTTGAGGGTATCTGTGTTGGGCGATAAGTTGACTATGACGCATACATTCTGGTTTTTGTGGGATATGATGGGGTTTTATCATGCTTAGTTTCCTAAGAATCATTTGATAATCCGATCTGTACCAGTAGTATGTAAGTATCTGAATATTTCTGAAAAGGATAGGCTTTTTACTCGAAGCGTGAAGTAAATTTCCAGTTTGACATTTGTTTAATGGGGGTAATTCTCTGAGTGTCAATCTGATGTTGATTTCGGTCTTCGGGGTTGATACTTAGGGGGTTATTCTCTTAAACCGATGTCTAATGGGAACAAAGCCTTTTGTTTTAATTGTACTTGCTTCTATCACTTGGCTATATCCTATCGATCGAGTCTTTGACCTTTAGGTAGAAACTAATGGGTGTAAACATGTGTTTGAGACATGTTATGTTTGATGGTTGCAAGTGGATGCAAGTGGTTGCTCGTGGATGCATATACACACACACTAGGCACTAGATCGTCTCAAAAGCACTCTCATACTACATATGGATGTGTGTGCTTTTTTTTTTAATTTTTGTGGATGCAAAATGATTGACTCATCACATGGATGTTGCATTTGGATGAATGGTTATGCACTCATATAGAAATGATGTGTATCAATAGGATTTCTTGCATACATAATTGGACTCATGGCACTAACATAATTCACATTAAGGAGGTCAACTGAATCAGTAGACCGCCTGATCTTTGCATTAGATAAGAGACATATACACACACTTTTGCATATGTTCATACAACATTAGAAGTTTTCTAAGGACAATGGATGCCTGTGTATGATGGTTGAGTAGATGAATGATTGGATGGTAGGACACATTCTTCTTAACTTGAAGATTTCGGGGACGAAATCCTTTAAGGAAGGGAGAATGTAACACCCCGTATTTTCTGTGAACATAAGAGTAACAAATTAGAGAATAATTAAATTGTAACAGAATAATTAAGGGAAACGGGTCACGCCATTGCGTTCGTATCAAAATTCTGCTTAGAATAGAGTCCAAGTTTGTGTAAATCGGACTCCGTATGAAGAAGATATGACCTTCAGAAGTTTCAATAAAAACCAGCCCGAAATTCAAAATTTAGATTTCGAAATTCAAAACAGACACCCGGGCTGGGCGGGAAAATTCCCGTACAGGACCCAGGTCGACACTAGGGTCGACCTGGAGGTCACCTTGGGTACACAGGTCGACACTAGGGTTGATCTCCCCCCCTTTTTCCAGATCCAGAGACAGATCCATTTTTCTGCACCTGGACGCCTTTCTGACCGGATTCGTTGGCTCTAACCTATGTAAACACCCCCAAACCTCACTTTCTCTCCACAAAATTTCATTCTGCCTATACTCTGCCTCTATTCTAATTAAAATAAAATTGGCATCGCTACTCTGCTGGAATCAAAACTAGAACTAGTAGTGCATCTTCTTCCAATCTGAATAGAATTAAAAGAGGACAACTATTTTCTAATCTAATCGATAGTCTACGCCAAAGGAGAGCTATTCAGTGTCAGAATACAGATTCCAGAATACAAGAATCGTTCCCTTTTTGTGAGTACAGTTATTTTCAGATATGAACTTTAATTATGATCTTGGCATGGTTATAAATCTAAATCTGAGGTTATGCATATTCTTATCTGTCAGATCTGTTTTTCTGTGACTATTCACTTTCTTCTTTCTGTTCTATAGCCAGGCTACCACGAGCCTGCACCAAATCTCATATGAGATTAACACACGAACGTTAATTTTGGTGAAAATAATGAATAATGCATAATTGTACATGACTGATCTGTGACTGGTTTTAAAAAAGAACATATGTTGTAAATTAGATCTAGATCTGTGCGTACTCTGTAAATTGGAAGAAGAGGAATCATTGAATGATAACATATGACTTGAAACTTGGGGACATAATGCATATAAAAATTAAGATCTGATTTTGAGGACAAATTACATATTATAATTTAAAGATCTAGATTTTTGGGTATATTTTATATAACGATTCATGACTTGAAAAAGGAATATAAAACTTAGGCGTAAAGACCTATATTAAAATAGGATAACCATTAATGTGAATACGCCTAAAAGTGAATTTTTTTTATTTGGCATTAAAGGCTATAATTTGGCATAATTCATATCATGATTTGGGGGCTTTTAGAGAATGTTCTGTACTGTGTAAAGTTTAACTAAAAATTTAGGGGAATATATTGTATTATGAATTATGACCATGGTTTGGACATGTAAGTTTAGGCTTAATTTATGATTAGGCAAGATATGTAAATAGAATTTTAAGGAAGGTTAAATCTGCTAATCTGCTGAATTGCCTAATCTGCTAAATCTGTTGAATTGCCTAATATGCTAATCTGCTGAATTGCCTAATCTGCTAAATCTGTTGCTTAATCTGTTGAAAAGATGAATAATTGTAATTTGGGTATGGAAAATCCGTAAGCTCGACCTTAGATTGAGTTAAACTTGTTAATGGAAATTTGATTAATCTGCTGTAACCTGTAAAGAAGTTTAATACGTTAAATGGACATAATTAGTCTGATATCTGTATAATCTGTATTGGAATAAATTGGCTATGACACGAGGTTAGACTTCGTTTGCGATAGAAGCCTGCCCGGAACCAACCGGCTTAACCAGCAACCACAAACTGTCAGTCTAATGTGAGAGGTCATAGGCATAACTAAAATTTGCTTAGACACGAGGTTAGGTCTGGCTTGTGGCAGAAGTCTGCTCGGAACCGCCCGGCACATCCAGCGGCCACAAGCTACCGACCTAATGTGAGAGGTCTGTGCATTAATATTTAATTAATGCAAATTTAAGAGAAATGTGGTGTCGAAAAACATGTTGGGTGGATAGGGTTAAACCAACTGGACTGATGAATCTAATAAACACGTTTCGTGAATTTGTAGGCCCAATACAAAGTTAGACAATCTGTAAGTCTGTTAAATCCATACATCTGATCTATTAATCTGAAAACTTGTTAACTCGATTGTCTGATCTGTGAACTAGTAATCTGAACTCTGTCTGAAATATGTAAACAAGTTAATCTGAAATCTATTAGTCTGGGGACACAAGGTTTGGAGGGGAACTACTTGTGTCATCTGTTGTTTGGGACCCATATTAGTCAGTAACCCTTTCTGGTATCAAAACTTTGACCCCACGCTATGTAGGGGGCCGGGCACACTTACTGAACTAATTATAAGCGGTTCATTCTGATAATGGTGAGGGGTGTTGATGGCGTGTTCCAACCGGGTCATGTGCATGCGTGGATTCGGTCTGCTCTGAGGATGTAAGACACCGTGACATCTGTAAGTAGGTCTGTGCCAATAGGTTGTCACTTTAGGGAGTGATACACCCTAATGTGGGGCCAACACAGGGTATTAATGTATTAGGGAGCCAATCGCTTGGGGGTAGGATTTAGGGTACACTTAGTTCTGTCTGTTTCTGTTGGTACCATCTGTTTCTGTTGGGTGGTAACACCTGTTTGTTTCTACGTGGTACCGTCTGTTGGGGGTGGCAAAGGCCCATTACTAGTGTACACCTAATTCTAACATTCTGTTTTCCATAGGGATTATTCTATTTCTGTCTCTGATCCCGTTTCTGATTCTGTTTCCGTACCTCCTGTTAGGGTGATAAAGGCCCATTATTAGTATTCTGCTTCTGTACCTTCCGTTTGTTGGGATGGTAAAGGCCCATCATTAGCATTCTGTTTCTATAGAGATTATACTGTTTTCGTCTCTGTTTCAGTTTAGACATTAGGGTAACGCTTAATCCTGTTATACTAGTATTAGTGCAGAGAAGTGAAAACCAAGTAAGAAGCTTAGTTTAGTTATATCATTCTGTCTCTTCTGTTAACCTGCTATTCCTGTTACGGTTATCTCTCATCCAGTTTTATTTAAATATCATGACACTGTTATCTGTTTATATGCTGAAAGTCACTGGACTCACCAGACTTACGTCTGACCTAATTTGTTTCGCCTCTTTTCTTCCGTTCCCCCCCATGTGCTTAGGGTGGAAACATAGGATCTTGATTCAGATTCTCTCTGCTTGAAGTGCTTGAAGTATTGCTTGGCTTTGACTCTATCTTTTTATGGCATTCTCTGTTGGGGATTATGGCTTTGAAACTTCGCTTTCTGAAGGATTTTGTATAAGACTGATAATTGTGTACTTGAGTTTTGGTAGTGTGATTTTGAAAGATGTAACCAAACTTATTTCTACTTCTGCTGTAATAAAGTTATAATTTTTCAAGTACTACTTATCTGTCTTGTAATATTCTGTTCTGTCTACTAAAACGCTCCACTAAAATTAAGGCATTCCCTTTGTGAGTGACCTTAATAGAGGTGGGGTGTTACATTCCATCTCATGGACTAGGAAATTGATAAATTTCTATTTAACAGAATAAAATTATTTTTATCATGCTACGTGGGGTTGGGCATGATGAACTCGATGGTGGGTGTTAAACGGCTATTAACATTTGAAAAAAAAATATCTTCAGAAAAACGACATTAGTTTGGTTAATTTTTAAGTTGTGTGCCCAGTTTTTGTAGCAAACATAGGACAAATCAAACTGAAAAATGTCATTCAACCTTATTATTGAACATCGGTGTATCATGTTATTAAATTAATAGCTTACATATCATACTAATTGTTACTTAACCATTCTTCACACTTCTTTCTTCATATACTCTTCTATTTTTTAAATTATTTTACATTATCTCAAGGCATTCATACCAGCATGTGTAGGACTAATGAGAATGATTGTACAAGTCTTAAACGACTTCACAAATTCATTTTCTATTGTTACTAATTCAAACTATATTTAGAACATATTTCCCTCTTCTAACTTTATTGGTTGTTGTTTCAATATTAAAAAATAGAGTTTGGGATAGGTATTATTAGACTTTCAATATACAATGGAAATGATTGTACAAGTCTTAAACGGCTTCACAAATTCATTTTTTATTGTTAATAATTCAACCTATATTTACAACCTATTTCCCTCTTCTAACTTTATTGTTTGTTGTTTCAATATTAAAAAAAAAAAGAGTTTGGGATAAGTATTATTATACTTTCAAAATGCAATGGAAATGATATGTTCCATGTTATTTAACCATCAATGCATTAATTTCTATTTATCATTCACATGCCGGTTGATATATTTTTCCTTTAATTGCTTTTTGGTTGCTGACCTTAGTTGATATGTGATTGATAGGTTCAACCAATTTAAAAGGTGTAAGTTATATGTATTGAGAATTTTGGAGATTTAGGAGCTGGGAAAGTCAATCTTTTGGGGGATTTTGAAGAAATTGTTGTGGAAATTTTTGGCCTATCCCTGAATAAAGTCTTACTGTCTTAATCCCAAGCTGTGGAATAACCGTTTCCGGCTCTGGCCTTCCTGTAAGGCATGTTGTATTCAATGGCCATCACTATATGCTCGGGCGCCTTACATCAACTATTGCCAAGGGGATT
Organism: Allium sativum; assembly: GCA_030737875.1. NCBI lineage: Eukaryota > Viridiplantae > Streptophyta > Magnoliopsida > Asparagales > Amaryllidaceae > Allium > Allium sativum. Next base: position 937,367,364 of record CM060924.1, on the reverse strand, counting down.
CTTAATGGTCAGCATACTATTGTCGTCATGTTCGAAAAATTTGCCATGTCCAGTGGTGGCTTTATGGGACAGAAAATAAAGTAGAACGAGAATGAGCGCCAAACCTTCACATATTCCTTTTCATTTTAGAGCTCCTGCTAAGATTATTTTGGAAACTGTTAGGCATGATCCCTCAAAAGACAAAAGAGGGGAGAAACAACTTTGCCTCAAGCCAGAAGAGAACCGCTGATGAGAAGCTTGGCTCTCAACTTGATATTTTGGCTCCGTTGAAGTATTAAAGGCTTTCTTTAATTTTGGTTTTTTTTTACTTTATTGTTTTTGAACCAAGTTTTGCCTGCGTTGTAGGGAATGTATTCATTTTATTGAACTGTTGTATTGGCGAAGAAACCATGGTCATGTTTATGTTTGCTTATTAATACTGCATCAAGTGAATCTTTACTATATGCATATATAGTAATTTGTCTGTAAAAAATATAATAATAACAATAATAATACTAATGCACAGGATTAAGCACAAAGTTTATAATCCATTTATGTTCCATAAATATGACCAAGCCACTGACTGTTTTCAAAACTAAACATGTCCTGACTATGTTTTCAAAACTAAATGTGTCCCCTGCAATGACTTTAAATCATAAATCATCATTGATTGTATATCATAACATGTTATCCCTTTTTGAATATGTATGTTACTTTTCACTCAAAATTTTCAACCGTATGTAAGATCTATACTTATTTTTTTGAAAATTATGTAGAGTTATACATACTTCATAAACAATATACAAGGCTACTTAACGTAACATGATAGTAATAAGCATACATTTTTCTAACAAACATAAGTTAACACAATCCTTTGAATGGACGAACTGAAGTCGTAATACTACATACGTAGATGCTTCATACAAATAGTCAATTTAAGAAAGAAAGTTAAGAATCGCTACACCACATAAGCCACACGACTTCCCATTGTGTAGCACGGGTCACACACTAGTAAAGCGACTATTGGAGTATCAGAAGGATTCTCCCTGAAAGAGTGCACTGCCTAGAGATATTATCCATGTTATGAATTAAGCAACTACGAAGTTACCAACTAACTTTATAGAACTCCAATCAACCCACAAGACAAAACCTTGAGGAGGCCACACCCCAGTGACAGGGTATAAAACACTTTTTTACTGCACTTAATGGTACATTGTCTCAAATTTTCCTTTAAATCCAAAGAACACACTATATCTTAATTGCCCTCCATTTAAAACTGAAGAAAATAAGGGTTGTACTTACTGTGTCCGTAATCAACGAAATGACGATATGATAAACATTTATCTTTTAAAATTTGCCGAAAATGAGCATTACTTCCATATTTTCTTTCGAATGCAACACTGGAAAATCATTTAATGAAATTACTATTTCATTTGTCATTATCTTTGATTATCTCATGAAACTGTTTGTAATTTCAGTATACTTTATGATTTAAAAATCATGAAATTTCATATTCGAATATATTATCCATATTGATTGAGTTAAGAAGATATCGGAGAAAGTAAACGAATTAACGAAAATAATACCTGAACCCATAGATGTTTATAGAGAGAAGATTAACTTGGTTAAAATATGGTTTTGATTTTCAAACCTACCACAAGTTTTAGATCTAAATCAATAATTGCTGCTTTCATCAACTGATCAAGAGAAAAGACAAAACTAAAAGATAAACATTGAATATGATCTTCCAAATTGACATAAACTTATATCTGGATTATTTTTCATAGAAGAGATTAGGAGAATAACTAGAACTTATGTAATTTGAGGATCATAACCCAGTATGTATAATAGACTAATAGTGTTATATTTTCAATTTGGCACTTCAACAAATTGTAAATCATTTGGTTTCTACGGATTCTTTCAATGACAGTTACATCTTTAAGCCTTGTTTGTTTTATTATTTTATTTGATCACTTTAATTAGACTTTACACCGAAATAACATAACACATTTTATTTTACATATGTGGTCCACATGTTGAAAGTTTCCAATAATCTCCCATTGGGCCACATATGCAATAACTTTAAAAAAAAATGTTTTAATTTTATGAGCTCCAAAATTTGCTATTTATAATATATGGTGTAGTAGAAACAATCCCGTCCATTAGCTGTATTGACAAAGGATCAATGGTTATCACATTTATCGTGACGGAGCCCATCAACGGTCACATATATCAATACAATCAAATGACATAGATCAATCTTGAATGCATAGCTTGGAAATTGCAAACTCCCTTTGAACCAAAATATCCGTGCATAAAAGTTACACTAATTGAGCTACCTGCTCATCAAAGACTTTGAATGATAACCATTTTGTAAGCGGATCCTCCATAACAGAGTTTGTCAAAGTATGCTCTATGAACAACAATATATTTTGCACTCTTTCTTTATTGGAAAATAATATGTTTTTTACTGTCACAATATTACTTGAAATGTCATTCAATTCTTTGTCAATAACTCATAGTCTTATGACAGAATTTTACAATTATTTTACATAGTTTGATGTATTATAATTAAAGATAAACAATATTTTCATAGTAGTGGAAGCTACAAGTGTCTACATGACACTTTTCTTTATATAGTTCCCACTCATAAAATATATTATATTTACCTGAGGTGGATCTTTTGCAGTAGTTACATCCAAAATATTTGGATCGTAATGCTTTATGATCTCCAATCGATCTGGTCTTTTACCTATAAGCATATAACTAATGTGTTCCTTATAAATACCTTATATCCATTTTGGTTACTAGCCGGTGATCCACTTTCAATATCAGTAAGATATCTGCCAAATAGTACATGCAATATTTATATGTGTATATACTTTAGTATGCATTAGATTTCGCATTGCAAATGCATGAGGAATCTTCTATATTTCTTTAGTTTCAAAGATGATAGCATTTATCTATTTCGGTAAATGAGAATCAACTGAGTCGCAGTTTACATACCAAACCTTTTAAACACTTTATCTTCCTAATTCTTTTGTAACAATCCAAATATCACCTCACGAACATTATGTATTTGAATCACAAATACAAAAGACTAATCCATAAGTGGATTCTTAAGTAGTTTCATCAGTGTACTCTATATTGAGAAATATGTCTTCAGTCTCCATTAGATAATGCCAAAAGTACATGATGCAATAAGCTCCAAAATGATTCTTAAAAGTCATTTACTAAGTCCAAAAAGAAACATTCTTTAAAGAAAACAAAATTTCCTTTTAAGAATAGTGCTTTTAATAAAAGCGCCTTATAAAATTTTATATTACTCACTTGATCCCTTTTGGCTTTGAATAGTTATTCAAACCAATTATCTTGTCACCCAAGTTAGAGGAAAATTTCTAACTAAATTATCCTTACAAATTTGTATTATATATGCATTCCTTAAATCCACATTTTAAATTAGTTTATGTGGATTGATGTAAGTCCATAAAATCATCTTTACCAATCCATCATTTATCTTTATGGAGAAATAGTACATACTCATCTGGAATAGCAATTCTTATCTTTCAAATGGATTTCGTTAGTGATCCTGTTTTTTTGGGTTGTTGAGTTTATTTTCTTGAAACAGTAAATCATTCTGAAGAAGTAACTATAGTTGAATCAATCATGATGATTCTCTTTAAAGACAATGACCATATTTTATTTTTCCCTCCAAATTCAAAATCCTTAAAAAATAATAAATAAATAAATGAACTATCACATTATCTGTCTTTATACTTTTCTTTAGTGTGGGTTCATAAAATTATATCTTTAAAGTCGCTTAGAATATCAATAAAGTATTTTATATATTTACGATATCTCAATCTAGAATTCCTTAATAAACGAAAACACAACACATAAAGAGGGCATTTGTAACAGTTATAAGCATTACAAATTAAATTTACAATGTTACTAGGGTGTGTGACAAATTTTTGTCATGGAAATTATAATGGTTATTACTGTTTAAAAGTAAACTTTGTACCACGCTTATAACTACAAAAGATAATTTTACAACGCTTATAATTGTTAGTAATAAAAAAATTATCACACTAATAATCATTATGAATTTTAGGTTTAGCACATTTATTACAGTTACAAATAGGAAATTTTTAACCATTATCACCATTAGTAATTGAAACTTCAACCTTTGAGTCAGTTAATGTAACAGGAAACATCTAAAATATTTCAATTGACAATACAATTCAAATTTATACTAATACCTATAACCCAATTTCAAAACCAACATATCATTATATTTCGAAATAAACATCATACATATTGAATACATCATACCAATTCGACAAAGTTCAATGTATGAGAACTTCATATTTTACTAGCACAAACGTCTAAAATCTTACAAACGACAAATACGACTTTTCGACCAAACTACAAAACCTCCATTAACTAACGCAGCCAGATTTTACCCGCTTCTGATTTTATGCTTTTCTTCTACAGCTTCTATTAAAGCCTGGGAACAAAAAAAACACTAGGCTGATAAGATAGAAAGTTTTATTGTACTTGAAAATCAAATTGCACCGTCTCTAAAAACGATAACCAAGTGATTTGCTCAGATAAAAACTGAGTCTTACCACTCACTGTATGAATTGGGCCAAGCTCAGTTTTTATCTAGGCAAAGCACTCAGTTTATCACCGCTTAGTTTATAACTAAGCTTCACAGCTCATTTATAACTTGAGCAGCAAGCTCAACATTAATGAACAGAGCGAAGTGCCCAGTTGTCACAGCTCAGTTTGTAACTGAGCTTCACACTTCGTTATCAACTGAGCAGCAATCTGAGTTTAAATGAACTGATTGAGACCAAGTATGGAAACTATGCATGCTCAAATTTATAAAAACTGAGTTGTGTTTCATATTAAACCTTACATGCATGTATAATCATAAGATGTTTAGATCATACAAAGCATTTAACTGGCACATTACATATTCAGTGCAACTAATTCATGAATTTATTCATCTAAAAAATAAGGTCCACCACATGAGTTCTTGTTGGAATATTTCGACAATTGGGTCACATATGTAAAATAAAATGTGTTATGCTATTTTGGTGTAAAGCCTAATTAAAGTGATCTAATTTTTTATTAGAATTAATAGGCTTAAAGTTTAAGTTATCATGGGCCTAATGTGTAGATACCGGGGCATTTTATAATTTGTTGAAGGGCCGAATTACAAAATGCCAATTCTATAAATAAAGGGTTATGGTCCCCGAATTACACAAGCCTTAGCAACTCTCTAACCTCTTCTACGGAGGGCTGAATCTAATCTAGGATTTGTGTCAATTTGGAAGACCAAACCTAATTCATCTTCTCGTTTAACAACCGACTACGGATTCAGGTATTGCACTGATTAAATACAGATTCAGGTACGCTTCCGCTAATCAAGTTATTTATTTTTTGATTTGTTCTCAATTAAATCAATATGGTTACATAATTGGATCTAGGGTTTCACGATTGGATATTGTTAAAGTATACTGAAATCCTAACAAGTGGTATCAGAGCTATCCATTATTGATTTGTTGAGAAATTTTTGGTTTTGTAAGCTAAAGGAATAAATAAAGCTTTCGTCTCTATATATCATGTTTTGTTTGTTCGGATCTGTGCTCAGCAACAGAAGCTATTACAAAATTGTTTTCTATTTATTTATTTTGGGGATTCAGCGGCTGCTCATCTTGGTATAAACATATTGCTGTTATGTTTTATGAAGTTACAATAGTACACATAACTTGATTTAGCTTTAAGGTTTAAAAAAAAAAGGACGTCAGTTTGTAATTTCCAAGAACAGGCTATACCTAGCAATATTTAAATATATATGGTTTGATTAAGTCAACTTTTGACCTGATCTAATGTTGTGTACATTTTGAAAGAGTATGAAATATAAATGAGTACTATACGGAAAAAGATATTGCTTCAAAAGCTAAAGACGCTCAAGTTATCGTTATTTTTGGTGCTATCTTCAGTATATTCATTTAAAATTAAAATTATTTTAAGAATAATATGTTATATTATTGGGCTAATTTAGCGCTTTGGTAATTAAAATAGAGATTGAAGTTTTTATGATTGAAAAGTACTCATTTGATATACATTGTAAATAAATGTATGAATAAGGATTAAGAAGTCGCTAAAGATCTCAAAGAAAAGAAATAACATAAGGATATATTTATAGTTGTTTCTTTAATGAGATATACAGACATATAAAGTAAAATATAATTGATATTTTATAATTATTATTGAGATTTAAGTCAATTTTTTGGATTTATTTGATATATTATTTATGCTGTCATTTAGACAGATTTCGGTTTTATATTTCTAAGGTGAACATATTAGGTTATTATTGTTCATCAAGATATAGTAATGTTAATTTATGAATAAATTCAAAATCTTATGTAATTGAAGCTCATATAAGTTATGGCTGCTTATGCTAAATAACTTCTGTAACGATATCTCAAATTTTATTTTGGTGATTAATATAATTTTTGTTTCAGTTTACTGAGGAATTATAGATTGAGATATCATAAAGATAGAAAATACTTTATTGATATTCTAAGCGATTTAAAGTTTATAATTTTTTTATGAACCCATACTAACGAAAAGTTTTAAAGCGGGAATTGCAATAGTTATTTTTAGGATGTTGAGTTTGGGGGGAGAAATAAAGTAATATCATTGTCTTTAAAGAAAATCATTATCTTTGATTCAACTGCGGTTGCTTCTTCGCTTAAAGTTTAAGATTTGTTTTCTTTTATTAAGAAGAAGTAAATTAAGAACCATAATAAGACGATGTTGAAGATAATTTTTCTTTAAGCTAAGGAAACTGCTTCAAGGAAACAAACTCAACAACCTCAAGATGCAAGATCACTAAGGAAATCCACCTAAATGAGAAGAAATGCTATTTCAGATTATTGTGCAGTATTTCTTAATAAAGATAAATAATGGATTGATAAAGATGATGCTACGGACTTACATCAACCCATGTAAGGTACTAATTTAAAATGTGGATTTAAGAAATGAACATATAGTATAAATCTATATGGATAATAAAGTTTGAAATTTCCCTCTAACTTAAGTAATAAGATCATTGGTTATGAATAACTATTCAAAGCCAAAAAGGGATCAAGTGGGTAATATTGAATTTTATAGGGCACTTTTATTGAAATCTCTATTATTAAAAGGAAAAATTATTTTCTTTAAAGAATGTTTTATTTTTGGACTTAGTAAACGATTCTTTAGAATCGATCGCTTTGGAGCTTACTACATTTTGTACTTTTGAGCATTATCTGATGGAGATTAAAGTTATATTTCTCAATGGAGACATTGGTGAAACGACTTAAGAAACTCATTTATGGATTAGTCTTTTGTATTTGGGATTCAAATTCACTATTATTGTTCAAGGGGTGATATTTTGGATTATTACAAAAGAATTAGGAAGATAAATGCTTCAAAGGTTAAGAATGTAAACTGCGATTCAGTTGATTTTCTTTTACCAAAACAGATAAATGTTACCATCCTTGAAATTAAAGAAATGCAAAAGATTTCTCATGCATTTGCAGTGTGAATTCTAATGCATACTAATGTACATACACATATGGATATGCGTGTATTATTTGACAGATACTTTACTAATTTTAAAAGTGGATCAGTGATTTAGTAGCCAAATGGTTATGATATATATGATATATCTTTAAAAGACAAAATAAAAGATTATATGCTCATAGATAAAAGATCGGATCGGGTGGAGATCGTAAAGAATTACGATCCGTATATTTTGGATGTCATTACTGTGAAAGATCCACTTCTAGCAATGATAATATATTTTATGGGTGAAACTATATAAGGGAAAAGTGTCATTTAGGCACTTATAGTTTTCGCCATTTTGAAAATATCGTCTTTGGTTAATTATAAGACATCCAAATATGGAAAATAATAATGAAATTTTGTCACAAGACTCCAGTTATAGATAAAGAATTGAAAGACCAAGTAATATTGTGACAGTAAAGAATATATTATTTTCCAATAAGGGAAGAGTGCAAAAATGTATTGTAATTCATAGAGCACACTTAGACAAACTCCATTATGGCGGATCCGCTTACCAAAAGGTTATCACCTAAGGTCTTTCATGAGCATGCAGCTCAATTGGTGTAAATTTTATGTAAGGATATTTTGGTTCAGGGGGAGTTTGTATTTGGTATTGTCATATGACTCATTGCTCTGTACTTCAGTTACAGATATATGTATATCAAGTTCTTTTTCTGATCAGAAATAAAGTAATGAATTTTTCTTTGCACTCAGGTTGTTTAAATATTAAACATTTGATCTCACTAAAGAAGGACCAGTTGGAAATAGACATGTATAGATCACATTCCATGTAATTTCCATGCTACACATCCATGATTGATCTATGTCGTTTGATTGTATTGATATATGTGACCATTGATGGGTTTAGTTACGATAAATGTAACGAATGCCGCTTTGATCCTTTGTCAACCCAATTAATGGACGAGATTGTTTCAGATACACCGTATGTTATAAATAGCAAATTTTGGAGCTCATAAAGTTAAACACATTTTAAGGTTATTTCATATGTGGCCCAGGGGGAGATTGTTGGAATATTTCGACAATTGGGTCACATATGTAAAATAAAATGTGTTATGCTATTTTGGTGTAAAGCCAAATTAAAGTGATCTAATTTTTTATTAGAATTAATAGGCTTAAAGTTTAAGTTATCATGGGCCTAATGTGTAGATACCGGGGCATTTTATAATTTGTTGAAGGGCCGAATTACAAAATGCCAATTCTATAAATAAAGGGTTATGGTCCCCGAATTACACAAGCCTTAGCAACTCTCTAACCTCTTCTACGGAGGGCTGAATCTAATCTAGGGTTTGTGTCAATTTGGAAGACCAAACCTAATTCATCTTCTCGTTTAACAACCGACTACGGATTCAGGTATTGCACTGATTAAATACAGATTCAGGTACGCTTCCGCTAATCAAGTTATTTATTTTCTGATTTGTTCTCAATTAAATCAATATGGTTACATAATTGGATCTAGGGTTTCATGATTGGATATTGTTAAAGTATACTGAAATCCTAACAGTTCTAACACTGAAGTTGAATGCATGTATAAAATCAAAACAATGTGATTGCATTAACAGTAAGGGATGTACGACCAAATGCTGCTTTCTCCATCAGTTTGCCTCATTACATTATGTAACCAAACATATCGTGAATATGATGTGTGGGCACTTGTCTGTAGGCATAAAGGAACTATTATGGACCTTCTATTGTTATTTTTAATGATGAATGAGATGGTAACTTTTGTAGAGGGAAAGATTTATCAAGCTCTTGATCACACCAGCAGTTGCTAAACCTAGAGTTGCCTTTCACACCTCAGCCTACAAGTAAAATAAACATAATGAAACAAGCCTACGAAAAGATTGTTATAAATAAAATATAACGTGTAATAATTTTCTGTTATTTTCTACACATTATTGTCTTGTTTCTGGATAAACTATTAAAATCTACAAAAGCAATTAGCTCTTTGTATCTCAGTCCATTCTTAATTGAGGTTTAATTGTAATGAGCTAGATCTGACAAAAAAAAAAAAAAAAAAAAAAAAAAAAAAAAAAAAAAAAAACAAACTTTACATAGCTTAAGCACAGTTACATTCAATTACAAAACTGAATGCAGCTCAGTTACAAAAACTAAGCTTAAACTCAATTATAGATCTTAAGTTTGGTTTAATATATGAGCTTAGTGTTGTATTAAATCTGAGCTTAAAGTTCAGTTTGAACAAACTGAGCTTTAAGCTCAGATTTTTAAAAATGAGCTTTGAGCTGGATTTTAAAACCGAGCAAGCTTAGTTTCTATCGCTCAATTTGTAGAACTAAGCTAAAAAAACTGAGCTTTCAAGCTCAGTTTGTAAAACTGAGCGACCAAGGCGGTCGCCTAGAGCCTCCGGCTAGAGGGGGCCTCAGACTTTTTATTTTTCCTTTAAATATGGTAGCTTGTAAACCATGAATCAAAATGTTGTGTGGTTGAGCGGTAGGAAATGGGCCTCTAAATAAAGGCATCCTTGGTTCGAATCCCAGCGCCACCCTTTTTCTGCAGTCCTAGAATTTTCATGCTCCATTTATGTTTTTCGACTTCCATTTCCTGCCTTGGGCCTCTAAAATGTCAGGGCCGACCCTGCTGAGCAACGCCTGGTTTTCAAACTGAATGCACTCAGTTATCTAACTAAGACTGAGCATAGTTCACTTTTCTGACCGAATAAAGCTTAATTTTTGAACGGAGCTCAGTTTCCGATTCGAGCTGAGCTTGGTTTTACAACTAAGATGTCTTAGTTTTAAAACTGAGAGAAAGAATATTACTAAAGATTGGTGTTAATATAAAATGCTTAATATCTACTTCACAAACTAGTGCTTGAAATAAGCCTATATCAAAGAATCATTTAATACTCCTTTGGTCATCCCCGAAAATCAATATCGTAAGGAGTGAAATGGTCCATCTGTAAGGAGTGAATGCGGCGAAACATGACAATTACTTAGCATATTGAGCTCATAAGCCGAGCATATATAAGATGTTCAAAAATGGAACCATATATTAGCATCAGTGGGTTCAACTTGATATTATGTTCCTAAGTCCGCCTATGTATTTTCATGGTTTAATATACATACATACATATATATATATATATATATATATATATATATATATATATATATATATATATGTATATATGTATGTGTGTGCGCGCGCGTACGTATGTGCGCACGCGCGGGTGCTATGAGTGTTTATATCATTATTTGATATAGCGACATACTACAATACTAGAAAGACATACTATAGTATTAGAAAGTCAAACCACGAATACAATATTAATTTATGCTGTGAGTGTTTATATCATTATTTGATTATTAATAGTTTACAATCTCTTCATATCATAACTATGTAACGCTTCAATTAAATATAATTATTACATTGTGAACTTGAATCATAACTTCTGGATTTAACCGTATTTAAGATAATATACTTATTTAAGACTATTACTTTCTTAGTTATTCATAATTGTGGAATAATGCATCTATATTAGTGTGATAGAAATATTGCATCCTTTGACTATTCTGGAGCAAGCTATAGCTACCCATGTTTCTCTCTTCAAACTTTTTAATTAATGCAAAACAAATATAATTTATACATTCTGATTAGACCGAAGGAAAGATAGAAGATTTCCTTACTGAAAATGTTAAAAGCATCATTTAAATCATTTATGCTTGCAATAATGAGCTGGAACCTGCTGTAACTAGGTAAGAAAAAAGAGAATGAATGGTTTCTTTTCATGATCATTATAGTTTTTTTTTTCATCACTGGCTACTCTATCTTAACAGAATTGCATGCAGCAACTAAAATAATAGTATCAATTATTATATTTTGCACACATTTTGTTTCTAATGCTCTTTATTCTATACTGTTATCACATAATTCCTAATTTCTTTCAACCTGGGGAACAAATTTGCATAAAAAGTAGTATTATTTAAAGTTTAAACCAACAAAAACTAGTATATGTGCGAAACAAATTTACTAGAAAATATAAATTATTTCCTTATATTAAAAACTGGGAAAAGAAACTAATTGGAGTAACAGAGTTGGCACAGATCATTAAACATGAAGTAAATGCGTAGATCTCAGACTTTGTTTATTCTTTGCTTATAATGATAAAGAAATCAATGTCACCATCGATGCCTATATTATAATCGCTAGAAAGGCCAATCAGTATTAGTAAATAGAGAAATAATCACATAAATATGGAAATCATCAATTAATATTTGAGTAATAAATCAAAACAAACTGATTATCGTAACAAAATTTCAAGCACTGAAATTATTATTCGAAGTATTAAATCATGGGAAGGTGAACAACTAATAAAATTACATATAGTCGCTAATGTTTGACACAATTGACTTGTTAAAACTTAATATCTTCAAAAGGCAATTAAGGTAAAAAAAATTGTTTATAAACTACAAACTACATACATCATTTTTCATTACTATTTGATTATATTTTTGAGCTCACAATGTTTTAAGAAGCATACGTTTGGAAAGCACAGACACACTAGTTAAGACTGTGAAAAATCGTACACAAACAATGGGAATGACTATAAAATTATGTTTATGCCTAGTAAAAATATAACCAATACATCGGTTAACAGACATTCAGTTCAAGAGACTATCAAGTTGAGTTGGATGTTCCAACTCAACAAACCTATAGCAAATGGACTAAATGGCATTAAAAGGTGGAATAATGTTTACATAGAGTGTTTAAAGGATGCATCTTTAATATAAAATATCAATATATAAACCACATACCAGATTTGATGTTTAATCAGTTAACAGAGAACATGTAACAACAAGTAATAATAATAATAATAAGTTAAGCATAGCAACGAGCAAGCAACTATTTATGTAATGATTCGGATTTCGCCCGGATCTAATCGATCGTAAAATCGAATAAGACCGTTCAAAAACCCGAATACGCTAACTTTGAGAATACAACACATTAGAAAAAATAACAGAAGACTTTTATTATATCATAATAATGTTACATCAGAGTACATAATATATCAGAGTACATCGACTAAAATACAGCGGAAGATAAATTTGCAATAATTGTAATACACTGCACACCGGAAATATAAACTAACACAGTGGAAGACTATCAATGCTCTGGACACAGCTTTGAGCTTCGATCCAAAATCCTGCTCAATATATCTGCAAAATAAACTACTCGACTTCCCGTGTGGTAAGGGCACCTGAGTTTGCAAAGTGAAACAAACCGCGGGTCTGTCATGAGAATGGTATGAGAAATCTTTCCTAACTTATCTAACAATATGGCTAATCACAGGACCATACCGCTAACGCGGAACGGATTTATTCCATTTGATTGTCAGTGCATAAGTTTTAATAAATTTCCAAAAAAACAACGCAATGCTTTTTAGAAAATGAAATCATTATAAGACTCAAGTCTCATCACACAATGCAACGCAAACCGGAGGGTAGAGTTTTACCTTATAATGATTAAAAATGCTTGATACGTAGAAAATAATATTTTTAATATTATTATTAGTGTCTAATATGTTTCAAAAATACTTCAAAGTAAATGTATCAATCCTAGACGGTATAGTACCTCATCCTACTATGTCGCCATATATAGGTTTACAATTAAAACCGTAATGTCGTATTGGAAATTGGGTTTACATCATGAGTCAAGGCTAGGAACGATCTCCTTACCGATTCGAGACACTCTAGCAATGTCTCAGAATTCAGACGATGGCGAACCCTTGGATCCTGCAGGGCCGGTCCACAAATACTTTAGTGGATTGGCAATTCCTGAACACACGCTTCCCGGTCCTACTAAACCTATAAAATGGTCACAATCGACCAATAAAACCGAGGCGCCTCATTCCATCAACCACATAAGTAAAAAATGCCAGGGCTTGTAAACGCTGATACCACTTCTAGCTAGAAAGAAACGTGTGCACTCCCTGCGTTCCCTTGTCCCGTTTCTGACTCTAACCGGGGTGTGACGGCCCGCCCCGCACCAACCGACATTTACTCTAAAAGTGAGCTGTACACATGTCCGGTTAGCACGGGACGGTCGCCAAAGAAAGGAAAGAAGACGAAGAATTAACAAAGAACCTGTAGAATGTCTCACAGCGCATAGAACAAAATATAATAACAACATACTTGACATAAAACAGGAGAGACAATGCATAAGCTGAAAACCAGAACTAAGTATCATAGCAGCGGAAATCCAAAATACAGCTTATTACAACTTTTAGAATACTGTCTCTAAAGCAAAAGCAAGATAAAGAAGGTACACTACTAATGCCCAAGTAGTGACCACCAACGACACAGGGAGAATATATGTAGATATCATACGTAGGAGCCTCCTGCTCGTCTCCGAATCAGCTACTCGTGCATCACCAGCTAACATGTCTCTAATCTGCTCGTGTGAGCACCCAGAGTAATAAGAAGAGACATAAAACTCTGGGTCAGACAAAAAGTCTGGTATGAGCGATAAGCAGCTAAACAGAACAATAACAGGTATACTAAACCATACCTGAATCTGGACCTGCAACCAAAAAGTAAGCACTACATACTGTACAACACTCTAAGGTGCCACTAACATATGGTGTAAAGTTACGTGGGTGGGGGTGTGCATGTCATAGTGATGGCAAACAATCAAGCATAGCAACCATCCTCACATCTCTCACTCAGTGCGTAAAGCATACGATATTCACCACTTCGATCACCTCAACACCTTGCTATGATCACTTTGCCCCATGAAGTCATAAATGGCTTCACTGCACTGATACATAGCCACTAATCCTTCGCTATGTCCACTTGCTCCATGGAGTTATTCACCCCATCTGCGCTGGCTCATAGCCTTACTAGCTCTTTACTATGTCCACTTGCCCCATGGAGTTGTTCACCCCATCTGCGCTGGCTCATAGTCCTACTAATCATTTACTATGTCCACTTTGCCCCTCGCGTCATGACGACTCTACTGCACTGACTCATAGTCTTACTACGATCACTTTGCCCCTCGAGTCATAGTGACTCTATGGCACTGATAACGTAGTTCTCTCATTCATGGTGAATCGAAGTTATGAACGTCGACAACTCCTTAACACACATCCCGCAACAAAGCCCAACCATGAAGTGAACTCATTGATCCCCAACTGGATCCTGAGCTCTAACTTCCATTTGGACTACCTTTGCATCTCGGGTTTTTGGTCATCACCGGATCGGTTCGGATCATTCCCCACGCTCGGGTCGGATCGTGGTCTTCACTTCAAGTCCAAGCATCGCGGATCGTCATCACCCCAGTGGGTCGGATTCGTGGTCCTTCTAGCGGGTCAGATCGGAGGGTGCCATCAGCTCGGATCGTGCTCCATGCTCCATCCCATCAGATCGTGGTGATGCTTCAGGTCAGAATCCATTAGATCGGGTCATGATGCCCATTCGCGAGCCGGGTCGGGGCACTTCAGTTTGGGGCATAGCACTGCATCGGTTCGGGTTCGTGGATGGTTTCCCCCTCCGTGTTGGATCGTGGCATGCGGTTCGGTACGCAGAGACTAATCGCGATCGGGTCGGGGTGGCGATAGGGCGATCCGATCCGGGTTCTGTACAAATTCCTACAACTCTTCCAGCGACTGTTTTACGCCATTCGACGGCGTTTTCAACCATTCTAACTATTCTAATCAATCACAAAACATACCACAAAGTCATAGCAACAAGTAGAAGTGACCTCTAACACCAAAACATCAATATGATAGGTCAAAATGGATCAAACATAGCCAAAACCCCATATTTTCCCTTAAGCATGTTTAGGTGAAACTAATGATATGATTAGCAAAACTTAACCAAATTAACCCAAATTCACATCAGAGGTCTAAAACATCATTTAAGAATTTATAAATATTTTTCCAGAATTTTATCATGTCTAATTTCGCTAATTAACACTAATTACCCTTAATCAACCATAATTAGTGAGGAACTATGCAAATCACTCACCTTAGCCACAAATAAAATTTAGATCTGAAATAAATCTCTGATTTGGTGCGAATCCCAATGCTAAACAGCAGCTCTTCCTCGATCTTGGTGCTTAATCTTCAAGTTGTAAGTGATTTGGAGGTGATTTAGAGGTTGGAGGCCATTTTTAGGGTTTCTTAGAAGTAAGTGGAGGCTAGAAAACTGAAATGGAATGAAACCCTAACTCTTTTCAGCCTCCCCATAACCATAATCCCGAAATGGGTTATGGGCCCATTCACTAATCACCATATTTGGCCCGGTTAAGCAGTTTTTCACCTTCCAAACCTTATTTCAGCCATATCTCCCAAACGGTAAGTCCGTTTTTCACATGTGACCACTCTACGGAAAGGTAAACCATCAAACGAATCTAATGAAAGTGGATTTAGGTCAAAACTCCTTTCCAATCAAAAGTTATGGCCAAAACAAAATCAGCTAGGGGCAAAACGGTCATTTAAAAATCGGCAAAAATCATGAACATGGGAAATGACTCTAATGATTGTTTCCCAAAGTTACATGACCATACAACTTCATATGGGAAAGAAATAAATATTCTATGATCCTCCGATGCGTAGAATGCGGGTTGTTACATTCTCCCCCCTTAAGAAATTTCGCCCCCGAAATTCCCTAACCAAAACACACAAAGGGCCCCGCATGCCTATCATCCATAAAACAAAAACCAAACATGCAAAACAAGTCTATCCTAGCATGCAGAATAACTAAATCGCAAAGTAAACCATACCAGGCAAAGAGTTCTGGATACGTCTTCCTAATGCTCTCTTCTATCTCCCAAGTACAGTCATTCTCGTTCTCGCCCCACTGAACCTTGACTAGCTTCACCGCCTTTCTTTGAAGTTGCTTCGTATCGTGCTCGACAATACGAATCCGCTTGCGGTTCCCAACCGCCTCGGATTCTACTTCGAAGTCCTCTAACTGATCAGGTGAAATAGTCATATCTGGGTCGTGTACGAACTTCCTTAGTTGGGAAACATGAAATACGTTGTGAACTCCCGCCATTTTCTCTGGTAAGTCAACTCTATACGCCAAATTCCCAACTTGCTCGAGAACTGAGAATGGACCAACGAATCTTGGTGCTAACTTGCCTCTCCTGCCAAATCGAATCACGCTCTTTAACGGAGAGATCTTGACAAACACCAAGTCACCAACGGAGAATTTTAAGTCCCTTCTCCTCTTATCAGCACAACTCTTCTGCCTATCTTGGGCAGCCTTCATCCGTTGTCGAACGGTCTTAATCTTGTCTGAGGTTTCTCTTATCATTTCTGGTCCAAGCACATACTTCTCACCGGTCTCTATCCAACATGATGGTGAGTTGCACGGTCTCCCGTACAAAGCTTCATATAGAGCCATACCAATACTGGATTGGTAGCTATTATTATATGCAAACTCTACTAGATGCAAATGGTCATCCCATGATCCACCAAAATCCAATATACAAGCTCTCAAGAGATCTTCCAATATACGATTCACCCTCTCTGTCTGACCGTCAGTTTGAGGATGATACGCGGTACTGAGATGTAATTCTGACCCTAAAGCCTCTTGTAAGCTCTTCCAAAATCCACTAGTAAACAACGGATCTCGGTCACTCACAATGCCTTTGGGTACTCCATGAAATCTCACTACCCACTTCATATACAGTTCTGCTAACTTAGCTGCAGTTCTGTTTGACTTAACTGGTATAAATCTTGCACTCTTGGTCAATCGATCCACAATTACCCAAATGCTATAATGTCCCGATCTAGTCCTTGGTAGACCATCAATGAAATCCATCGAGACTTGCTCCCATTTCCATTCGGGAATTTCTAATGGTTGCAACAAACCACTAGGCTTCTTTTGCTCGACTTTAACTAGCTGGCAATTCATGCACTTGGATATAAACTTCCCAACGTCTCTTTTCAACCCTTCCCAGTAGTAAGTCTGCTTCATGTCTCAATACATCTTGTTACCACCGGGGTGTATAGTCAATTTTGAGTGATGACATTCTCTAAGCACTTCATCTCTCAATCCATTCACGTTGGGTACAACTAATCTTCCATTCTTTCTAAGCCATCCTTCACGATCAAGCCCATACAAAGTCATCTCCTCATTTATTCCCGTTTCTAACTTGGAGATGATTTCCAATAGGTTAGGATCGTCCCTCTGACTGGAACCAATCCGCTCAATCAAAGTGGGTCTGATCGTCAAATTAGCTAACATTTCTGGATCCAATTCGCACTTTGGTCTGAAATCAAACCCTGCGATATACTCCAGTTGCTTCCACTCAAGAAACATAGCCCCTAAGCTGGCATGTCTTCTGCTCAAGGCACCGGCTACCGCATTACCCTTTCCTGGTGTGTATGCGATATCAAAATCATATGAAGCCAAGAACTCTAACCATCTCTGCTGACGGAGATTCAGATCCTTCTGAGAGAAAAGTTACTTTAACGATTTATGATCGGTAAACAACTCGAATCTTTCTCCCAAGAGATAATGTCTCCACATCTTCAGCGCAAACACAATCGCTGCTAATTCCAAATCATGGGTAGGATACCTTCTCTTATGCGGCTTTAGTTGCCGACTAGCATAAGCTACAACCCTACCTCCTTGCATCAATACAGCACCTAGTCCGGTACCACAAGCATCCGTGTATATCGTCATCTCTTCATTCCCTTTAGGAATGACTAACACTGGTGCACGCGTCAACTTTTCTTTTAGACTCTTGAATGCATTCTCACACACTCCGTCCCAGACGAAGTCCTGACTCTTCTTAGTCAACTGAGTCAACGGTGCTGCTATCTTGGAGAAGTCCTGGATAAACTTACGATAATATCCAGCTAACCCCAAGAAACTTCTTACGTTTGTTGCATTCTTGGGCGTAGACCAATCCTTTACCGTAGCCACCTTCGCAGGGTCCACGGCAATGCCATTCTCTGAAACAACATGGCCCAAGAATCTCACTTCCCTCCTCCAGAAGTGACACTTAGAAAACTTCGCTTTCAATTGGTGTTTTCTCAACACCTCCAACACTGTCCTCAAATGTTCCTTGTGTTCCTCCTCTGCCCTCGAGTAAACAAGGATGTCATCTACGAATACAAGAACCAAGTTATTCAATTGATCTCTGAACACCCTATTCATAAGATCCACGAAGTATGCTGGTGCATTGGTCAACCCAAATGGCATGACCTACCACTCATAGAATCCAGACGGCGTCCTAAATGCCGTTTTCGAAACACTCTCATCTGCTACTCGGAGCTGATGAAATCCTGTCGCCAGGTCCAACTGGGAGAACACTCTTGCTCCTTCCAGTTGATCAAACAAATCATCAATCCGCGGTAGAGGATACTTATTCTTCCTCGTCACCTTATTCAACTCGCGATAGTCCACACACAAACGAAGGGAACCATCTGCCTTAGTGGCAAACACAACTGGTGCTCCCCACTCGGAAACACTTCTTCCAATAAATCCCTTCTTCAAAAGATCGCTTACTTGCACCCCAAGCTCTCGCTGCTCTCTTGGTGCCATACGACGAAGTGGCATCACTATAGGTCTGGCATCTTTCACTAAATCAATACGGAACTCAATCTCTCGGTGTGGTGGAAGTCCGGTCACTTCCTCGAAAATGTCCGGGTACTGGCCAACCACGGGCACATCTGACAACTCATCATGCGGGATGTCAAGGGAATTTATAAAACTAGCCATTACTCCATCACTAGGTAGACTACCAAACACTACCCTCCGCCCATCATCCGCTCTAACTGTCACCAAAAAGCCCTCACAGTCTACCACCACCCCGTATCTTTGGAGCCAATCGACTCCCAATATAATGCCATACCCAGTAAAGCCCAAAACAAAGCAATCACAAACAAACATACATCCATGACTCGATAAGACCAGATTTCGGCAAATCATACTAAGGTTAGTCGAACCACCAATCGGGTTTGTCACAACCAACGGTCTGTCGACTATCTGGGGTTGCAGTCCCAACCTATCTACCAGGTCACTAGATATGAAGGAACGGGAAGCCCCAGTATCAAACAATACTCGAACAGGTACATCATAAATAGAAAGCATACCTTGAATGACGACATTCATTCCTTTCTCCGCCGCAGTTGGGGCATTCGACGAAGAAGGAACAACATCGATAGCATATGCTTTCACAATCTGCTTCTCCTTAAGAGGTTGTGGACACTTATCCTTATGATGTCCCACTTGGCCACAGTTGTAGCACTTCCTATCCGCTGGCTTGGCCCTACATTCTTTAGCATAATGGCCTTTCTTACCACAGCTGAAGCACTCAACATCTTTCTTACTCTTTTTCTGGCCATCCTTAGATTGGTTCTGCTTCCCCTTGTTCTGAGAGTTGTTCTTGCCTCCACCGTCTGCTTGCGGCTTTGGCCCTTCTGCAGATGCAGGCTCAGTCTTTGGCTTAGGGTAAAGACTCTCTGATCTCAAAGCTTTCCCCACAATTGATTCAAAAGTCTCATCGATGTGGTTGATAAGCCTTTCCCTCAAGTATCCATCCAACCCAGTAATGAACTTCTCATTCTTCTTCTCAGGAGTATCGACAAGAGATAGTCCATACTTCGACAAAGTGTCGAACTCAGCAATATAGTCAGAGACTGCCCTGCCATTCTGCTTGAGTTCCAAAAATCTCTTAAACAACACTGACTTCTGGGAAGCTGGAATGAACTTCTCGCTAAATCGAGCCTTGAACTGATCCCAAGTAACCTGATCCTATGGAGTGGCTGTCTTAATAGCATTCCACCAATTCATCGCTCGCCCTTGCAGCTGACGAGACGCTAGCCTTCTCTTCATCGCATCCTCGATACCCAAGTCGTCGAAGATACGGTCACAACTATTCAACCAATCCTGAACATCTGTGGCCGACTCTGTTCCGTGGAACGACTTCCCACCAAGGTTAGTGTAATCCTTGCACAGCTTGGCGAAATCGACCCTAGGCGCCTGCACTACTGGACCACCACCACCATGTTCGGGATTGGGAACTGCTCCCTGAACATCCCTAAGCATCTCCCTCATGAAGTTAGTGAACATTGTCCTCATGTCAGGAGCATTCCCATTACTGGTCCCTCTACCAGCACCTCTTGCGTATCGGCTCATCGTTCAATCTGTAAAGAGAAAACGATTAACGACCCCATAGTGGTGCTAGTGCAGTACGACTTCATTCTTATACTACTAATAGTATATATCTATATAGCTTTTGAAAACCAATGTAATCACAAATATGCGCTCTCATATACGTACTATCTCTCCCTAGTGACTTTCCCTAGGTTAACTACGCAACCTAGAGCTCTGATACCAAGTGTGACGGCCCGCCCCGCACCAACCAAGTGTAAAGAGAAAACATCATTTAAGAATTTATAAGTATTTTTCCAGAATTTTATCATGTCTAATTTCGCTAATTAACACTGATTACCCTTAATCAACCATAATTAGTGAGGAACTATGCAAATCACTCACCTTAGCCACAAATAAAATTTAGATATGAAATAAATCTCTGATTTGGTGCGAATCCCAATGCTAAACAGCAGCTCTTCTTCGATCTTGGTGCTAATCCGCCTTGATTTGATATTGCTAAGCTTAATCTTCAAGTTGCAAGTGATTTGGAGATGATTTAGAGGTTGGAGGCCATTTTTAGGGTTTCTTAGAAGTAAGTGGAGGCTAGAAAACTGAAATGGAATGAAACCCTAACTCTTTTCAGCCTCCCCATAACCCTAATCCCGAAATGGGTTATGGGCCCATTCACTAATCACCCTATTTGGCCCGGTTAAGCAGTTTTTTACCTTCCAAACCTTATTTCAGCCATATCTCCCAAACGGTAAATCCGTTTTTCACATGTGACCACTCTACGAAAAGGTAAACCATCAAATGAATCTAATGGAAGTGGTTTCAGCTCAAAACTCCATTCCAATCAAAAGTTATGGCCAAAACAAGATCAACTAGGGGCAAAATGGTCATTTAAAAATCAGCAAAAATCATGAACATGGGAAATGACTCTAATGGTTGTTTCCCAAAGTTACATGACCATACAACTTCATATGGGAATGAACTAAATATTCTACGATCCTCCAATGCGTAGAATGCGGGTTGTTACACGTGGTGTGAGGCTCGCGAAGTAACGTTATACAAAAAGCTATTCCAAAATAAGCTATGCTTTGATCATCATCCACAAGGCTCTGCTTATTAACAAAAGCCTCGATCATTTGCATCTTGGCATGCCACATTGACAATCCACGCCATGCGATTGATAACTACCAATATATAACCTCTGAGCTCGTGCGTCCCAGAGAAGGGTGTTAAGCAAGAGAATAAATGTAACAACCCAAATTTTGGTGGAGGTTGTAATAACCCAGAAAATTTTGGCGTTTAAAATTAAATTAAATTAAGATTTAATCCTTGAAATTAGATGGTTGCATTTGGGATTTGGACATCGATCCATTTTTGAATGTAGTATTTGCTTTTAAAAATGAAAATAATTTTGTAATATCAGTGTAAATATTTTGCCAAAGTTGACGTTATTAACGAATACTAGTTTGACACTCGTGCTTCGCACACGGGTCAACGTTGGAATCAGTGTGAACGTTTGTCAACGTCTGGTTGATAAGCGATACTTATGTTATTAAATAATTTGAAATTATTTGAAATTATTTGTGGAATTCAACTTAAAAATACGGATCTTGTAATCTAATCTTAAAAATGTATTTAATATTTGATTATGATTTTGAAATTGAGTTTATTTCAATTCTGAATCAATTTGTAAGTGTGAATTTAAATCTGTTTTGTTAGATTTTATAGTAACAATATATTTAAATGAATTTATATATATATGGTATTGTGAGATTATACATTTGAAAATATAAATTAATTTTGAGAATTTTAATCTGATTTATTTGTATTAATTTAAAACTTGTATTTGAATATGTATAATTTCATGTATGTTCATTTTACATAATATTGGTTTATTAAGGATATAATACGCTTGTGAATTATTTGTTTAATTGGGTGTCACCTGTAAATTGGTTCTGGATTCTACCTCATGTGTCCTCCGTCATTTTGCTTTCACCGACATTCTTCCTTCACTATTTATTTTTCTACAGCCGTTGGTTAAGGGGGGAGGAAAAAGCAATTCCATCTTTCCCAAAAATCAATTTGACGTACTCCACAATATGGAAAACAACGGCAGCCATCGGTGTAACCTTCTCCACCGTAAGTTTGAATCCAAGGCTATCCCAAAAATCGGCCTTTGTTCTCCTCCCCAAATCCACTCCACCGCCTCCATCCTCCACGATTATTGAAACCACTGCATCCATCAACAGTTTCACCCAAAATCCGCAAGTCACAGAAACTGTACCCCTTCAATGGCCTAGCGCTGACCGCCTGAGGCCATGCGACGCCGGACCCGTCGCCAATTCCGGTGTCTGCGAGACGCGCTGCCTTCTGCCATTCATCGCGCACCGACCAAAACAGCGAAGCAGTGCTGTGAAGCCGCTGCCATGCCGTCAATTTGCCCAGTCAACTGCGATCTAAAGTAAGTTTACTTACGATGGAATTCATTTCAAGTTTGCTACTTGCGTGAACTCTAAGCGTTCTTAGTTGTGGTTTTTTTACTGCCGTTTGATACCTCCTACGTGCTGTTATTCGCGTTCTCCCTTAACCTGTTTGGGTTTTACCTGTGTATCTATGGTAGCTCTTTACGAGAAAAAGTGTTCACATTCAATCTTTGCTTAAACAAACAAATTTTCAGTTACTAGCTACTAGTGCGTCTTGGGTTTAACTTATTCATCCTTAGTTTCATGCTGCATGCATTTGGTCTATTTGCTTGTGGATAGCTGTAGAAATATACCTAGGCGTGGCTTTTGGCCTTGTTGTTTTCCTGGTGTGCTCACCTTAAATTAACGCATGTCCTTTTTTTATCTTGACAACATACTGGAATTTAAGTTTCCATGCTTGTTTTTTTATGTCAAACGCTTTGAGGGCGGGGTTCTGTTCTCAAATGTTATGGCCTATGATTAAATTTCTCTATGAGGCCTCAGCTTAATTTTGTTCACTCTTTTTGTTTGTTTTATTTTACTGATTACTTCGGTTTTTCACGGAAAATGAACTGCTTCCGTTCACTTTTAGGTTTCAAAATTTTGTGTTTTCTACCTGGACCCATACCTACTGGTCATAAAACTGGGTCAATGTTTATCACAATTTTTGCTGAACTGACCATGATTTTAGAAAAGGAAAAAAAATATAAAAGAAAAATTGATGCATCATTTAAGTGCTTAAGAGATTATTTGCATTTTTCCTATTGCCAAAATACTCTTTAAAAAGTTGTCCTACTGACCTATTACACTGTATACACATATTTATTCCCATCAACCCGATACATGCTTTTACATATATGTTTTATTTCAGATGCGGGTATGTGTAAATATATAATGTACATGTTTTGCACATATGCCTGGGCTGTTTTTATTGTTTGTTTTTAAAGCTTGAACTATATACATGTGAAGTTTGCATGCCATGTTAGAAAATGAGTAGCATGCTGTTGAAATTATTGCTGCAAGTGTATATCTTGCACCCATAGTTTTTGCATTTATACATACACCCTAATTGGACATACCTACGGTTCCATTTTATCCCCAGTGTTTACTCATAATACATCTAGAATGTACACTTGTTTATTTTTGACATGTAGTTTTCACTGTAGGCTTATTGTTTGTATATGAGCATTCCTGTTCATTGTCATACTACTTTGTTCCATGCCCCAGTCACATGAACCCCTCCATAGTTTTGTTATTTTAATGTGCCAATGTAAAAGCCTGATTCACTGGCCTGAGGCTTATCATGTGCTCAACTAAGTTTGCGTGCTCTATCTCAACTTGAACCAAATTTTTTCATTACCCAATTGCAAGTCACTTGCAAACCTGACATCAATCTTACTAAAAGCACCATTTTACTTAT
Organism: Allium sativum; assembly: GCA_030737875.1. Lineage (NCBI taxonomy): Eukaryota > Viridiplantae > Streptophyta > Magnoliopsida > Asparagales > Amaryllidaceae > Allium > Allium sativum. The sequence goes on along the minus strand of CM060924.1, from coordinate 937,342,783 downwards.
ATACATGCCCGGGTTCGTATGTAAATACCATCATCATTGCTTTGGTAATTGCACAGTTCGTTTCATATATTGTTGTCTCCACTTGTTTGTACAAAATTTGGCATTTTACAATTGCTAGTTTAATTAACCAAAAACCACATTAATACAATATCACCCCTTTGGTTTGACATAAAATAGGAAACTTTTTGTGTTCTTCCTTGCTTAACCTAAAGGGATCATGTTCACCTGCTACATTTTATGCTTATGTGCTTGACTCTCAAGTACGCCCACTTTTTGTTTGTTTGCTGCTAGCTAATATTAGTTATTATCTTAAATTTTTCCATTCAACAGCTGTATTCTCTAAAATAAGGCACGGACTTTGATTTCCACAACATCTTTTTAAGAATTTATTGTGTCTTTTTTCTAATTTCTTTTGTTGTCGTATCTTCAGCATGCTATTTGCTACACAACAGTATTGTCCATTAGTTTGACTTCAATAACATATATAATTTTATACAGACATGTAGTGGTTGGAAGTATGTTATAATGGGGTTTAGTTTAATATGTACTCCATTGTTGCGAATATGTTGCGGGCATATTGTGATTACCATATGTATTTTATGCTGCCTTATTTTTAGTTCGAGATGCTCGATTTTTGTCACATGTGTTGACAGTTTAATGTGGATACATGATACACTCGAATATTTAATACGAGTGTTGCAGAGTTTAGATGTTCAGCTCGCATATGGGGGAGGCACGGGAAGGCGCTCACGTGCGCGTAAGGCTCGATAATAACTGTAAATTTTGTTTAAAGAAATTTACGTATTAATTTATATTTCTCTGCTGTACAAACGTTGTAACACTCTGGTTTTATTATAAAAATGTTTTGCACCATAATATCATGTATTGTGATTCTGTGATAATTTTATTTTTAAACCCTGTAAGCCAATAACAATCCGTCATTTTGAACGCTTCGAGTTGGTTTAATCACTGATTTGGGGCGGTCAAAATGGCGGGTTGTTACATTTGGTATCAGAGCTATGGTTTTTCTAAAATTTGGCTTATTGGGTTTAAAACTCATTAGAGATAGGGTGGAAATACCCTAAAATGAGCGAAATTGATATGGAATCGCACTAAAGAGAGCGTATTTTGGGTAGAATATAATATTTTGATAGATTTTGAAAAAAAATTAAGAAAATAAAATCAAGATAGGAAAGAAGTATGGGGTTTTGGAAAAAATAATAATAATAATACTTAGAAATTTGACAAAATAGAACGCGAACGATGTAAGGAAGGGTAGTTGAAACAAGAACTGAATCAGTTTTGAAGTTAACACAGATCGACAATTGAAATAAGTAAAAATACCAGTGAAAGATAAGAACAACCAAGAGTAAATGAGTTTCTTTTCTTTGATGGATACATAGTTTAAATTGAACACAATTTTTATTGAGATCTTTGTGAAATTCTGTATGACGAGGATTTTGAGTAAATGGATTAGTAATACCAAGCAGTATGAGATGTTTGGTAATACTTTTCTGGTTACTCTCTTGACTTCTCATATGGAATATTTGGTTATTTTTGTATTCTCCATTGTGAGATTTTCTTCCTTAAATATATTTGTAGCATAATGTGTTATATTTGAGTAATTACTGTTTGAAAGTGTACTTCAATAACTGAATTGAAGTGTTTACTAAGTTGACATGCTTTTATGTGACTAGTATGATAATACTCTTTCTTATATCACAACTAATGTGACTTGATTTTTTTTATCATATTGTTTCATATATATATGATATTTATTATGAGCATCATATTGATTTATATATGATACTCTGACTTGATTTATTTTATCATATTGTTTTTATATATGATAAAGTTGAATATCAGCTTTGCTTCGTTTAATACGGTTTGTGATTATTATTTTGTTTTGCATATGATGGTATAGTTTTAAAGCATAATTAAGATTTTAAAGTGTTTTGACGTTATAAACACTTTGAACTTCATGGCATGTATATATATTATAAAATAATATTCGAAAAATACTTTTCATTTTGGGATTGGGATAGATTGGACTCTGTTGTACCAATGGACCAAAACTCCATCTTCGTCGACCTGATTCAGGATCGCTACCTGAATCGGTGGTTTTAAATTTTGCCCATCTACCACCAAAGGTCAACGTTCTGCTACATTGGGCAATTTTGTTGTTTTGATCGGGATTCCCGATCGGCGGGTCACGGACTACATCAGATGGAGGCGTGGGGGTCCCACGTGTAGTGCCGTGAATGGGTAGCATACGGCCTTCGCCTTAGACCGTCTTGGTTATCCTGGGTTGATCGCCAGGTGTCGTTATGGCGCTATGAGTGGATTACGGTGCTGATGTCTCGATGCGCGCTCGAGCTCTACCATTGTGATTATACAATACTAGCGTCTGTTTATTTGGTATTTATGAGTCAAGTTACATTTATCCCATAATCCCCTAATATTATATCACATTACTATAATTGATTAATTTATCATATTGATTTATATATGATACTCGGATTTGATTATATTATCATATTGATTTTATATATGATAGTTGTTATGAGTATCGTATTGATTTATATATGATACTCTGATTTGATTATATTATCATATTGATTTTATATATGATAATTGTTATGAGTATCGTATTGATTTATATCTGATACTCTGATTTGATTATATTATCATATTGATTTATATATTGTTATGAGTATTGTATTGATTTATATATGAAACTCTGGTTTGATATATTTTGCAAACGATAAATGCCATAAAGATTCTATTGACTTGATTAGTTATCATAAGAAATTTATCATATTGATTTATTTATGATATTTTTTTAGTACATCGCATTGATTTATATGTGATACTGTCTTGTTCCATTTTTATCATATTTACATATGATAACGGTTAAGAGCATCATATTGATTTATATGTGATACTCTGATTTGATGGGTATCATATTGTTTACATATTACGCTCTGACTTGGTTTATTTTATCATATTGTTTTATATATGATAAATGTCGTATGGTGTTTAATATATATATGCTACTCAATTATAATTTATTCTTACCATCTTGTTGTAATTATTATGAGTATCGTTTTGATTTATAAATGATACTCTGACCTAATTCATTTTATCATACTATTTTATAAGTGTTATGGGTATCGTATTACTTTATATATGACACCCTGGGTTGATTTATTTAATCATATTGTTTACATATGATAAATGCCAAGAAATTTTTATCATACCATTATATTGAAAACGAGGAGTGGGCATCCCAAAATATGTATTATATTTGGGAGACTAGTTGAAGTTTTTACAACTAAGTAATTTAGGTGGAATTTTTTTTGTTGGGGAAGATTACGATAGATCCAAACTCTATGCGGCGAATATTAAAATTAAAAGGAAGAAGTGGAAATGCGTCGTTGAAATTTCGTAATGTTATATTTTAACCCGTGTAAATTGCGAGGACGCAATTTCTTTAAGGGGGGAGTCTGTAACAACCCGGATTTTGGTGTAGGTTGTAATAACCCAGAAAATTTTGGCGTTTAAAATTAAATTAAATTAAGATTTAATCGTTGAAATTATATGGTTGCATTTGGGATTTGGACATCGATCCATTTTTGAATGTAGTATTTGCTTTTAAAAATGAAAATAATTTTGTAATCTCAGTGTAAACATTTTGCCAAAGTTGACGTTATTAACGAATACTAGTTTTATACTCGTGCTCCGCACACGGGTCGACGTTGGATTCAGTGTGAACGTTTGTCAACGTCTGGTTGATAAGCGATACTTATGTTATTAAATAATTTGAAATTATTTGTGGAATTCAACTTAAAAATACGGATCTTGTAATCTAATCTTAAAAATGTATTTGATATTTGATTATGATTTTGAAATTGAGTTTATTTTCAATTCTGAATCAATTTGTAAGTGTGAATTTAAATCTGTTTTGTTAGATTTTATAGTAACAATATATTTAAATGAATTTATATATATGGTATAGTGAGATTATACATTTGAAAATATAAATTAATTTTGAGAATTTTAATCTGATTTATTTGTATTAATTTAAAACTTGTATTTGAATATGTATAATTTCATGTATGTTCATTTTACATAATATTGGTTTATTAAGGGTATAATACGCTTGTGAATTATTTGTTTAATTGGGTGCCACCTGTAAACTGGTTCTGGATTCTTCCTCACGTGTCCTCCGTCGTTTTGCTTTCACCGACATTCTCCCTTCACTATTTATTTTTCTACAACCGTTGGTTAAGGGGGGAGGAAAAAGCAATTCCATATTTCCCAAAAATCAATTTGATGTACTCCACAATATGGAAAACAACGACAGCCATCAGTGTAACCTTCTCCACCGTAAGTTTGAATCCAAGGCTGTCCCAAAAATCGGCCTTTGTTCTCCTCCCCAAATCCACTCCACCGCCTCCGTCCTCCACGATGATTGAAACCACTGCATCTATCAACAGTTTCACTCAAAATCCGCAAGTCACAGAAACTGTACCCCTTCAATGGCCTAGCGCTGACCGCCTGAGGCCATGCGACGCCGGACCCATCGCCAATTCCGGTGTTAGCGAGATGCGCTTCCTTTTGCCATTATCGCGCACCAACCAAAACAGCGAAGCAGTGCTGTGAAGCCGCTGCCATGCCGTCAATTTGCCCAGTCCACTGCGATCTAAAGTAAGTTTACTTACGATGGAATTCATTTCAAGTTTGCTACTTGCGTGAACTCTAAGCGTTCTTAGTTGTGGGTTTTTTTACTGCTGTTTGATACCTCCTGTGTGCTGTTATTCGCGTTCTCCCTTAACCTGTTTGGGTTTTACCTGTGTATCTATGGTAGCTCTTTATGAGAAAAGGTGTTCACATTCAATCTTTGCTTAAACAAACGAATTTTCAGTTACTAGCTACTAGTGCGTCTTGGGTTTAATTTATTCATCCTTAGTTTCATGTTGCATGCATTTGGTCTATTTGCTTGTGGATAGCTGTAGAAATATACCTAGGCGTGGCTTTTGGCCTTGTTGTTTTCCTGATGTGCTCACCTTAAATTAACGCATGTCCTTTTTTTTTATCTTGACAACATACTGAAATTTAAGTTTCCATGCTTGTTTTTTTTATGTCAAACGCTTTGAGGGCGGGGTTCTATTCTCAAACGTTTTGGCCTTTGATTAAATTTCTCTATGAGGCCTCAGTTTAATTTTGTTCACTCTTTTTGTTTGTTTAATTTTACTGATTACTTCGGTTTTTCATGGAAAATGAACTGCTTCCGTTCACTTTTAGGTTTCAAAATTTTGTGTTTTCTACCTGGACCCATACCTAATGGTCATAAAACTGGGTCAATATTTATCACAATTTTTGCTGAACTGACCATGATTTTAGAAAAGGAAAAAAAAGAGAAAAGAAAAATTGATGCATCATTTAAGTGCTTAAGAGATTATTTGCATTTTTCCTGTTGCCAAAATACTCTTTAAAAAGTTGTCCTACTGACCTATTACACTGTATACACATATTTATTCCCATCAACCCGATACATGCTTTTACATATGTGTTTTATTTCAGATGTGGGTAAGTGTAAATATATAATGTACATGTTCTGCACATATGTCTGGGCTGTTTTTATTGTTTTTTTTAAGCTTGAACTATATACATCTGAAGTTTGCATGCCATGTTAGAAAATGCGTAGCATGCTGTTGAAATTATTGCTGTAAGTGTATACCTTCCACCCATAGTTTTTGCACTTATACATACACCTTAATTGGACATACCTACGGTTCCATTTTATCCCCGGTGTTTACTCATAATAAATCTAGAATGTACACTTGTTTATTTTTGACATGTAGTTTTCACTGTAGGCTTATTGTTTGTATATGAGCATTCCTGTTCATTGTCATACTACTTTGTTCCATGCCCCAGTCACATGAACCCCTCCATAGTTTTGTTATTTTAATGTGCCAATGTAAAAGCCTGATATACCGGCCTGAGGCTTATCATGTGCTCAACTAAGTTTGCATGTTCTATCTCAACTTGAACCAAATTTTGTCATTACCCCAATTGCACGTCACTTGCAAACCTGACATCAGTCTTACTAAAAGCACCATTTTAATTATATACATGCCCGGGTTCGTATGTAAATACCATCATCATTGCTTTGGTAATTGCACAGTTCATTTTATATACTATTGTCTCCACTTGTTTGTACAAAATTTGGCAATTTACAATTGCCAGGTTAATTAACCAAAAACCACATTAATACAATATCACCCCTTTGGTTTGACATAAAATAGGAAACTTGTTGTGTTCTTCCTTGCTTAACCTAAAGGGATCATGTTCACCTACTACATGTTATGCTTATGTGATTGACTCTCAAGTACACCCACTTTTTGTTTGTTTGCTGCTATCTAATATTAGCTATTATCTTAAAATTTTCCATTCAACAGCTGTATTCTCTAAAATAAGGCACGGACTTTGATTTCCACAACATCTTTTTAAGAATTTATTGTGTCTTTTTTCTAATTTCTTTTGTTGTCGTATCTTCAGCATGCTATTTGCTACACAACAATATTGTCCATTAGTTTGACTTCAATAACATATATAATTTTATACAGACATGTAGTAGTTGGAAGTATGTTATAATGGGGTTTAGTTTAATATGTACTCCATTGTTGCAAATATGTTGCGGGCATATTGTGATTACCATATGTATTTTATGCTGCCTTATTTTTAGTTCGAGATGCTCGATTTTTGTCACATGTGTTGACAGTTTAATGTGGATACATGATACACTCGAATATTTAATACGAGTGTTGCAGAGTTTAGATGTTTAGCTCGCATATGGGGGAGGCACGGGAAGACGCTCACGTGCGCGTAAGGCTCGATAATAACTATAAATTTTGTTTAAAGAATTTTATGTATTAATTTATATTTCTCTGCTGTACAAACGTTGTAACACTCTGATTTTATTATAAAAATGTTTTGCACTATAATATTATGTATTGTGATTCTGTGATAATTTTATTTTTAAACCCTGTAAGCCAATAACAATCCGTCATTTTGAACGCTTCGAGTTGGTTTAATCACTGATTTGGGGCGGTCAAAATGGCGGGTTGTTACAATAAATTCTCCGCCACCACAGATACATATTAAATAAAAATCAATTTAATTTACATGGAATGAAATCCAATGTCAGACACACATCCATTTACAAGTCCGTTTTGGGTCTGAACGAAACCAGAGACACCTTATTCCTCGTCCCGTGTGTCCAATACGGAAGAGAGGTTCTCGCATATCCGGACAATCAACAAGTACGTCCGAACAACTATCACTTTAACCCTTTCCTAGGAGCGACCTAGTTCAGGGCATCAGTAGTCGCCCATTCGATGTGAAGATCGCCGATCTTCAATCACCCTCTTCAATGTCTTTGACTTTTAATCATCGTAGTAATTATTCAGAATTCGTTAAACCCGGTCTTTCTGAATAATTCGCGTATTTTGTAATAAAAAATCAGGTGCTATAAATACACATCATACGCCTCATCTCAATTCAGAATAATCTTTTAATAAAATATTCATATTAAAAGGGAAAGATTCCCATCAATTTTATCAAAGATAAATTCCTTTAAATTTATTCTTTAATCTTCTTTTTAAAGATCCATTAAAACTCTGATTTGATTTTAATATCAAAAATCATTACTTTATGGTTATCCAACTATTAAGAACTTAATCTTGTCGTTAACTGGGTTAAAGAACCAATGTCATTTAAAACACAGTTCACGATAAACTCAAAATCATCTTCCATTAAATATGGAATTTCCACAGAAATCAAATCAATATATAATCGATATAATTTTCCGTATCACACTATTAATATAAATGGAATAACGACAAAGCCTTTTAAATTCCATATATAGTAACAGTCTTCCTTTACAGAAGCCTATCTCGATTGTTATCAAATCGAATTTCCACTCAATTCCAAGTTAATATATTAAATTGGAAAACTTGACTTTGGAAAAATTCTTTTTAAATCTTAATAAAAAGATTTATAAACTCTAAATCATATTTTCATTGTCAATTGGGTTAAAGAACAAAGGTCTTTTAAAACACAGTTCAAAATAAACCCAATTCACATATCATTTTATTCCAAGTAATAAATATAATTGGAAACTCTAATAATCTTAATTAAAAGATCTATAAATTTAATACAGGGTTTAAGAACAGTGTTATTTAAGACACCATCCACGACAACCCAAAATCCAATTCTTTTATTTAATTCTAATTAAATATTAATCAATTGGAAGGCTTCATTAAATCTTAATTTAAAAGATTTATTCTAGTGAATAACTAGTTCATTTCGATAAAAATATATTTTTGTCTTTTGTGTCCATCCAAAACGGACATAGAAATCATCATTTTATTCTTCATTGAATATGATTTTTATAATATTCGTTTCTTAAAAATATTCTTTATATAAAAAGATTCTTTATGAAAAAATGTTCTTTATATTACAATGTTCTTTATTTTAAGGTATTCTTTATATTTAAAAGATATTCTGAGTCGAAATGCGACTCAATCAGTTACCATATAATTTCGGTTATATGGATTTCACACATCACATGAACACGATAATAATGGTAAATAATCATTAAACACCCAATTTACATCCAGAGTGAAATTTATAACTGTACGAGCATTAAAATGAATAAATAACGCTCATCGCAGCCTGTCAATCTATCGATTGACATTCAACTAAATATTGGGACTAGTGTATGTCAAATATCATCCCAATACCAGTGTGGGGTTTTCAGCTAACAACGGTTCATCTAAATAGATTATTGGTTAATGAATTTAACCAATTTTATTTCCGCTAATATGTTGATGAAAATGAACATAACATGTTATCATATTCCTAACGCCGAATAAAAAATGTATTTTACTCGCATAATTTCCCTACATGTATATAATGTCTAATAAAATGTAATTTATTTACAGGCCTTGTTGTTGATGAAGAATAAAAAGATAATTTTCATTTTCCTTTATTTGTATGCAATTTCTATTTTTAATTTTAACAAATAAAAAGAAATTGTTTTATTTGCATGTATAGTTTCAAATCATAACATATGAAATGCCTCTTTATTCTGTACACAAATTATAATGTATAATTCGACAATACAAATGTCACTTGTATTTACATACAAATTCTATTGTATAATTTAACAATAAAATGTCATTTTAATTCACATACAATTCTAATGTATGTTTTGACCATGAAAATGATTCTTATAACTGCATATAAATTCAAATGTATGTTTTGACCATGAAAATGATTCTTATATTTGCATATAAATTCTATTGTATGTTTTAACAATAAAAATGATTCTCTCATTTTGTTGACGATTCTATTTCAACAAAATGATTAAAACGATCTTTTCGTTTTGGTTGAAAATTCTATTTCAATAAAATGATTAAAAGTGATAATTCCATATTGTTAACAACTCTTATTTTAACCAATTTAATAAAAGTAGTAATTCTTATTGTTCACGATTCTAATTTAACAAAATGAATAACAAATGATAATTTCATATTGTTAACAATTCTAATTTAACAGAATGAACACAAATGATTCACTCATTTTTGTTGACAATCCTAGTTTCAACAAAAATGACAATTCATTTTTGATAATTTTAATTTAATAAAATGGCAAATTTATTTACATACATTTTTCTATGTATTCTAATGACAAATAAAAGAACAATTTATTTGTGTAAAATATTCTATTCAACATAACAAATAAAAATGATAATTTTATTTGTTTACAATTTCCATATAACAAAAATGATATTTTTTTTTAATCACAAATCTATTTAACAAAAATGTTATTTATGGTTTCAACCATTCTAATTAACAAAAAATGATAATTTTTGTTTCAACAATTCTATTTTGACAAAAATGTATATTTTTGTTTTCAACCTTTTTAGTTGACAAAAATGTTTATTTTTGTTTAATCCTTTTTAATTGACAAAAATGTTTATTTTTGTTTAATCTCAAGTCCATTTAACAAAAATTGAATTTTTGTTTTCAACCATCATATTTTGACAAAAATGAATATTTTTGTTTCAACTAGTCTTTTGACAAAAATGAATATTTTTGGTTCCAACTAACCTTTTTCACACAAATGTTAATTTTATTTCAACTAACATGTTTTGACACAAATGATAATTTTATTTCAACATGTTTTGATACAAATGATAATTTTTATTCCAACTAACATGTTTGACAAAATGATTATTTTTACTTCAACTAACATGTTTGATAAAATGATTATTTTTTACTTCGACTAACATGTTTGACAAAATGATCATTTTTATTTCAACTAACATGTTTGACAAAATGATCATTTTTATTTCAACTAACATGTTTGACAAAATGATTATTTTTATTTCAACTAACATGTTTGATAAAATGATTATTTTTATTTCGATTAAACAAATTTCTACAAAGATGATAATTTTGTTTTGTCAATACTAATATAACAAAAATGACATTTTTATTCATGTCAATTCTAATATGACAATAAATGACATTTTTATTTGCCAATTCTAATGCAACAAAAATGACATTTTTATTTATGTCAATTCTAATATGATAATAAATAACATTTTTATATGCTAATTCTAATGCAACAAAAATGACATTTTCAGTTATGTCAATTCTAATATGATAATAAATGACATTTTTATCTGCCTATTCTAATGCAACAAAAATGACATTTTCAGTTTTGTCAATTCTAATACAATAAAAACTGACAGTTTTATTTTGTCAATAATTCTATTTTTAACAGAATGAAATAAAAGGGACAACTTCATTTTGTTAGCAATAGTCTAATTCAACCAAATTGACATTTTTTGTTTGTTTTTGTTTTAGTACAAATTTATTTAACAAAATGTTTAATACTAATCTATTTATCAAAATGTTATTTTATTTCTAATGAAACATTTTATAACAAAAATGTTATTTTATTTTGATGTGACATTTTATAACAAAAAATGATATTTTACTCTAATGTAAATTTTATAACAAAAATGGTATTTTTCTCTAATGTACATTTTATAACAAAAATGGTATTTTTCTCTAATACACATTTTATAACAAAAATGGTATTTTATCCCAATGTACATTTTACAACAAAAATGATATTTTATTTTAATCTACATTTTATAACAAAAATGATATTTTATTCTAATGTACATTTTATAACAAAAATGATGTTTTAATGTTAGTAAAACTGATCTAACAAAAATGATATTTCTATGTTAACATGTCTGATCTAACAAACAAAATGATATTTCTATGTTAACATGTAAAGATTATATTTCTATTAAACAACAATATAATTCAGCAAATCATCATCACCAACAATCAATATATATATATATATATATTTCTATATATATATATATATATATATATATATTAAATTTTAAATTTTAAATTTGAAATCAAGAAATCTCACATTGCTTTTTGTCTGAATTTTCAAAGTGCTCCGTTTCAGATCCGGTCTGTTCCATAGCGAAGATCCTATCATGACGATTCCATAACAACTAATTTCACTGAATTCTGTTGTGATTTGAACTAGATACGACAATTTATATGTTAATTATATTAATTAGTTAACTTAAATAAATTAATTAACTAATTTGTTTTGTTAATTACATGGTTTAGAAAGGAATAAATCACTGGCGCTCTGCCTCCCTATTCATCGTCTCCCTCCAGCAACTTATCGAACCCATCCTTCAACACTAACAACTCCATATCGCACCCTCCATACATCGCCGTTCCCACATCGGATGATGCCACCCCATCGGCCTTCGAAGGAGCCATCACTGCCCACCGATTTCAGGGAACTCGGTGCTTCCCTTCGCACCAGAACACCCCCCCCAACGCATGCCTTTTAAGGCCCAATTCCGACTAAATTACTCCACCATCCATGATCACGACCGTTGAGAATATAGATCTAGGTTAGCAGTTCGATTTTTTCTTCTGGAGTTGGGAATTTCGTTGAGATTCAAAGAGAAAGGAGGAAGAAGATCGGAGTATCGCAGCCATGGATTTCATCAGTGGCGGTTGAGTTTAGAATAGACTAGGGTTTTTAATCCTATATTTATAATAATAAAATATTATTAAATCCATTTATTTACAAAAAGCCCGTTAATTTATAATAACTCCAAATCCAGTCCAGTGAGTGTTGCCCCTAGCCAAATACCCCTATCTTGACACAATGTACTAGGGCCCGTCAGCTCGTTTGATCGTCTCAGCCCACTTTTCTTTAATTTAAAATATAAAACATTTAATTATTTAATTCGATTGTACATTTAAATTTACCGGGGCCACATACGGACTCTAAAAATTCCAGAAAATATATATATATGGCTTTGTTTTGACAATATGGTCCTAACAAATCTAATTTCATCGAATTTGGAGACCGTTTGAAAAATGGCCATTTTCTGGTCGATCCAAGTTGACTGAAACTGTTAGAACACGTTTCCTTTTGCCACGCTCACATATTGATTCCAAAAATTATGAAAATTGGAATCTAGCAATAATTTGACATTTCGGATCCAACAAAAGTGGTTTCATCGAAAACGGAGGTCGTTTGTAAAATGGCTATTTTTAATATTAATATATATATATATACATATATATATACATATATATATATATATATATATATATATATACACATATATAAATTCTATAGCGACTATTCTGAATATTAAACTGGGCATAACTTTTGATTCCTGCTATGAAATTTCAATTTTTTAGATTCGTTGGAAAGATATTATTAAATAGATTCTAATATTTTTGGTTTTATCAAAATCTGATTTATTTTGCATCCTATATAGTTAGTCGAAGTTCAAATTCAAAATTTCAAACTACCGCACTATTTCTAACTCCTTTTATAATTAAAATAAAATTTATTCGTTCTGACTTCGATTTAAACAAATTTTTAGTCGTTATTATTTAAAATAAATTATTTTGAATATTCAAAATAAATTATAATTTCTAGAATAAATTTTTTAAATTGGTTCCAAAATTTCGGGTTGTTACAATTTATGTAACGACCCGGATTTTCGAACAAGTTATTTTAAATATTTAATGTGGTTTTACATATTGAGGTGATAATATAAATGAATTTTTATATTAAGGTATCGATCTAATAATCGATTTTGATTTAATATCAAATATATAAATTTATCGTAATACGAAAAATAATTCAAATCGAAGTCAAAAACGGAATCAAAACAATTCAGATAATGAACATAAATTATGCGTGAATATAATCGATAATAATAGTAATTTATTTCTGGGAAATTGATTTGTTTCTGAATATAAATTATATTATATTGATTTAATATGGTTATTTATATTTACGTTCAAATTAAATATCACAATATATTCAGTTCAGTTCAGAATAATGTTACAATGTGAATTAACAGTCGTTGCATTAAAATAGCAGTTCGGGACGGTGCGTTATGGACCCTGAAATATTTGATCAGTGGATAAGCTTAAGATCAAATCAGAATCTGTTTAAAAAGAATAAAAATCCCTTTATATCAAATCGTATTAAAAACGAAATCAAATCAAATTAATTGGAAAATCTTTTTAAATAAAATAAAAAGGGATTTGCTTGTACTTTTGACAACGTCCCTTAAATTCCTTTGTACGTTGGTTCCTCACCTTCATCACTATGTAAAACCGCGAATTAATGGTCAGTACCTTTTGTCCCCTATATCGCATCTATAAGTAAATCTCAACCTTCATAATGCCTTCCATTTTCTGAAAATATTTCAGAGCTTTTTCTCCTTAAATTAATTTCTAGTCCAATCGAAAACTTGAGCTCCAACGTACTTAAAATCGCAGCGCTCCACTGTAAATCCAAAATCAATCCACTCTTGTTTTATTTGTTTCGAAGTCAACCCTCAATAAAATGCCATGACTTCTTCGTTTTAGCAAATTCAAAGAAAAAGGAGGGCAGCTCGATTTATCGACAAGTAGAATAGGGTTCATCGTCGGTCTGGTTTTGGGGATGGGAGCTGTCGACGTTTGAAGGTGGATACGAGGAGGGGCTCGCGATTTGTGAAGGGTTGTGGGAACGATGTACTTAGGGACTGCGAGTGTGAAGATCGAAGTCTGTTGTCTTGCGGTGTCTGTAGCAAGCCGAAGTCGGAATTAAGTTTAAGGCCTAAATCGTCAAGTTGTGGTTCTATGCGATGAACTGATGAGAGACTGAGGGGTTTGGGGGTGGAGTTGTGCTACTCGATTGGTTCTAGGAAGAAAACCTGACATCATCGCTATGGAGTTTTAGAGGTGCTTGTATTTGATTTCATTGAGGTTAGAAGGGTGAAGAGGGGAGGACTGTGAAGACTCCTGCGTGGTTTTGAGGTGCGAAATGCACATGTCAATCTGCGATGGTGCTTTGTGAAACTTTCGAGTGGAAATGTTTGGTTTAATGGTGTAATGGAGGTGATAAATTAGTCAGTAGGGTACTTGTGAGATGGAGTTGCCTTGTTCTGTGAGAGGCCGGACGTGGTAGTTAGCAGGTTCTGATGATCTGAAGTGGATTGATTCCAGGCGAGTTAAGGGGAAGTGGTGATGTCAGGGAATGCTCGTGAATTATAGGTGATTGAACATGGATTTTTCCAGTGTAAACAGAAGAAGTTAATCAAAAGTTAAGGTAATTAATTTAATTTAGTAATTTTAATTTTTATTTACATTTAAATGACTGAATAAGTTAAATAATGAATGTCATCTTAAACTATACCAGATATTATTAAACAGAACCAATCGTGAAATTCATAGTTGCGGATTACACAAGCTGGAATAAATTTGGAATCAGAATGGATAAAAATAAAATATCATGGTGAGTGAATCTCACTCAATTTATTATTTAGAATTATTTTTAATCGTTAAAAATAATTGATGGGTGTTTGGTTACATTAAAATGTTATTGTTGTTATTATTTATATATATTAGTTATTTAAGATTGGTGTTTGTGGTTATTATATATATATATATTGGTGGTTGGATTCCCGCAGTACCATTAGCGGATGCCCGCAGTATCATTAGCGGATGACCCTATGCGCCCCAAGCTTTGATAGTGGATGAACTTCTATACTGCGATATCCTGCCTCGAAGCAGGATGGGTATTATTTATGTTGGCTAACGTCTGTGGATGCAAGAAAACAGATTGGAAGGATCCAACTGGATTCCTCAAAAATATTATTATTTGTTTGTTCCTATATATATTATCATATATGATGTGTTAGAAAATCCGTGGTTGATAATTGGCTTTTTTGATTGGTTAAAATATCACTGGGCCTAAAATGTTGATATATAAAAATATAGTGAAAACTATATTTGAGATTTAAAGGGAAAATTCTATTTATCTAAAATAGAATTTGAATTTAAATTGGACTATAAATATACAACTAGTTTGATTACATAGAAGAAGTAGTGAATTTATAAACGTTGTTTATAAATTAATAATACGAGATTTGAAGTGAAATTATAAACAATGTTTATAAATAAAGTGGATAAATTATCATTTGATAATTTGAATATTTAAATTCAAATGTGAATTTAAAAATAGAAATGGGGAAATCGTTTTAAAGAAATAAGCGATGGAATTTTTTCTGATGTTCAGAATATAAATTGAACTAAAATAAATCTGTAAGGATGTATGATTTGAATTCGGTTAATTCGAATTTATTTAAATCGAAGTTAAATTGAATATGAAAATAAATTGGGTGTTATATATATAAGTTATTATAAATTGAAATTTCCAAAATAAGATTTTGGTTTTAAATAGATTTCGAAATAGACTTGTTTAAATATAAAACAAGGAAATTTATAAAATGGTGTTTATGGATATAATGAATTAATTATCAAGAGATAATTTGAATATTTAAATTCAAATATGAATTTAAAATAGAATTTGAAATCATTCGAAAGGGAACAATGGTTTTTGTTCCGCAATTCGGAATATCAAAGGGATGGAATTTCAAATAGAAATTTGAAAAGGGAATTTGTTTAAATATATGAAACAAGGAAGTTGAATTTATAAATAGTGTTATAAATTTGGTGAAATAATTATCATTTGGATAATTTAAAATTTAAATTCAAATATGAATTTAAAAGTAAATTGGGAAGTGTTTTGAGACAAAATGATTGATTATATTTCGGAATTCGGAATATAAGCTGAATTGAGAAGAATTCAACGGGTTTATAATTGAAATTCGATTATGTCGAATTTTATAAATAATTATTTATAAAAGGAATCATAATTAAATATAGAAGATCGAAGTATAAATAAATATATTACCGAGTAAGGAAAAATCGATAATTATAGATAATCGAAAATATTATCTTGAATTGGGAAGCTGATTTGGTATATATTAAAAATATATTAGAATGGAGTTGAATTTATTCTAAACGAAGTTTAAAACGTTTATATGTTTAATATATTTAAAACGAACTCGCCGCAGCGTGGCAGTTCGTAAATTGGCGTTTCAAACATCAACTGAGTATATATAACTCAAATTAAGTCAGAATTCTTTGAAACAAGAACCATCAGGACCAATTAGATAATAGTTTTCTAATGGAAGAGAAAAATCTGGATTTCGTCGAATATATTTTTAGTTATGTCAAAATCAAATTTTCAGAAAAACAGCGCCATAACCATTATAAAACCATAATAGTTTATTAATTAAATATAAGGGTTTTAGGCAAATAAAAACTTAGATATACATTAGAAAAATCCAGACTTGAGTTGTAAAATATATCTGAACTCAAGTGGAGTAATGAATTGAATTTTGAAATAGATATCAAATTTTTAATTATTGAATAGAATTAACTAATTTGAATAGTAATTAGTTAATGAGATTTTGAATTGATATCGGGCCTTGAATAAGTGAATTCGATTTGGAAATTTATATTCGAAACCGAAAATGAAACTTGAATTGAAGTTGGAATTCAATTTGGTTATAAGCAAGTTATTATTTTATTTGAACATGTTATGTTCAAACAAAGAAGTGAAATAGGCAAAATAGCTAATTAGAAAATAAATTAGCGAATTGGGTTAAGACGAATGGATTGAGTTGAAACCAAATAGGAATATTTGGATACGTGTTAAGCAGGTTTGGAATGAAGTATATGATGAGATATAAATTGAAATGCCCAACCAAAAGGTACATGTTTAAATTCCAAATGAGATTTTATGTGCCGAATCGGCAAGTGTAGCCGCCCGTACTTCCCCGGTCTCCGAAGAGAAGAGAAAGGACGAATTACCGTGAGGACAAGACGAATCAGAACACAAACAAAAGAACATTTCATTGTTTATTATAACAATTCCATCAAAATACAAGAATATACAAAGTAAGAATAAATATTACACAACACAGAATATCAGAGATTACAATAAATTACAAAGCAGCGGAAAAACAATACAAAACACAACTGAAAATAATACACGGATACAGAGCTTTCCGAGCATCGTTCGAGCTGTAAATCAGGATCCTGTGAATATAAATCTGCAAAACCAAATCTACTAGCTGCCCGCGTGGAAAATAGGGGCACCCAGAGTTTAGGTTAAAACAATAAACTCCAGGTCAGTCATGTGACTGGTGTGAGAACTAAAACAGTTATTAATCTTTATTTTTAAAGTTAGGTAAATCAAGGGACCACGCCGTATAATACGGAACGGGTTTCCTCCAAAGAATACCAGTGCATAAAACAAACAGCGCAATGCTAAATAAAGAAAAATGAAGTTATTATAAGACCTAGGTCCCATCACACAATGCAACGCAAGCTAGAGGATAGGGTTTTTACCTTATAATAGCCAAAGAATGCTTGATACGTTTAAAAACACATTATTTTGATATTACTATAAGTGTATAGTGTCAAAACAATTTCAATCATAAGTATCAATCATAGGCGGCATAGCTACCATCTACTATATCGCCATACTAGGTTCTACAAATAAAACCGAATTATCACGTATTGGAAATTGGATTCCATCATGAGTCGAGGCAAGGGGCAAGCTTCTCTCCGATTCGAAACACTCTAGAAAATGTCTCAGGACCACACACAGCGATCCTTGGATCTTTAGGGCCGGTCCTCTCTTAGTTTTGAGGATTAGTTATTCCTGAACACAAGTTTCCCGGTCCTATAAGACCTATATCCAAGGCGCCTCTGTGACGATCCCAAAACCCCGTGACACAGTGTTAAGGATAATCATTGAAATATAACACATTAGTCATCATTAGCAGATCACAGATAATAGCATAAACAGAAAATAATTTACACACATATGACAGCGGAATCATATAGATATCATCACATCAGAGAAGCACAGTACATGATACAACTTAGTGCATAATGATACATAATCAGTCACCATCGCCTGAGGCGGAATCATACATAAAGAGTACACAAAATAAATATCAGTCTACATCGCCAATGGCGGAATCATAATATAGATACAATAATGGCGGAGAAAATCCAAGTCAGCACGGTGTATTCAAGCCTCGCCATGAGCCAAAAGGCGCGTCAGAAACCTGTAACTAGGCTGCCTGTGTGAAAATGAGGGCACCCGAGTTTGCAAGGTGGAACAAACTACGAGTCAGTCATGGGATTGGTATGAGAAATCTACTTAACTTATTAACAACAATAATAAGGCTAATCAAAGGACCACGCCACTTTCTCGGAACGGGTTTACTCCAATGAGTGCTAGTGCATGAAATAAAGTAAATGATTAAATCATCGCAATGCTTTTTATAAAATGAAGCCATTATAAGACTCAGGTCCCATCACACAATGCAATGCAAGCCGGAGGATAGAGTTTTACCTTATAATGGCCAAAATGCTTCATACGTATAAAACAAAAGTGTTTGATATTATTACTAGTGCATATATGTTTTAAAAGCAAATTCCATCATAAATATCAATCCTAGACGGCATGGGTACCATATATCATGTCGCCATACTAGTAATACAATCACATTCGCACATTTCGTATTGGAAATTGGATTCCTTCATGAGTCGAGGCAAGGGGCAAGCTCCTCTCCGATTCGAGACACTCTAGCAAATGCCTCGGGACCGCACACAGCAATTCGTGGATCCTCCAAGGCCGGTCCTCTCTTACTTTTGAGGATTGGCAATTCCTGAACACACGTTTCCCGGTCCTTACAGACCTATAATCGAGGCGCCTCGTATTCCAACAACCACACAGGTGAAAAGTAGATATAAATGTCAGGGCTGGGAGGTCACTGACACCACCATAGCTAGAAAGAAACGTCGTGCACTCCTTGGGTCCTTCTCCCGTTTTTGACTCATACCGGGGTGTGAGGCTCGCGAATTCATGTTATACACAAAGCTACGTCACACAGACCATGCTTTGATCATCAACCACAAGACTTTGCTTTGCAACAGAAGCCTTGATCATATGCCACTCAGGCGTGCCACACAGGCAATCCACTCCATGCGACTGATTTCTATCAATACATAACCTCTGAGCTCATACGTCTCAGAGAAGAGCGTTAAGCAAGAGAATAAATTCTCCGCCGCCAAACAGATATATATTTAACAGAGATCAATCATCACAGAACAAAATCCAATGTCAGACACACGTTCCATTTACAAGTCCGTTCTGGGTCTGAACGAAACCGGAGGCACCAATTCCTCGCATATCCGTACAATCAACAGTATGGTTGGACGGCTACCACTTCAGTTCCTTCATGGTAGCTACTCCAATCACGAGCATCAGTAGCGCCCATCCATCCAATGTGAAGATCGTCGGTCTTCAACCGACTTCGACTCTTCGACTTCTCAACGTCGATCGATTATTTGAAATGAGATGAACTCGGCCTTTTCAAATAATCCACTTATATTTAGATTTTCAAATCAATTTATCACATGGTTGGACTATTCAACATTCACATTTCAGTTCTTTAGTTATAATTCTCATGTTAAATACATTCAACCATCACATATCAAGCAAACACAACGAAATGGGATTATTTCCACTCTATATCGTCTATAGTATTTTATAACGATATATCGCCATTTTTATTTATCTTAAAACGACCATATTTAATTAAACGACATTTTAGGTCGTGTAGATGCACTGGCGCTGCTTTTCACTAATTTTGTTTTACACATATCTGAAAATCTAAACGTTGGATCTTCACAAATTTTATATCATTAGGAAGGTCATTTGAAAACGAATCCAACGGTTTCAGTTTTGGGAAAACCTGACGGTCGGATCTTCCACACTGGCCATTTGAAATTACGATTTCAATTTACGAACTGCAGCGTCGTTATTCGATTTTGTTTAATTATATTTATATATATATATATAAATATAATCGTTTCTGGCGCTGTTTTCCTTCAGATTTGAATTAAACATTCTAGACAATCCAACCGTCGGATCTTCACAAAGTTGGTGCCGTTGGAAAGATATTTCCAAGGCGAACCCAACAGTTGCGGTTTCGGGAAAATCCAATGGTCGGATTTCCCGCACTAGTCGTTTGAAATCACGGTTTCAAAACACGAACTGCACGGCCATGTTTCGTTTTAATTTCATTTATATTTATATATTTATATAAATATAGTTCATTCAAAAATTCCTATATCGTTTTCACTTCAAATATTTCACTAACGCCTTTAAATTTTGGAAAATTTCGCCATAACCTCCTTTGTACGGGAGGGGCTGGGAAAATTCCCAAATAGCCACACGGGCGTCTCATGTCAAAAAGAAAAAGAAAAAGCCAAGCGGCTAGCCAACAGGCTCATAAAATAATCACCCAAACAAAACAGTAAATGTGTACCTATTTGTCGGGCACAAAATTTTATTCCTCTTCTCTAGCCCCTTTGCTATAACCTGTTTAATAAATATGCATGTACATATATACAATTTTTATCACTTATCATTTTCCATTCAACTTCATATTCGATTTACTTTGGTTTAAAAACACCATTCATTTTAAGGTTGCATGCATAGGCTAAAATCATATCATTAGCTAATTAATGTATATTTCAACTCATGCACATTTATTTGAACAAGTGGCTATTTTTAACACTTCACATTTCAAATATGATAATTTTGGCGAACTAAAATAGATTTCAACACATGACTATTTCATTTAGTTCCTATGGATGTTAAAAATAATATCTCCTCACAAATATTTATTTCAACGTCCGCATATCTCTAGCATATCACATATATGATAAAAATGATATTTTTATCATTTAAAATATTTATTCAACAAATGAATGTTTTCAACACTTCATAGTTTCAATAAAAATGTAATTCTTATTGTTCGATCTTTTTATTCAACACATGAACTTTTCCACTACACATACTTCTCAACACATGAGCATTTCCACACATGGATATTTTATTTATGCTGTTCATATAAGAAAGATGGAATTTTATTGCTGAAACTATTTATATAAGGCGAATATTTTTCATACTTCATATATATTATAAAAATGTGATTTTTATTGTTTAGACACTTCATTCATTCACAAATGAATTTAATTTTCACATATCACTTTTCAATACATGAACATTTCCACACATGGATATAGTTGCAACATATGACTTTAATTTCAACGCATGAAAATAATTTCAACATATGAAAATTATTCTAACACATAAAGATTATTCAAAATTTCGGCAGCATAACGGCAGGGTAGTTAAAACCGGCACCGTCCCTAGTACGACTCCTCGCTCTACCTTAAAACCTCACGGTTTTTTACAATGGGGATTCATGCATCTAATTCGCACGCAGGCGGCATGTTTTATTTTTATTTCCACAAATATTTCCAATTCATTTCAATCACCAATGGGTATTTTTCAACCACAACCAAACAATATCAACCACAAACAATTATTCAACCATTTGTATTTTTCATCCAATATTTCACATCAATTCACAACAATAAATATCGTCCATGGTTTGTGGACGAGGGGAGTATATATATATATATATATATTTATTATTGTTGCTATATTTCACTTGCATTTCAACACATATATCAATTATTCTTTGCATGTATAATTCATACTTCACTTATATAGCTTACACTACGCATGAACATGAGGTATACAACACGTGTGTAATTTATATTTCGCTAATATAATTTATTCACGACATTTTCCATTCAAATTCAATTTAGATTTCTCACATTGGTTTGCGGAGTGCTAAAAATCGTAGATGACTCAGAAAAATCCGCGGCTTCTTCTATGTGGTAGAGAGCTTCCTTGCGGTCCCGATGTTTCCTGTTTCATCGAATTTTGTCAACACACCAAAAAGATATGATTTTTCAAAGTGCAGACATCAAAAAGGACTCACCTTTCTATTTGGTTCGAAACTAGGTTTGAGGTTTTCGCGAAATCCGCTGACCCAGACGACGATCAGGGAGTTGGACGTGGAAGAGCTTCGAGTGGGGGTTCTGTCGGTGGTGGTTTGGTGGAGCTCGGTGGTCGGTGGCGTCGTCGGCGGCGATGGGAAGTGGTAGACTTTGGGCGCTCGATTCAGGCGGAGGAGGCGTCGAGGGAGGGGGTGCTGGGGTAGGATTTGAAGAGGAGGCGGAGACGAAGCGAACGGCGGTGGCGGTGGCGCCTAGAAGTGGCGGAGGCGGCGACAATCGAGGAGGGAAGCGGCGAACAGGTTTCGCCGTTGAAATCGAGGGTTACGGGGTTTTTTTGTTTTATTTTTTATTTTTTAAATAATGAATGGATTTTTCTGATTTGCCGAAATATATATATTTCAGAAAATTAGGGTTTTCACCAACGAACTCCTTTTCAAGCCCAACGACTGTCGCCCCTAGCTAAATACCCCCATCCCGGACACAATGGGATATGTTTCGTTGGCCAATTCGACTGTTACAGTCAGTTATTTTTCAATTAAAGTATAAAACATTTAATATTCAATTTGAACGTACGTTTCAAATTGCCAGGGCCACAAACTGATTCGAAAAATTCCAGAAAAATAAATCTAGCTATGTTTTGACTCTACAGTCCCAACAAAACTAGTTTCATCGAATTCTGAGATCGTTTGAAAAATGGCCATTTTCTGGTCGATCCAGTTTAACAGAAATTGACCAAACACCTTTTCCTTTGCCACGCTCACATACTAGCTTCAAAAATTATGAAATTTGAAACCTAGCAATAGTTTGACATCCCGGACCCAACAAAAGTGGTTTCATCGAATTCCGAGGTCGTTTGCAAAATATCAATTTTCCAGGGCTATATATTCTATATAGCGACCTTTCTGAAAATTCATTCGGCCATAACTTTTGATTCCCGCTATGAAACTTCGATTTTTCAGATTCGTTAGAAAGGTATTGATAAACAGATTTAAATATTTTTGGTTTCGCTAAAATCCGTTATATTTTCCACCCTGCACTGTCAGTCAAAGTTTGAATTCAAATTTCAAACTGACTCACTATTTCTAATTCACTATTTTATTGAAATATTTCATTCTAATTGTTCAAATTCCTTTGAAATCACCAATTTAAAAATTTTAAATTGGCCCTTATTTTCCGGGTTATTACAGCCTCACATTCCGACAACCACACAGGTGAAAAGTATATAAATGTCAGCCAGTTTAAGCACTTACACCACCACTAGCTCGAAAGAAACGTCGTGCTATCCCTGCAGTCACTATCCCGTTTTTGACTCATACCGAGGTATGAGGCTCGCGAATTAACGCTATACACAAAGCTATGCCACACAGGCCGTGCTTTGATCATCAACCACAAGACTTTGCTTTTCAACAGAAGCCTTGATCATTTGCCACTTAGGCATGCCACACTGGCAATTCATGCCATGCGACTGATGTCCATCGATATACAACCTCTGAGCTCGTACGTCTCAGAGAAGGGCGTTAAGCAAGAGAATAAATTCTCCGCCGCCAAACAGATGTATATTTAATAGAGATCAATCAACACAGAATAAAATCCAATGTTAGACACACAATCCATTTACAAGTTCGTTCTGGGTCTGAACGAAACCGGAGGCACTTTCCTCGCATATCCATCGATCTCCAAGTACGTCTGGACGATCACCAACTGATTCCCTCATTTTGGGTGTATAGCCCAATCAAGATCATCAGTAATCACCCAAACGATGTGAATACTTCCAGTCTTCATCTTCGATTTGTCATCGAATCGGTTATTCAGAATGGGTATAAACCCGGCCTTTCCGAATAACCCATGTATATAATAAATACGCGTTATACAAACACAACATACGCCTCATTCCAATTCAGAATATTCTTTTATTCAAATTTTCACATTCTTAGGGAAAGGTTCCCATTAATTTTATCAAAGATAAATTCTTCTAAATTTATTCTTTAATCTTCCTTTGGATATCATTTCTAACCATATTATGGTTTTCCAAACTAGTCGGGATTAGCGAACCACACCGAAGTAATTATTTATTTTGTTTCCCAATTCCAACCTATTCATCCCATGGAGCAAAACTGGTAATACTCCATATCTAACACCACGGTGCTATCGGTAAACTTAATTACCATTTCACGTTCAAATCTAATAAAAGATTCAACTATCGCCTTGGAGCAAAACTGGTGATACCCCATTTTCGATCACTTTCCAAATTTGATAATTTAAATTATCCATTCACATTTCAATTTAATTACAGATTCATTAAAATCCACTTAGTTTTAATCTTCCCACAAATCAATATCCTGTCTTTAACTGGGTTAAAGAACCAATGTCATCTAAAACACGATCCACGATAAACCCAAAATCACATTCTATGGTTAATCGGGTTAAAGAACAGGTGTTATTCAAAACACCGCTCACAATAAACCCAAAAACCAATTTAAATTCAATTCCAATTAATATTATTTAATTGGTACACTTCATTAAATCTAAATAGTAAGATTTAATCCTTTTTCTCAACCGGGCTTAAGAACAGTGTTAATGAAGACACCATTCACGACAAACCCAAATCATATTTGATATTAAATACAAGGCTCTGAATAGAAAATATATCGGCTTATATTCAATATCAAATTCTGCGACCAACAAATATCGTATTGGAAATAACGATATAAATATCTTTCAAATTCCCATAACAATATCTGTAAAATCACAAAATCCAACATCGAAATATTTCAAAGACAATTTCGAATCAAATCCATTTCCACTTCAATTATTGGAAATTATGATTATTTTTAAAACCGCTTTCAAATTCAATTTATTTATTTCAAAAATAAATTGATTTTTATTCTAGTTCAAAACTAGTTCATTTCGATAAAAATCTATTTTTATCTTTACAAATGTGGAATTTTTCATCCCAGTTCTTTCCAATTCATATATTATGATTTCACACAAATTATTAATATTTGTAATAATTTTATCAAGGCACGTACAGTTGATTTCCATCAACGGCCGTCGAACTGCACTTACAGCGACCTTTTCCAAATTTGTGGACATAATTCCAAATTCAACCGTTAGATTTCAAATTTATAATATTCATTGGAAAGCTCTTTTCGATACGAAACCAACGGTTCCGGATTTAGGAGAATCCGACGATCGGATCTCATGCAACGTCAATTCGAAGTCAATGGTCGAAATTCGCGAACTACCGCTGCGCGGCGCGTTCTATTCAGGCCATTTAATATATATAATATATATATATATATATATATATATATATTATATATTTCGTCAATTTCAATTCAAAACGTATTTTATAATTCGTTTTAAATTCGTTTTCAAAACAATTTCAACTTCATATTCATTTTCGAATCAAAATTGAATATTTCATATCATTAATATATAAATGATAATATTTTCAAAATATTATATTTTGAAATCACTTTCTTTTCTATATTCATTTCAAAAGCGAATATAATTGATATAAATGTAAAGACCCGAAAATTCCCGCCCTTTGAATCGACCATAAACCACACAGATCTGACCCAAAGGTTGGAAATCTTCGAATACTTTAACTCTGGGAATACAATACATTAGAACAAATAACAGCAGACTTTTATTACATCATGATAATGTTACATCAGAGTACAGAATATCAGAGTACATCGAAATTAAATTACAGCGGAAGATAAATTTTTCATTAAAAATACAGTACACAGCGGAAGACTTTCTATGCTCTGGACACAGCTTTAAGCTTCGATCCAAAATCCTGCTAAAAGATATATATCTGCAAAACAAGCTACTTGACTGCCTGTGTGAAAAATATGGGCACCCGAGTTTGCCAGTGAAACAAACTACAGGTCAGTCATGGGACTGGTATGGGAAATCTAACCTAACTTGTCTAATAATACGGCTAATCACAGGACCACGCCGCTAACGCGGAACGGGTTTACTCCATTGGATTGCCAGTGCGTAAAATAAAGTAAATCGTTAAACAACGCAATGCTTTTTAGAAAAATGAAACCATTATAAGACCCAAGTCCCATCACACAATGCAACGCAAACCGGAGGATAGGGTTTTACCTTATAATGGTCAAAAGAGCCTGATACGATAAAATGGATTTGATATTATAATTAGTGTATATATGTTTCAAAAACAATTTCAATCATAATGTATCAATCATAGACGGCATGGGTACCATATATCATGTCGCCATACTAGTTCTACAATCAAAACCGCATGGTGTCGTATTGGAAGTTGGGTTTCCATCATGAAATCGAGGCTAGGGATCGTGCTCTCCGATTCGAGACACTCTAGCAAACGCCTCAGGATCCCCCGCAGTGAACCCTTGGAGCGGTAGGGCCGGTCCCCACCTAACGGTAGTGGATTAGTTATGCCTGAACACACGTTTCCCGGTCACTTTGGACCTATAGTATGACCACTTCCGGCCTATGAATCCGAGGTACCTCATAATCCATCATCCACATAAGTAAAATGCCAGCCAGTTTAAGCGCTAACACCACTCCTAACTAGAAAGAAACATGTGCACTCCCTACGGTCCATATCCCGTTTTTGACTCATAGCTGGGTGTGAGGCTCGCGAAGTCACGTTATACTCAAAGCTATGCCTAAACAGGCTATGCGTTGATCATCCCACAAGGCCTTGCTTTTCAACAAAAGCCTTGATCAATTGCATCTTGGCGTGCCACTTTGACAATTCACGCCATGCGATCAATCCCTATTAATATATACCAGGGTGTTAAGCAGATAATAAATTCTCCACCACCAAACAGGTATACCTTAATAGAAATCAATTTAATTCACATGATAGGAAATCCAATGTCAGACACGCATCCATTTGCAAGTCCGTCCTGGGTCCGAACGAAACCGGAGGCACCTTATACCTCGCATATCCGAACGATCAACAATACGTCCGGACGGCTACCCCTGACTCCCCTTCAAGGTAGCTACTCCAATCATGGGCCTCAGTAGCAACACATCCATTCGATGTGAAGATCGTCGGTCTTCAATCACCGTCTTCAACTCTTCGACTTAGATCGTCGTATAATCATTTGAAATGAGATTGAACTCGGACTTTTCAAATGATCCTCGCATATATATAGTTCAAAACCATTTCATATCGTTAATAGTATTTGATAACGATTTATCGCTATATATATATATATATATATATATATATATATATCGTTTGACGATTTCAACTCCTTTCCATCGATCATATCTAAAGTGTCGATAAAAACATAACACTAAAATATATTCTTTTTATTGAGTATAAAACATCAATAAAAAGTCACTTTTAAATCTACTCTGTTTATTGTCCCTAAAATGACAATAAAAATGTAACTCTAAATCTATTCTTTTTATTTACATCTAAAATGTAAATAATTTTTTTATTGTCTCTATTTCGACAATAAAAATATACATTAAATTCTATCTTCTGATTACCTCTAAAATGTAAATTTAAAATGTCACTTTTATTTCTATGTTTTTATTTACATCTAAAATGTAAATAAAAATACACTTTTTATGTCTATGCTTTTTATTTCATATGGAATGTCAGTAAAAGTGTAGCTTTTATTTCTACTCTTTTTATCGCATCTAAAATGACGATAAAAATATAATCTTTATTTCTATTCTTTTTATCGCATCTAAAATGACGATAAAAATATAACGTCCAAATTTATTCTTTTATTTGTACCTAAAGTGACAAATAAATATAACGTTCAAATTTAATCTTTTATTTGTACCTAAAGTGACAAATAAATATAACGTTCAAATTTATTCTTTTATTTGTACCTAAAGTGACAAATAAATATAACATTCAAATTTATTCTTTTATTTGTGGATAAAGTGACAAATAAATATAACGTTCAAATTTATTCTTTTATTTGTGCCTAAAGTGACAAATAAATATAACGTTCAAATTTATTCTTTTGTTTGTGCCTAAAGTGACAAATAAATATAACGTTCAAATTTATTATTTTATTTGTGCCTAAAGTGAAAAATAAATATAACGTTCAAATTTATTCTTTTATTTGTGCCTAAAGTGACAAATAAATATAACGATCAAATTTATGTGTTTATCTGTATCTAACATGTATAAATCTATATTTTTATCTACATCTAACTTGTAAATAAAAATATTCCTTTCTAATTCATGTTTATATCTACATTAGGAAACACAAATAAAATGTACTTTTTTAAATATATGTGCTTATTTACAACTAAAATGTAAATACAAGGGTCACTTTGATTTCTATGTTTTTATTTAAATCTAAAATGTAAATAAAAATGTAACTTTCAATTTTAAATCAAAATTGAATATTCTATCTATTATCATGTTAAAATAACATTATTTCCAAAATATTAATTTTGAAATTAGCTCTTTTAATATTCATTATAAAATGAATAAAATAAATCGATAAACACGTTCAGGTTAAAATGGCGTTGCTATTTAAAACAGATTAAATAGCCCAATTCATTATCTTATTCATTTATATTTTATACCGGGCCAGACCTCCCACATTAAGCCTGCGACTTGTGGATGCTGGATATGCCGGTTGGTTCCGGGCAGACTTATCCCACAAGTTAGGCTTAACCCCGTGTTAAGGTCCGTTTCGTATTTGCACACTTGGACCCCTCACATTAGGCTCAACATTTGTGGCTGCTGGATATGCCGGTTGGGTCCGGGCAGACTTCCACCACAAATGTAACCTAACCTCGTGTCCAAGTACAATTGTAATTTATAATTATAATTATTTCATTGGGAAATATTATTTTAAAACATCCTTTATTTTAAAATATTAAAATATCTCCTATTTTAAAATATAACTTATTAAAATATTTTACATAATAAAAATATGATCTTTTTATTAAATTGTTAAAAATAGTTGTGAAAACCCGTAACTTCCCCGTAAAGGAAAGCGCGGATAGTTCGAGAACAAGCCACAAAATAACGCAGACGGGAGGACATTTCATTGTATATTACAACAATGCATCAGATTACAAGAATATGCAGAGTATAAATAAATATTACACAGAAATATCAGAGATTACAATACATTACATAGCAGCGGAAAATAATACAATACACAACTAGAATGAGATATACAGAAACAAAGCTTTCCGGATATCGTT
Organism: Allium sativum; assembly: GCA_030737875.1. NCBI lineage: Eukaryota > Viridiplantae > Streptophyta > Magnoliopsida > Asparagales > Amaryllidaceae > Allium > Allium sativum. The sequence continues at coordinate 937,313,135 of CM060924.1, read as the reverse complement.
CCAGCTTTAAACCAGGATACTGTGAATATAAATCTGCAAAACCAAAACTACTAGCTGCCCGTGTCAAAATAGGGGCACCCAGAGTTTAGGTTAAAACAATAAACCCCAGGTCAGTCATGGGACTGGTGTGAGAACTAAAACAGTTGTAAATCTTTATTTTAAAGTTAGGTAAATCAAGGGACCACGCCGTATAACACGGAACGGGTTTCCTCCCAAGAATACCAGTGCATAACAACAAACAACGCAATGCTAAATAAAGAAAAATGAAGCTGTTATAAGACCCAGGTCTTATCACACAATGCAGCGCAAGCCGGGGAATAGGGTTTTCCCTTATAACAGCCAAAGAATGCTTGATACGTTTAAAACAAATCATTTGATACTATTATAAGTGCATAGTGTATAAAACAACTTCAAATCATAAGTATCAATCACAGGCGACATGGGTACCATATATCATGTCGCCATACTAGGCTCTACAAATAAAACCGCAAATGTCACGTATTTGGAAATTGGATTTCCGTCTATGAACTGAGGCAAAAGATAGTCCTCACCGACTTCGAGACTGTCTAGCCCGAGCCTCACGGTCAGAGCGCATCGACCCTTGGATCCTCAGGGCCGGTCCACCGATGTGGATTAAACTTAAATCCTGAACAGGCGTTTCCCCGCCCTATGGGGCGTAAATGAGCCAACGAATGACTCCACCGGACCCGGATCGTCCGATCAAACCGAGGCGCCTCGCAGCAGCAACAACCACACAGGTGAAAATTATATAAATGTCAGGGCTGGTAGGTCACTGACACCACCCTAGCTAGAAAGAAACGCATGCCCTCCCTGACGTCCTCTCCCATTTTTGGTTCACAACCGGGGTGCGAGGCTCGCGAATCAACGCTACACAAAGCTATGCCACACAGGCCTTGCTTTGATCATCACCACAAGACTTTGCGTTTCAACAGAAGCCTCGATCAATTGCTACTTAGCATGCTACACAGGCAATTCACTCTATGCATTTGATATCCATCAGTATATAACCCCTGAGCTCGTACGTCTCAGAGAAGGGCGTTAAGCAAGAGAATAAATTCTCCGCCGCCAAATAGATATATATTTAATAAAGATCAATCACACAGACTAAAATCCAATGTCAGACACACAGTCCATTTACAAGTCCGTTCTGGGTCTGAACGAAACCGGAGGCACCTAGTACCCTGCATATCCATCGATCTCCAAGTACGTCTGGACGATCACCAACTGTTTCATCTTCTTGGGTGTACAGCCCAATCAAGATCATCAGTAATCACCCAAACGACGTGAAGACCTCCGGTCTTCGACCATCGTCTTCATCTTCGACTTATCGTCGTATCAGTTATTCAGAATGGGATAAACCCGGTCTTCCCGAATAACTCGCGTATATTTTAAATAAGTGTTACACAAACACAACATACGCCTCATTCCAATTCATCAGTCGCTAACCGTAAATTAATCAAGAGAATAATTCCCCAAATATTAACCCCGAAGGCCGAAACCAACATCAGATCAATCTCCAGAAAACCATTCTCCTTGGCTAACCGACAGTTAGTTTCTAAATTTCACATTCATAGGGAGAGGTTCCCATTAATTTTATCAAAAGATAAATTCCTTGAATTTATTCTCTAATCTTCTTTTGAATTTTGATTCAACTAGTCGGGATTAACGAACCTTACCGAAGTAATCATTTGTTTTAACTCCCCAATCCCAACCTATTCATCCCATGTAGTAAAACTGGTAATACTTCATATCTAACACCACGGTGTTATTGGTAAATTCAATTACCATTTCACGTTCAAATCTAATTGAAGATTTAACTATCGCCTGGAGTAAAACTGGTGATACTCCATTTTCGATTATTTCAATCTAATTAAAGATTCATTAAAACTCCACTTAGTTTTAATCTTTAACTGGGTTAAAGAATCAGTGTCATTTAAAACACAGTTCACGATAAACCCAAAATCACATTCCATTAATTATCGGGTTAAAGAACGAGTGTTATTTAAAACACTGTCCACGATAAACCCAAAAATCAATATCAATTCAATTCCAATTAAATAATATTTAATTGGTACACTTCATTAAATCCAAATAAAAAGATTTAATCTTTTCTTAACTGGGTTCAAGAACAGTGTTAGTCAAGACACCATTCACGACAAACCCAAATCACATTTGATATTAAATACAAGACTCTGAATAGAAAATATATCGGCTTATATTCAATATCAAATTCTACGACCAACAGATATCGTATTGGAAATAACGATATATATATATCTATATCTTTCAAATTTCCATAACAACATCTGTATAATCACGAAATCCAACATCGAAATATTCCGAAGACAATTTCGATTCAAATCCATTCCAATGCAATCATTGGAAATTCTGGTTATTTTCAAAACCATTTCAAATTCAATTTATTTATTTACAAATAAATAGAATTATAATTCTAGTTCAAAACTAGTTCATTTCGATAAAAATCTATTTTTATCTTTTCATTATGGAGTTTTTCATCCAAATTCTTCATAAATCATTTCTTATGATTTTACACAAATTATGACTATTTTTAATAATTTTATCAAGGCCTGTACAGTCGATTTCCATCAACGGCCATCGAACTGCACTTACAGCGACCTTTTTCAAATTTGATTTGGACATAATTCCAAATCCTACTGTTAGATTTCAAATTTCTCACATTCGTTAGAAAGCTCTTTTCGGTACGAACCCAACGGTTCCGGTATTAGGAGAATCCGACGGTCGGATCTCCCGTAATATCCGTTCGAAGTCAATGGTCGAAATTCGCGAACTGCCGCGGCGCGGCGCGTTCTATTCAGGCCATTATATTTTATATATAATATATATAATATATACTTCGTCGATTTCAATTCAAAACGTGCTTTATAAATCGTTTTTCAATTCATTTTCAAGACGGTTTCAACTTCATATTCAATTTCAAATCAAAATTGAATATTCCAATATAAATTCGTTTTAAATTCATTTCAAATCGATTTTAATTCGAATTCATTTATATTCAAATTTCAATTTGAATTTCAATTCTTTTCAAAATATCAGATTTTGAAATCACTTTCGATATTCATTATAAAATGAATAAAATCGATATAAATATCGTTCACGTCAAAATGGCGTCAATCTAATCAATACGGCTTCATATATTCTATTTTCAAATATTCTATTTCAAATATTTCTTTTTCAAATAGTTCTTTTTTAAAACTGGAATGAGTCCCAATCAATTACCATATAATGTTAATTATATGGGTTTTCTACAACACATGTATATATCAACTACGATGAATAATCAACCATCATCCAAAGTGCATTCTACACTGTATAAGCATCAAATATAAACATTCAACGCTCATAACAGTCTGTCAATCAATCGATCGACATACAACTAAACAATCGGGATTAGTGTACGTCAAATATCATCCCAATACCCGTGTGCGGTTTCAAACAATCAAACACAGGTTTTATTTGTGCAGTTGGGCTATGTGTAAAATTTATCGTCCCAATCAATGTCCTTCAAATAGGTGTACATAAACAAACCGTCCGGTTCGTAAATGAATATTTATTTATTCACATTCACGTTAAAAATTATATTTTTAACGATCAAATATTTTATTTTAACACATGAATTTTTATTCAGTTCATTTAAAAAAAATAAAAATGATATTTTTATTTTTCTAACTTATTTTAGAAAATTTCGGCGGCATAACGACACGATACTAGAAACGGGACAAGGCCTAGCCTTATCCCCGGTCTGGTGAAGGCCCACGCCATTCACACATCAATCAAATCAATTTCATTTCACCAAACAATTCAATTCAAACCAAATAATCTAACCAACTACACAACCAAACAATTTAACAAACAAGCCATCCATGGTCTGTGGATGACGAGTGTCGGGTGCTACTAAACACCGTCTGCATCCTAGTATATATATATATAACTAGAAAATTAAATTAAAGAGTGAGAAGTTCTCACTGATAGCTATCCTAACTCCACGGCACTTCTAATGCAGGAAACCTTCACTGTTCTCGTCTCTTGTCACTTTCTTCGCCCGTAGCCACTACATATATAAAAATCGAATTTTTACTTCGCTATTCAATATATAAAAATCGAATTTTTACTTCGCTATTCAATATATAAAAATCGAATTTTTACTTCGCTATTCAATATATAAAAATCGATTTTTTACTTTGCTATTCAATATATAAAAATCGAATTTTTTACTTCGCTATTCAATATATAAAAATCGAATTTTTACTATGCTATTCAATATATAAAAATCGAATTTTTACTATGCTATTCAATATGTAAAAATCGAATTTTTACTATGCGATTCAATATGTAAAAATCGAATTTTTACTATGCTATTCAATATATAAAAATCGAATTTTTACTTCGCTATTCAATATATAAAAATCGAATTTTTACTATGCTATTCAATATATAAAAATCGAATTTTCACTATGCTATTCAATATATAAAAATCGAATTTTTACTATGCTATTCAATATATAAAAATCGAATTTTTACTATGCTATTCAATATATAAAAATCGAATTTTTACTATGCTATTCAATATATAAAAATCGAATTTTTACTATGCTATTCAATATATAAAAATCGAATTTTTACTATGCTATTCAATATATAAAAATCGAATTTTTACTATGCTATTCAATATATAAAAATCGAATTTTTACTATGCTATTCAATATATAAAAATCGAATTTTTACTATGCTATTCAATATATAAAAATCGAATTTTTACTATGCTATTCAATATATAAAAATCGAATTTTTACTATGCTATTCAATATATAAAAATCGAATTTTTACTTCGCTATTCAATATATAAAAATCGTTTCTTTTCTATTTTACAAAAATCTTATTTTTAATTTGAAATCATATTCTTTTCTGACATGAAAAATCATACTTGATAAATATAAAAATCGAACCTTTTATATATTTAAAACCATATTTTTATAAACTAGAATACCCTATTTGTATTAACTCTAAAAACATAATAAAACAAAGCTTTATAGTGTGAAAAGAAAATACTTATAGTTTTTAGCGAAGGGGGGGGGGGGGGGGTGGGTTTCTGCACTAATCGAAGAGGAGGAGGGCTTCAGGCGGTTGGCTCTAGGCTGTGGCGGCGGAGCAAGGGCTCGAGGTGGGTTTCTGGTCTAAGGCGTGGACTTGGGGGGGGGGTATCGGGTTCGAGATTGAAGAGGGTAGAGGGAGGAAGGTCGGAGACGAGGAGGGGGACCGGAGGAGGATGCGCGGTGGATGCGGGGTCGATGGCGACGGCGATCGCCAGGGAGGGTGGAGGCGGCAGGAGGAATCGAACGGTTTTTTTTCTGCTTGAACTAAATCGAACGGGGGGGGGGGGGGGCAGAGAGAAATAAGGGGGAAGAGAGAGGGAATTTTATTTTTAATTATTTAATTAATTTATTTTCCACCAAAAAGCAACTTTTATTATCGACCTCAAAACGAGGCCCACCGCCTGTCGCTCATAGCTAATTACCCCCATTCCGAACACAATGGAATATGTATCGTAAGCTGATTCGACCATTTCGATCAGTTTCCGTCAAAATCAACATATAACTCTATATATTGAATTTGAACGCGCATTTCAATTTACCGGGGTAACATACTAACTCGAAAAATTCCAGAAAAATATTTTCTAGCTTCGTATTGACGATACGGTCCTAACAAAACTAGTTTCGTTGAATTCTGAGACCGTAAGAAAAATGCCATTTTCCAGTCGATTAAAATCAACTGAAATCGGTCAAACGCGTTTTCCTTTGCCACGCTCACATATCGATTCGAAAAATTATGAAATTTGGAATCTAGCAATAATTTGACATCATGGATCCAACAAAAGTGGTTTCGCCGAAATCCGAGGTCGTTTGCAAAATGGCTATTTTTAAGGGCATGAATTCCATAGCGACTATTCAGAATTTTCAACTGGACATATCTTTTGATTCCTGCTATGAAATTTCAATTTTTCGGATTCGTTGGAAAGATATTATCAATTAGATTCTATTATTCTTGGTTTCACTAAAATCCGGATTGTTTTGCACCCGGTACATTCAATTGAAGTTTGAAATCGAATTATCGAACTACCGCGCCATTTTCAATTCCTTTTATATATATAAATAAATATTTAAATTCTATCGTCGATTCAAGCGAATATATACGTTCGAATTATATTCAAAATAAATTTCTCGTCGTTATTATTTAAAATAATTCTTTTAAATAATCAACATTCGCTAAAATTGTCAAAATAAAAATTTTAAACTGGCCCAGATTTTCGGGTTGTTACAATCTCCCCTACTTAAAATTTTTCGTCCCCGAAAAGGAACAAAGTCGAAAGTGGTTTGATTATCCAGCTCTACGTTCGATCTGGTTTTCATTCTCCAACTTTTCAGTTTCTGAGAATTTTCGAATTCTTCAAAAATTTGGCTAACACCCTAAATTTTCGAAAAATTTCGCCATAACCTCCCCTGCACCGGGAGCCACGGGAAAATCCCGAAATTGCCATATAGGCCTTCTGATCTTAAAAAGAAAAAGAAAAAGCCAAGCGGCTAGCCAATAGGCTCATAAAATCATCATCACCCAAACAAAACAGTAAATTATAGTAAACATGTACCTATTTGTTGGGCAAACAAATTTTATTCTTCTGCTCTAGCCTCTTTGCTATGACCTGTTCAATGTAAGTACATGTATATGCATGCAAATGCGGCTAATTTTCAATATAATTCAATATGTGATTCAATTAGGCTAAATGGCTAAAATTTAGCAAACAAATAAACAAACAACACAAACATCAATCAATTAGTGAATTAGAGTTTCAAATTCATAATTTTGATACATATACAAAAATCATGTTTTTGATGCCAAATCACAACAATAGGCCCTATCTAATTTTTGGTTCTCACACCAGTCAATAGGAAATATATAGATATTACACGTTCGTCACTCGAATATAAATTCTGATGATGATATATCAATCATCAGAATCACCCCCGGGCGACTAGAGTGTAATTCTATATCTATCCAGTATATTAAAACTTCAAATACACGTTTGCAAGGCGTATATGCAAAAATTTTATATACTGGACTGTCCTAATCAATATAAAATAAATATTCAAATACGTATACAACGATTTAAATTTTCAAAGCCAAAAATTGTTCTCATTTTAAAAATATACTCTTCACACTCGTTCTAGGATACTACTGATCTCATCTCTAACGAGTCATTCTCATTTGATTTTACTAATCCAATATCTGATGAATTCTTTCGTATGGCTCTAGTGTGTCTTGTTCTCCGAGCTTTGTAAACCAAAGCTCTGATACCAACTGTGAAAACCCGTAACTTCCCCATAAAGGAAAGCGCGGATAGTTCGAGAACAAGCCACAGAATAACGCAGACGGGAGAACATTTCATTGTATATTACAACAATGCATCAGATTACAAGAATATACAGAGTATAAATAAATATTACACAGAAATGTCAGAGATTACAATACATTACATAGCAGCGGAAAATAATACAATACACAACTAGAATGAGATATACGGATACAAAGCTTTCTGGATATCGTTCCAGCTGTAAACTAGGATCCTGTGAATATAAATCTGCAAAACCAAAACTACTAGCTGCCCGTGTCAAAATAGGGGCACCCAGAGTTTAGGTTAAAACAATAAACCCCAGGTCAGTCATGGGACTGGTGTGAGAACTAAAACAGTTGTAAATCTTTATTTTAAAGTTAGGTAAATCAAGGGACCACGCCGTATAACACGGAACGGGTTTCCTCCCAAGAATACCAGTGCATAACAACAAACAGCGCAATGCTAAATAAAGAAAAATGAAGATGTTATAAGACCCAGGTCCTATCACATAATGCAGCGCAAGCCGGGGAATAGGGTTTTCCCTTATAACAGCCAAATAATGCTTGATACGTTTAAAACAAATCATTTGATACTATTATAAGTGCATAGTGTATAAAACAACTTCAAATCATAAGTATCAATCATAGGCGGCATGGGTACCATATATCATGTCGCCATACTAGGCTCTACAAATAAAACCGCAAATGTCACGTATTTGGAAATTAGATTTCCGTCTATGAACCGAGGCAAAAGATAGTCCTCACCGATTCGAGACTGTCTAGCCCGAGCCTCAGGGTCAGAGCGCATCGACCCTTGGATCCTCAGGGCCGGTCCACCGATGTGGATTAAACTTAAATCCTGAACAGGCGTTTCCCCGCCCTATGGGGCGTAAATGAGCCAACGAATAACTCCACCGGACCCGGATCGTCCGATCAAACCGAGGCGCCTCACAACAGCAACAACCACACAGGTGAAAAGTATATAAATGTCAGGGCTGGTAGGTCACTGACACCACCCTAGCTAGAAAGAAACGCATGCCCTCCCTGACGTCCTCTCCCGTTTTTGGTTCACAACCGGGGTGCGAGGCTCCCGAATCAATGCTACACAAAGCTATGCCACATAGGCCTTACTTTGATCATCACCACAAGACTTTGCATTTCAACAGAAGCCTCGATCAATTGCTACTTAGCATGCACACAGGCAATTCACTCTATGCATTTGATATACATCAGTATATAACCCCTGAGCTCGTACGTCTCAGAGAAGGGCGTTAAGCAAGAGAATAAATTCTCCATCGCCAAACAGATATATATTTAATAGAGATCAATCACACAGACTAAAATCCAATGTCAGACACACAGTCCATTTACAAGTCCGTTCTGGGTCTGAATGAAACCGGAGGCACCTAGTACCCCGCATATCCATCGATCTCCAAGTACGTCTGGACGATCACCAACTGTTTCCATCTTCTTGGGTGTCCAGCCCAATCAAGATCATCAGTAATCACCCAAACGACGTGAAGACCTCCGGTCTTCGACCATCGTCTTCGTCTTCGACTTATCGTCGTATCAGTTATTCAGAATGGGATAAACCCGGTCTTCCCGAATAACTCGCGTATATTTTAAATAAGTGTTATATAAACACAACATATGCCTCATTCCAATTCATCAGTCGCTAACCGTAAATTAATCAAGAGAATAATTCCCCAAATATTAACTTTGAAGGCCGAAACCAACATCAGATCAATATCCAGAAAACCATTCTGCTTGGCTAACCGACAGTTAGTTTCTAAATTTCACATTCAAAGGGAGAGGTTCCCATTAATTTTATCAAAAGATAAATTCCTTGAATTTATTCTCTAATCTTCTTTTGAATTTTGATTCAACTAGTCGGGATTAATGAACCTTACCGAAGTAATCATTTGTTTTAATTCCCCAATCCCAACCTATTCATCCCATGAAGTAAAATTGGTAATACTTCATATCTAACACCCCGGTGTTATTGGTAAATTCAATTACCATTTCACGTTCAAATCTAATTGAAGATTTAACTATCGCCTAGAGTAAAACTGGTGATACTCCATTTTCGATTATTTCAATCTAATTAAAGATTCATTAAAACTCCACTTAGTTTTAATCTTTAACTGGGTTAAAGAATCAGTGTCATTTAAAACACAGTTCACGATAAACCCAAAATCACATTCCATTAATTATCGGGTTAAAGAACGAGTGTTATTTAAAACACTGTCCACGATAAACCCAAAAATAAATATCAATTCAATTCCAATTAAATATTATTTAATTGGTACACTTCATTAAATCCAAATAAAAAGATTTAATCTTTTCTTAACTGGGTTCAAGAACAGTGTTAGTCAAGACACCATTCACAACAAACCCAAATCACATTTGATATTAAATACAAGACTCTGAATAGAAAATATATCGGCTTATATTCAATATCAAATTCTACGACCAACATATATCGTATTGGAAATAACGATATATATATATATATATATATATATCTATATCTTTCAAATTTCCATAACAACATCTGTATAATCACGAAATCCAACATCGAAATATTCCGAAGACAATTTCGATTCAAATCCATTCCAATGCAATCATTGGAAATTCTGGTTATTTTCAAAACCATTTCAAATTCAATTTATTTATTTACAAATAAATAGAATTATAATTCTAGTTCAAAACTAGTTCATTTCGATAAAAATCTATTTTTATCTTTTCAATATGGAGTTTTTCATCCCAATTCTTCACAAATCATTTCTTATGATTTTACACAAATTATTACTATTTTTAATAATTTTATCAAGGCCTGTACAGTCGATTTCCATCAACGGCCATCGAATTGCACTTACAACGACCTTTTTCAAATTTGATTTGGACATAATTCCAAATCCTACCGTTAGATTTCAAATTTCTCACATTCGTTAGAAAGCTCTTTTCGATACGAACCCAACGGTTCCGGTTTTAGGAGAATCCGACGGTCGGATCTCCCGTAATATCCGTTCGAAGTCAATGGTCGAAATTCGCGAACTGCCGCGGCGCGGCGCGTTCTATTCAGGCCATTATATTATATATATAATATATATAATATATACTTCGTCGATTTCAATTCAAAACGTGCTTTATAAATCGTTTTTCAATTCGTTTTCAAGACGGTTTCAACTTCATATTCAATTTCAAATCAAAATTGAATATTCCAATATAAATTCGTTTTAAATTCATTTCAAATCGATTTTAATTCGAATTCATTTATATTCAAATTTCAATATGAATTTCAATTGTTTTCAAAATATCAGATTTTGAAATCACTTTCGATATTCATTATAAAATGAATAAAATCGATATAAATATCGTTCACGTCAAAATGGCGTCAATCAAATCAATATGGCTTCATATATTCTATTTTCAAATATTCTATTTCAAATATTTCTTTTTCAAATAGTTCTATTTTAAAACTGGAAGGCCCAATCAATTACCATATAATGTTAATTATATGGGTTTTCTACAACACATGTATATATCAACTACGATGAATAATCAACCATCATCCAAAGTGCATTCTACACTGTATAAGCATCAAATATAAACATTCAACGCTCATAACAGTCTGTCAATCAATCGATCGACATACAACTAAACAATCGGGATTAGTGTACGTCAAATATCATCCCAAAACCCGTGTGGGGTTTCAAACAATCAAACACAGGTTTTATTTGTGCAGTTGGGCTATGTGTAAAAATTTTCTAACTTATTTTAGAAAATTTCAGCGGCATAACGGCACGATACTAGAAACGGGACAAGGCCTAGCCTTATCCCTGGTCTAGTGAAGGCCCACGCCATTCACACATCAATCAAATCAATTTCATTTCACCAAACAATTCAATTCAAACCAAATAATCTAACCAACTACACAACCAAACAATTTAACAAACAAGCCATCCATGGTCTGTGGATGACGGGTGTCGGGTGCTACTATACACCGTCTGCATCCTAGTTTATATATATAACTAGAAAATTAAATTAAAGAGTGAGAAGTTCTCACTGATAGCTATCCTAACTCCACGGCACTTCTAATGCAGGAAATCTTCACTGTTCTCGTCTCTTGTCACTTTCTTCGCCCATAGCCACTACATATATAAAAATCGAATTTTTACTTCGCTATTCAATATATAAAAATCGAATTTTTACTTCGCTATTCTATATATAAAAATCGAATTTTTACTTCGCTATTCAATATATAAAAATCGAATTTTTACTTCGCTATTCAATATATAAAAATCGAATTTTTAACTTCGCTATTCAATATATAAAAATCGAATTTTTACTATGCCATTCAATATATAAAAATCGAATTTTTACTATGCTATTCAATATATAAAAATCAAAATTTTACTATGCTATTCAATATATAAAAATCGAATTTTTACTATGCTATTCAATATATAAAAATCGAATTTTTGCTATGCTATTCAATATATAAAAATCGAATTTTTACTTCGCTATTCAATATATAAAAATCGAATTTTTACTATGCTATTCAATATATAAAAATCGAATTTTTACTATGCTATTCAATATATAAAAATCGAATTTTTACTATGCTATTCAATATATAAAAATCGAATTTTTACTATGCTATTCAATATATAAAAATCGAATTTTTACTATGCTATTCAATATATAAAAATCGAATTTTTACTTCGCTATTCAATATATAAAAATCGTTTCTTTTCTATTTTACAAAAATCCTATTTTTAATTTGAAATCATATTCTTTTTTGACATGAAAAATCATACTTGATAAATATAAAAATCGAACCTTTTATATATTTAAAACCATATTTTTATAAACTAGAATACCCTATTTGTATTAACTCTAAAAACATAATAAAACAAAGCTTTATAGTGTAAAAAGAAAATACTTACAGTTTTTAGCGAAGGGGGGGGGATTTTTGCACTAATCGAAGAGGAGGAGGGCTTCAGGCGGTCGGCTCTAGGCTGTGGCGGCGGAGCAAGGGCTCGAGGTGGGTTTCTGGTCTAAGGCGTGGACTTTGGGGGGGGGTATCGGGTTCGAGATTGAAGAGGGTAGAGGGAGGAAGGTCGGAGACGAGGAGGGGGGGACCGGAGGAGGATGCGCGGTGGGTGCGGGGTCGATGGCGACGGCGATCGCCAGGGAGGGTGGAGGCAGCAGGAGGAATCGAACAGTTTTTGTAACACCCCACCTCCGCCAGGGTGTCTCTTGCAAGCACTCTGACTTTGGAGGGGCGTTTGAATCAGGTAAACATGCATAATGATATATCAAGGCAGAACAAGAACATATGTATATATGTAAACAGAGTAAATATCATAGATAAAACAGCGGAAGATTTCAAACCATTTCAAAGCCAGTCTGGTACAACATAATGTAAACTTTCCAAATAAACAAGTCTAGATAAAACAACATCAACTGAAAAACTGAAATACATAAGTACTAATCCCCAAAAGAAGTGATAGCCATAGCTAGCTCCATGTCAAACCGTACATGAGCTAAATCCCACAAGCAAGCAATCTGAAATCCAAGCTAAGCTCCAGTATTCCCTCCCTGACAACCTGAGGGGGGGGGAACGGAAGAAAAGAGGCGAAAGAAAACAGGTCAGTCAAAAAGACTGAGTAAGCCCTACTACAATCAATGTAAACTGATAAAGTTAACTGGCATGAGAAGCAGGTATGATCATAAGGATAACAACATACTAGCATGGTGATTAACTAACAAGGTAGATAAAGGTGTCATCGCATAATCAGGATTAATGTTTTTGCACCACAGGTGTACTAGCAAACTAACATGACTGGAATAAACAAATATTGATCCCTTGGCCCATGCTTTGGCCCAATAACATGAAATGACCCTAATACAAGGTCCAACCAAACGGTCTAGTCGATCGGCTCCCTAAGCCTAACTCGTCACGTGCTGGTGTCAATACGGCCCAAACATAATTGTAGTCGAACTGTGCCGGGTCCACCCTTCGGGTGTATCAAGCCCTAGGGTGCCAACCCCTGGACACCATAAACATGAGTGCACAGTCTCGATCTACTGGTACCCATGGGTGACTTCTCCAAATACGGACTACGTGCACGACCATAGTCCGTCCGGAACTACATCGGCGTACCACCCGGCCGTCGTTAATTTGGTCGCTTACCTCCAGCCCAGTAATCGTGCCCCCTCCCTAGCCTAGTCCCTAGGGCCTTAATGATACCAATTTTTGGGGATTTACTGCGGAGTGGGCCCCCATTGCTAGGATTTTCTAGTGAGTTAAGTACGGTTTAACTCTCTTGCTAATCATGGATTAACTCGGTTAAGTGTAACGATGAGTTCACGACTTAACCCTGATTAATCTACCAAGCCCAAATTGGTTAAGTATTAAGTGGACCATGACTTAACCCTAATCACGAGGCATTAATTAATTTAATGCGCCTTAACCTCTCACATTAGACCTCGTTGTGGTTACTAGTTAAGCCGGTCGGTTCCGGGTAGCTTTACACCACAACTTGGTCTAACCTCGGGTTCAAGGTACAACATGGCCAACTTCTCACATTGGGTCCTATTGTCTGTAGCAACTAGTTAAGCCGGTCGGTTCCGGGTAGGTTTACGCTACAAACTCAACCCAACCTCGAGTTGGTCACACTTATCTTTTCTAAGTGTCATGTCCATCATGTTTCCAAAACATGATACAAATTTTCAAGCAATTGGGTAGACCTAACTTAATAGGTAAATTCCCAATGGGTAGACCTAACTTAATAGGTAAATTCCCAAGCTTATGTTTTTATGTCTTTTAAGTTTACCCAACCCCAAACGCAATCCCATCGCTTACATATCGCAATAGCGCATAAAGGATAGAAAGAGGGAACTTGGCATAATCATGACATAAAGGTGTTGAAGCCACAAGTTTAACATGGTGGCATATGAAATGTTCATGCGTTCATATACTTGCATATTACATTTTTAGGCCTCAAAAGCATGCATAAAACCAAACTTGGCATATTGGTGATACATGGTGTTAAATGACATGTAGAAATGGCCATAAGTTCGCATCTAGCCTCACATGCAAGTTATCATAAGAGATATGATAACTTACATGTTGCCAAAATGCAACCTTTGGCATAAAGCTTGAAGCTTTATGTTCATAAACCCAAGATAAACTTGCATAACATAACTTGGCATACTTGCATATAAACTTGCATATCACAACATGATAAACTTGCATATCACAACATGATAAACTTGCATATAAACTTGCATATCACAACATGATAAACTTGCATATAAACTTGCATATCACAACATGATAAACTTGCATATAAACTTGCATATCACAACATGATAAACTTGCATATAAACTTGCATATCACAACATGATAAACTTGCATATAAACTTGCATCACAACATGATAAACTTGCATATAAACTTGCATATCACAACATGATAAACTTGCATATAAACTTGCATTTCATAGCATAGTAAACTTGCATATCATACATTTAACTTTAGAGTTTAAGTATGAAAGTAGAATAGGGCTTACAATGCTTAAGAAGTCACAAAAATATGACAAAGCCCTTATGAAATCAATTAAACCCGAAATGCAAGCAAAACCCTTGAGCCAAAAATGATCAAAACTCTTTCTTTATGATGCAAATATAAAAACTTGACTTGAATGCAAGCTAATGATGCTCATACAAGTTTAAAAACACTTGTATGCATGGAAAATCACTTAGAAATTTATTTAGGAATTTTTATGAAGAGAGTGGAGGCCATGAGAGGATTGATTTTGCCATAGTTTAGTTGTAGGATAGATTTATGATGATTTAGGGTTAGGTTAGGGCCTTATTTATAGATTAGGCAAGTGTTTTAGGCCATAGGATTAAACCCTAGTTGCAATCTTAGCCCTTAAAACCGAATCTGGCCCCCAAGCTCAACACAATCTCAAAATGGTGCACCAGGCTAAACAGCCCGGCTGGACCAAGTCGACAGCCAAGTTGACAGGGCTGTCGACTTGGGTCCAACCAAGTCGACTCCCAAGTCGACAGGGCTGTCGACTTGGGTGTTCTGGCGGGAATTCTCCCGCCTGGCCCAAACTGGCCCAAATTTTCAAATTCAAACTTGAATTTGAAATCTGTTTTTACTTTGAATTTTCTGAAAACTTCGTTGGGCCTTAATCGGGTCATACGGACTCCGTTTTTCGAAAACTCGGACTCTATTTCGCGTATTTTTCCGAGACGAACGCAATGGCATAGCCCGTTTCCCTTGATTCAGATTTTTGAATTAAATTCTGCCTCGATTTACGTTATAACAGGTTATGGAAAATATGGGTTGTTACATTCTCCCCTCCTTAAAGGATTTCGTCCCCGAAATCTTCAAGTTAGGAAGAACGTATCCTACCATCCAATCATCCATCTACTCAAAACATCATCCACGAGCAATCATTGTCCTTACAAGATTCTAAATGTTGTATGAGAATATGCAAAGGTGTGTGTATATGTCCTTATCTAATGCAAATATCATCAATGCAAATTATGTTAGTGAAATGAATCCATATGTATGCAATTCCTAACATAATGTATAACATCTATATGTGTGCACATAACATACATCCATATGCAACATCCATGTGATAACAAAAAAAATTTCATCCATGAATAAGCATAAACACTCATGCATATGCAATATGAGGAGTGTGTGAGCCGATCTAGTGCCTAACGTGTATAATGCATCCACGAGTAACCACTTGCAAACACTTGCAACCACTTGCAACCATCAAGCATAACATGTTTCAAACACATGTTTCATCCAAAGGGTTTCTACCTAAGGTTCTCATGACAAGATTAACACGATAAACTAGATAAACATGGATAGCAAAGAGAAAGATATGCTAACAAAGAAAAGAGATTGAGAGTTTACCCTAAAAAAGGAATGGATAAAGCCCACGCATCTTCTCCTCGGTTTCCCAAGTTGCGTCTTCTTCGGCTTCACCCCATTGAACCTTCACCAACTTGACCTCTCGATTCCTTAGCTTCTTGGTCTCCGTCCCCAAGATACGAATCGGAGCTCTCCTCAAGGTAGCCTCTTTCTCCACTTCCACATCTTTCAGAACACTTGGCTCAACAACCTCCGCTGATTCATGTAAACACTTCCGGAGATGCGAGACATGAAAAACATCGTGTACTCCGGCAAGCTTCTCGGGCAACTTCACTCTATAAGCCATCTGCCCGATCCTCTCTATAATAGGGAATGGTCCAACAAACCTCGGTGCCAACTTCCCAACGGCTCCAAATCGGACCACATTCCGCAAAGGAGAAACCTTCACGAAAACCATATCCCCAATATCAAACTCCAAATCAGTTCTTCGCTTATCAGCATAGGACTTCTGTCGGTCTTGGGCCGCTTTCATCCGTCTCCGAATCAACTCGATCTTCTCGGATGTATCTCTGATCATATCAGGCCCAAGTATAAGCTCATCTGTAGTCTCCCACCAACATGTAGGCGACTTGCACAGCCTCCCATATAAAGCTTCAAATGGTGCCATCCCTATGCTTGCCTGATAACTGTTATTATATGCAAACTCAACAAGAGGAAGATGGTCTTCCCAAGTACCACCAAAATCCAGGATACAAAGCCTCAACAGATCCTCGAGTACCCTATTCACCCTTTCGGTTTGACCGTCCGTCTGTGGGTGATAAGCCGTACTTAGATTCAACCTCGTGCCCATGGCTTCTTGCAAGCTATTCCAGAATTGACTTGTAAAGATTGGGTCACGGTCACTGACTATACTAGAAGGGACTCCATGAAGTCTCACAATCTCACGAAGATATACAGACGCTAGCCAAGATGCAGTCCTCTTGCTCTTCACCGGAATGAAATGAGCACTCTTCGTAAGTCTATCCACAATAACCCAAATGCTCGTATTCCCTTTCCTTGACCTTGGTAGCCCATCGATAAAATCCATGGAAATACTCTCCCACTTCCAAAGTGGAACGTCTAGAGGATGCAATAGCCCACCGGGCTTCTTTGACTCGGCCTTAACTTGCTGGCAAATGATACATCTAGAGACAAACTCTACCACATCCTTCTTCATCCCAGGCCAAAAGAAAATGCGCTTCATATCTTTATACATCTTATCTCCGCCCGGATGTATAGTCAACTTAGAGCGATGCGCTTCCTCAAGAACTCTTCTTACTAGATCTTCTACCATGGGAACACATAACCTTCCGTCTCTCCTCAGCCAACCCTTGTCATCAATAGAATATCGAGCGAGATGACTAGACGTCTCTCCTTGAATCAGCTTATCCATAATCTCAACTATCTGAGGGTCTTCTCTCTGCGAAGCCCCAACTTGATCAAGAAGGGTAGGTCTGAGTTCCAGAGATGCTAAAGAACCGGTCATCGACTCAACCGCCAAAGAGAAATCAAAGGTTGCCACATACTCTAAATTCTTCATCTCAACGAATAGAGGACTTAGGGTCAACCTTCTTCTACTCAATGCATCTGCTACCACATTCCCCTTGCCAGGGGTATAAGCTATCTCAGAATCGTAGGACGCCAAGAATTCCATCCATCTTTGTTGCCTCAGATTCAGATCCTTCTGAGAAAAGAGATACTTCAATGACTTGTGATCGGTATAAAGCTCAAATCTTTCTCCCAGAAGATAATGGCGCCAAGCCTTGAGTGCATATACTATTGCTGCCAACTCTAAGTCATGAGTGGGATAATTCTTCTCATGCACCTTGAGTTGTCTACCGCCAAAGCATATCACCCTTCCTTCTTGCATAAGAACAGCTCCTAACCCCGTGCCACATGCATCAGTGTATACTGTAAATAACTTCCCTCCATCGGGCAAAGCTAGAACAGGTGCTGATGTAAGAGCTCTCTTGAGCTTCTGAAAAGCAAGCTCGCATTCTATGCTCCAAGCAAAAACTAAATTCTTCTTCGTCAATTTAGTGAGAGGAGCGGAAATCTTCGTGAAGTCCTTAATAAACTTCCGGTAAAAGCCTGCAAGACCTAGAAAACTTCTCACCTCGGTTGCATTCCTTGGAGTCTTCCAATCCTGAACTGCAACTACCTTAGCGGGATCCACCGCTAAGCCTTGCTTAGATACTATATGCCCAAGGAATCTAACTTCCCTTCTCCAAAAGTGACACTTGGAGAACTTGGCCTTCAATTGATGCGCTCTAAGCGTATCCATCACCTCCACGAGATGCCTTGCGTGCTCTTTCTCATCCTTAGAGAAGATCAGAATATCATCTATGAAGACCACGACAAACTTGTTCAAGAACTCCCTAAACACCCTACTCATCAAGTCCACGAAATATGCGGGTGCATTAGTCAAGCCGAACCGCATGACAAGCCACTCGAAGAATCCATCTGGAGTCCTGAACGCAGTCTTGTCTATACTATCTTCAGCTACCCTGAGCTGATGGAATCCAGTAGCAAGATCAAGCTGAGAGAAAACAGAAGCACCGACAAGCTGGTCAAAGAGATCATCAATCCTCGGTAACGAGTGTCTGTTCTTCTTAGTCAGCTTATTCAACTCTCGATAGTCAACACAAAGTCGGAGAGAACCATCTGCCTTGGTAGCAAACACCACAGGCGCTCCCCATTTAGATATACTTCGTCTAATGAAGTTCTTCTCAAGCAACTCTTTTACTTGCTTACTTAGCTCCCGTCTTTCACGCGGAGCCATGTGCCGAACGGGCAAAGAAACCGGCTTTGCATTATCCACCAGATAAATGCGGAAATCAATCTCTCGCTTAGGGGGCAACCCCCTAACTTCATCGAAAACATCCGGATACTCTCGAACCACTCTCACAGACTGAAGAGTTTCCATTGACGAGTCGAGTGATTCAAGATAGCATAACATGACGGGACCTCTCGGATCACAAGAAATCTCTAGGGTGTTTCCGAGGCGAGTCACGAGCCTCACAACCCTATGCTCACAATCAAGGATGGCTCCATATCTGGACAGCCAATCCATGCCCAATATCAATCCGTATCCCCTAAAACCAAGAACATAAGCACTGCACAAGAACTCTACACTCAGTATAGAGATCCTCAAATCCCCACATATCATAGACAAATGGGCGGAACCCCCAATAGGATTTGAGACACAGACGGGATCATCTACCAAGCTAGTACTAAGGTGCAAACTATCAACGAGATCAGATGAGATAAAGCTATGCGATGCACCAGAATCAAACAAGGTACGAACTGGAAAATCAGAAATATATACAAGGCTCTCAACAGAAATACTACCTCGATCGGGAACTGGAGCGACATTGAGAGCATGAACTTGCCCTCCTGAAGGTCCAGCACGCTGAGTCTGACCCTGGCCTTGCCCTTGCTTCTTCGGGCAATCCCTACTGAAATGTCCAGTCTTACCGCAGAAAAAGCATTCACCATTCTTCCTTTTCCTCTTCTTACAATCCTTAATAAGATGCCCAACTGAACCGCAATAATGGCACTTCTCCTTGTTGTTCTTGCCCTTGTTGTTGTTCCCCTTGTTGCCTTGACCCTTGTTCTTGTTCCGATTGCCTTGACTGCTTTGACCACTTGGATTACCCTGATTTCCTTTTCCCTGGGAATCAGTCTTCTTGGCTTGAGTATCATTCATCTTGACCTCTTTCTTGACATCTCCCTGAAGTAACGCCATATCAACCAAACTCTCAAATGTGGCCCCATGAGGAATATGCGACATAGCCAATCCCTGCAACGGCTCATTCAATCCTCTAGCAAAACGAAGAGCCTTCTTCTGAGGAGTATTCACCATATCCAAGCCAAAACGAGCTAACTGATTGAACTTGTTCACATATTCTTTGACAGACATATATCCTTGTCTCAAAGTTATGAACCTCTCCATTTGCAGATTCTCCTCAGCAGAAGATAGAAACTTAAGCACGAACCTTGCCCTGAAATCGGCCCAAGTCTCAACAGGCCTAGTACCATTGGTGACTTCCCACCAATAAGCGGCTTCATCCTTCATAAGCCAAACCGCCAACAAGAGCTTCCTTTGATCGTCTAACCCAAAGATAGCAAACAAATCCTCGGTCTCTTTCAACCAATTTCTGGCCTCTACAAAAGTCTCAGTACCTTGAAAGTTCTTGCCACCCATTGCTTTGAAATCTTTGCAAGTCTTTGCGAAGTCAGCTTGAGGATGCTGAGGGGGGAGGAAGAGGAACCTCAGCGACAGGAGGAGGAGGAACATTAACTACCGGAGGAGGAGGAGGGACATCTGCGGGGCCGGCTTCGGTCGCCCTAGCCTCCAAAAGTCTCCGATACCAAACAGGTACGTGTACTCCCTCCGGAATAGCAAAGTTATCGGCCATACTGAAAACGAAGAAAAAGACAGATTCAGAATGGCGAAAAGAAAGAAGGAATTTTGCTAATGGCTTTCTGGGGAATAGCCTTTAAAATAAACTAGACTTTTCTTTGGAAAATACTTTATACTTGGTTTTGAAAATAGTTTTCCAAAAGTTTTCTAAAAACCTTTTTGTTCCTTCTCGTAAACCATATGCTATGATACCAAATTGTAACACCCCACCTCCGCCAGGGTGTCTCTTGCAAGCACTCTGACTTTGGAGGGGCGTTTGAATCAGGTAAACATGCATAATGATATATCAAGGCAGAACAAGAACATATGTATATATGTAAACAGAGTAAATATCATAGATAAAACAGCGGAAGATTTCAAACCATTTCAAAGCCAGTCTGGTACAACATAATGTAAACTTTCCAAATAAACAAGTCTAGATAAAACAACATCAACTAAAAAACTGAAATACATAAGTACTAATCCCCAAAAGAAGTGATAGCCATAGCTAGCTCCATGTCAAACCGTACATGAGCTAAATCCCACAAGCAAGCAATCTGAAATCCAAGCTAAGCTCCAGTATTCCCTCCCTGAGAACCTTGGGGGGGGGGGACGGAAGAAAAGAGGCGAAAGAAAACAGGTCAGTCAAAAAGACTGAGTAAGCCCTACTACAATCAATGTAAACTGATAAAGTTAACTGGCATGAGAAGCAGGTATGATCATAAGGATAACAACATACTAGCATGGTGATTAACTAACAAGGTAGATAAAGGTGTCATCGCATAATCAGGATTAAGGTTTTTGCACCATAGGTGTACTAGCAAACTAACATGACTGGAATAAACAAATATTGATCCCTTGGCCCATGCTTTGGCCCAATAACATGAAATGACCCTAATACAAGGTTCAACCAAACGGTCTAGTCGATCGGCTCCCTAAGCCTAACTCGTCACGTGCTGGTGTCAATACGGCCCAAACATAATTGTAGTCGAACTGTGCCGGGTCCACCCTTCGGGTGTATCAAGCCCTAGGGTGCCAACCCCTGGACACCATAAACATGAGTGCACAGTCTCGATCTACTGGTACCCATGGGTGACTTCTCCAAATACGGACTACGTGCACGACCATAGTCCGTCCGGAACTACATCGGCGTACCACCCGACCGTCGTTAATTTGGTCGCTTACCTCCAGCCCAGTAATCGTGCCCCCTCCCTAGCCTAGTCCCTAGGGCCTTAATGATACCAATTTTTGGGGATTTACTGCGGAGTGGGCCCCCATTGCTAGGATTTTCTAGTGAGTTAAGTACGGTTTAACTCTCTTGCTAATCATGGATTAACTCGGTTAAGTGTAACGATGAGTTCACGACTTAACCCTGATTAATCTACCAAGCCCAAATTGGTTAAGTATTAAGTGGACCATGACTTAACCCTAATCACGAGGCATTAATTAATTTAATGCGCCTTAACCTCTCACATTAGACCTCGTTGTGGTTACTAGTTAAGCCGGTCGGTTCCGGGTAGCTTTACACCACAACTTGGTCTAACCTCGGGTTCGAGGTACAACATGGCCAACTTCTCACATTGGGTCCTATTGTCTGTAGCAACTAGTTAAGCCGGTCGGTTCCGGGTAGGTTTACGCTACAAACTCAACCCAACCTCGAGTTGGTCACACTTATCTTTTCTAAGTGTCATGTCCATCATGTTTCCAAAACATGTTACAAATTTTCAAGCAATTGGGTAGACCTAACTTAATAGGTAAATTCCCAATGGGTAGACCTAACTTAATAGGTAAATTCCCAAGCTTATGTTTTTATGTCTTTTAAGTTTACCCAACCCCAAACGCAATCCCATCGCTTACATATCGCAATAGCGCATAAAGGATAGAAAGAGGGAACTTGGCATAATCATGACATAAAGGTGTTGAAGCCACAAGTTTAACATGGTGGCATATGAAATGTTCATGCGTTCATATACTTGCATATTACATTTTTAGGCCTCAAAAGCATGCATAAAACCAAACTTGGCATATTGGTGATACATGGTGTTAAATGACATGTAGAAATGGCCATAAGTTCACATCTAGCCTCACATGCAAGTTATCATAAGAGATATGATAACTTACATGTTGCCAAAATGCAACCTTTGGCATAAAGCTTGAAGCTTTATGTTCATAAACCCAAGATAAACTTGCATAACATAACTTGGCATACTTGCATATAAACTTGCATATCACAACATGATAAACTTGCATATCACAACATGATAAACTTGCATATAAACTTGCATATCACAACATGATAAACTTGCATATTGCAGAGAGAAATAAGGGGGAAGAGAGAGGGAATTTTATTTTTAATTATTTAATTAATTTATTTTCCACCAAAAAGCAACTTTTATTATCGATCTCAAAATGAGGCCCACCGCCTGTCGCCCATAGCTAATTACCCCCATTCCGAACACAATGGGATATGTATCGTAAGATGATTCGACCATTTCGATCAGTTTCCATCAAAATCAACATATAACTCTATATATTGAATTTGAACGCGCATTTCAATTTACCGGGGTAACATACTAACTCGAAAAATTCCAGAAAAATATTTTCTAGCTTCGTATTGACGATACGGCCCTAACAAAACTAGTTTCGTTGAATTTTGAGACCGTTAGAAAAATGGCCATTTTCCAGTCGATTAAAATCAACTGAAATCGGTCAAATGCGTTTTCCTTTGCTACGCTCACATATTGATTCGAAAAATTATGAAATTTGGAATCTAGTAATAATTTGACATCACGGATCCAACAAAAGTGGTTTCGTCGAAATCCGAGGTCGTTTGCAAAATGGCTATTTTTAAGGGCCTGAATTCCATAGCGACTATTCAGAATTTTCAACTGGACATATCTTTTGATTCCCGCTATGAAATTTCGATTTTTCAGATTCGTTGGAAAGATATTATCAATTAGATTCTATTATTTTTGGTTTCACTAAAATCCGGATTGTTTTGCACCCGGTACATTCAATTGAAGTTTGAAATCGAATTATCGAACTACCGCGCCATTTTCAATTCCTTTTATATATATAAATAAATATTTAAATTCTATCATCGATTCAAGCAAATATATACGTTCGAATTATATTCAAAATAAATTTCTCGCCGTTATTATTTAAAATAATTCTTTTTAAATAATCAACATTCGCTAAAATTGTCAAAATAAAAATTTTAAACTGGCCCAGATTTTCGGGTTGTTACAATAGTTTTCTACCAAATATCCTAAATTACATTTCAATTTCAATTAAACATGCATGACATTTATGATTTATCAATTTAACATGCGTGACATTTATAATTTATCAATTCTAATTAAACATTCATGACATTTATGATTTATCAATTCTAATTAAACATGCATGACATTTATAATTTATCAATTCTAATTAAACATTCATGACATTTATAATTTATCAATTCTAATTAAACATTCATGACATTTATAATTTATCAATTCTAGTTAAACATTTCTAACTAAAAATGACAATTTTTATTTTATCTAACATTTTAAGTATGCCATAAAGATATGGTTTTAACGCTTTTTTATTTAACAAAATGAATATTTTAGCTTAATCTATTTATTTCAACCAAGATGATTCCCATTACAATAAGAATGCAATCCTTATTGTCTGCTTTTTCCCTTATGATTCATATTACAATAAAAATAAAAATTTTATTGTCTACACTTTTCTAATGATTCCTATTAAAATATAATTTTAAGTTTTTATCCACATCTATTATGTAAATAAAAAGGTGCTTTATAAATCCATGTTTTTATTTGCAACTTATTTGCAAAAATGTACTTTTAAATTTCATGTCTTTTATTCACATCTAGATTATGAATAAAATATACCTCTTTTGTTCATATCTTTTCTTTACATGCAAAATGTAAATAAAATATACTTCTTTATTCATGTCTTTTATTTACATATAAAATGTAAATAAACTATACTTCTTCATTTTTCTCTTTAATTACATATAAAATGTAATCTTTCATTTTCCTTTGTTTGTTACATCATAGAAAAGTGAAATCTTTTCTATTCTTTAATTACATTAAATAAAATGTAATTTTCTATTCTTTGATTGCATTAAATAAAAAGGTAATCTTTCTATTCTTTTAAATGACAATAAGTAAATTTTTGTTTCATTCTTTTTAATTGGCCAAAAATGTAAATTTTGGATTTCATCCTTTTCACTTGACAAAATGTAAACTAGTGTAACTTTTATTTCTATGTTTTTGTCTACATCTAAAATGTAAATAAAAATATAACTTTTATTTCTATGCTTTTATGTGTAATCAATTCTAACAATTCATGTTAACATAAAAAGGATATTCTTATGTGTTTACTTTTTCTATTCAATATAAAAAAAATAAAAATGTAATTCTTTCTCTATGTTTTTATTTGCATATAAAAAGACAAACAAAAATATACTTCTTTTTCTATGTTTTCACCTTTTTAACAAAGTTCGATTCTTTTACTAATGATTCATTTACATTAAAAATATGAATTCCAATGTAAAACATTTTACATAATAATGATTTTTTTTTACTGTTTCATTAACATTAAGACTGTAAAATTAAATGCAAACACATTTTTATCTAGCAATGGTCATTTTATAATATTCATCACATTAAAATATAGATTTTAATGTAATCATGGTTTCTACTTTTAAACATGACAAATTTTTGGTAATGCATTCATTACATTAAAATAGAGTTTTTAATGTAATGATGTTTTCTATTTTAGTCATGACCATTTTTGGTAATGCATTCATTACATTAAAATACGTAGTTTTAATGTAAACCTGTTTTACATTTCATAAACATGAACAATTTATAATTATACTCATTACCTTGAAGACATGGTTTTAATGTAAACATGATTTTTTTTCTCATTTTAGAAACCTAAATAATTTTATTCATAACATTAAAATATATTTTTCAATGTAATCATGTTTTACAATACAAACATAGAATTTTTTTTGTTCATAACATTACTAATTGATTTCACCACTTTCACAATTCCTTTTTATTGCAACCACAATCAAACATACAGAATTTCCATTCAATTCACATCACAACACAAACAAATCACATAGCGTAGCATACACAGTGAATGGATGAGGACACAATTACGATTTATTCTAATTATTTAAAATAAATAATAATAAAAATAAAATTAGATTTCTCACTTTGATTTGTCTGAAATTTCAACATGCTCTGTTTCAAATCTGGTCAGTTCCATCACGTAGCTCTCATTTCTGCGATTTCAATGGATCCGAAATCGTTCGATTTCGTTTCCGTATAATAAGATATCGTAATTTAAAACATTGGATAATTAATCGAGAAAATATATTAATTAATTACTTTACCCCTTTTTAATCATGTTTTAACATTAACGGCTTTCTTCCTCTTCGTCGTTTTTTTCCCAGGTATTCACGACAGTAGTTCTCACTCATTTGGTGACCGGAGATGATTATGACTGTTAATATTGTAGCCTTCGTCGAGCTCTTCGATCTTGTGTTTGGAGTTTTTTGAAAATCATTGAGAAATTGAGGAGATAGATGTGGAAGAAGATGGCTGCGTTTCAGCCATTGGAAATAAGGGGGCGGCGGCTCTGTTTTATTAGAGTTTAGGTTTTGTAAATTTTATGGTATATATATATTTTTTTTAATTGGTTATATATTTTATATTATCCCACACTTGTGTCTATACATATGTAGTAGGTTATAAATGAAATAAATTTGCTGACTACACATGACATGTCAATCTAATTAGCATTTATTTCTTATTTAAAAATTCAAAAGCAAATTACATATGGAAAGAGAATAATGGAAATGTAATTAATGCATGATTTAATAATTGTGACAAAGTCTGTGAATTTAAAATTTCAAAATATATAACATTAAGATTGTAGAATTTAAGGAACATATTCAATTGGACATACAAGAATAAGACAACTAAAATGACTAGAAATGCACATAAATAATGTAAACAAAATATATATGTATAAGGGAATAATATATATACATGTGGAAATTGTTTGTTTTTGTAAGAATAAATATTAATAATGAGAAAAGGAAAATAAGGGAATGAAGATATAAGGAACGAGAACATGCAAATGAAATAAGATGCATGAATGTAGAAGTAAGGAAATAAATTAATGAAATGGAGGAAAGAGATGAATGGATAATTTATTGTTTAATCTTAAATGCTAGAATATATATGACTTTTAAAATTTCAAACTCATTAAATATCATGCGTTATTACATAGATAATGTTAAAAGTTTTACTATATATTTTTATCTTGTGCTTTTTAAATATAAACAACATGATATAAAAGATAAGGGAATACATACATACATACATATACATATATATATATATATATGAATGTATGTATGTAACAAAATGGAGAAAGGAGATTAAAGGGATGTAGATGTAAATAAAATGTAGGGAAGGAAAAAAATAAATGCATAGGTAATGTGAACTAGGATGCATGAATGTAGAGAAAAAAGAAATGTGAGTATGCAGATGCATGATTTATTTGGTTATTAATGTCAACATTAATTTTCGTTAGCTGCTAGTTAAAACGTGCGTTGTATACCGTTGACACTCTATCTCTTTACAATTTCTCTTATACAATTCAAACTGGAAACATTCTTTTATTATCAATATATTATTAATAAATCAACTTATCAATATATTAATTTTATTTAAAAACTTTTATTTTTATTTTTAATAATGGAATTTAATTTTTAAAATTCTAGCGTATTTTATAACAAAATTTCTTAAAATAATTTTTTTAAATTGGCTCCAAAATTCCGGGTTGTTACAGTCTCCCCCACTTAAAATCTTTTCGTCATCGAAAAGGAACGAAGCTAAAGGTTATCTAGTTAACCAAATCAACATTCATTCTATTATAGGTTTCAATAACTTTATTAGTTGATTAACCTTTAAAATATATATAACTTTTAAATATCAAAATCATATTTTCTTATATTGGATTATATATATAATCACAAATACGTTAATTATAGACTTGGCACTCTCAACTCATTCTAGGGCATTACTAACCTCATCTCTAATGAGTTTTCTCATTCTAGGATACTGCTAATCCTATCTCTAATGAGTATTCTTATTGGATATTATTAATAGCAGAGTATAGATAATAGCAGAAACAATAAATAGAATAATTTTACATGGATCTGACAGCGGAATCACAACATGTAACAACATCAGAATAGCACAGCGTAGGATATAACTTAGTAAATAAAAGGGGAGTGATCAGTCATCATCGCCAGAGGCCGAATACATACATGCAGTGAGACATAATAAGGGTATCAGTCTACATCGCCGAAAGCGGTACATATACATACAATAAGAAGTACTGAAAGTAAAGCAGTCTGCATCGCCAGTGGAGGAATCATAATATAAGTACAATAATGGTGGAAAATGTCAAAGTCGCCTCCGTGAAGTCAGCCTCGCCATGAGCCAAAATGCACTCTATGCAACAGTGCAGAGCCAAAAACAACCTGTCACCTGTGAACTAGGCTGCCCGTGTGAAAATAAGGGCACCCGCGTTTGCAAAGTGAAACAAACAACGAGTCAGTCATGGGGACTGGTATGAGGACTCTATTTAACAGTTTAAACAACAGTAATAAGCAAATCATAGGACCACGCCACTTCCGCGGAACGGGTTTACTCCAGTGATTGCTA
Organism: Allium sativum; assembly: GCA_030737875.1. Taxonomy (NCBI): domain Eukaryota; kingdom Viridiplantae; phylum Streptophyta; class Magnoliopsida; order Asparagales; family Amaryllidaceae; genus Allium; species Allium sativum. The sequence continues at coordinate 937,284,562 of CM060924.1, read as the reverse complement.
GTGCATTTAAAACAAAGTAAATTCTTTTAAAACAACGCAATGCTTTTAAAAAGAATGAAGCCATTATAAGACTCAGGTCCCACCATACAATGCAACGCAAGCCGGAGGATAGAGTTTTACCTTATAATGGCCAAATATGCTTGATACGTATAAAGCAAAATCAATTGATATTATTACTAGTGCATATATGTTTCAAAAATGAATAACATCATAAATATCAATCATAAGCGGCATAGCTACCATCTACTATGTCGCCATACTAGTTCTACAATCGAGTCCGTTATTTCGTATTGGAAATTGGATTTCCGTCATGAGTCGAGGCAAGGGGCAAGCTCCTCTCCGCTTCGAGACATTCTAACAAATGCCTCGGGACTACACACTCTGGGTAACCCCTGGATGCTTCAGGGCCGGTCCTCTCTTACGTTTGAGGATTATTTATTCCTGAACACACGTTTCCCAATCCTTACAGACCTAAAATCGAGGCGCCTCGCATTCCAACAACCACAAAGGTGAAAAGTAGATATAAATGTCAGGGCTGGTAAGTCACTGACACCACCATAGCTAGAAAGAAACGTCGTGCTCTCCCTGCAGTCCGTATCCCGTTTTTAACTCATACCGGGGTGTGAGGCTCGCGAATCCACGCTATACACAAAGCCAGGCCACGTAGACCGTGCTTTGATCATCATCCACAAGACTTTGCTTTGCAACAGAAGCCTTGATCACAGCATCTCAGCATGCCACATAGGCGGTCCACTCCATACGATTGATTTCCATCGATATATAACCTCCGAGCTCGTACGTCTCAGAGAAGGGCATTAAGCAAAAGAATAAATTCTCCGCCGCCAAACGGATATATATTTAACAGAGATCAATTAGTATAGAACAAAATCCAATGTCAGACACACAGTCCATTTACAAGTCCGTCCTGGGTCTGAACGAAACCGGAGGCGTCAAATTCCTCGTATATCCGTCCAATCAACACATACGTTCAGACGGCTACTACTTCCGTCCCTTTCCGGTAGCTACTCCGGTCAGGAACCTCAGCAGCGCCCATCCAACCGATACGAAGATCGTCGGTCTTGAATCGTCTTTGCATTTTCCAATTCGAATCGCTCGATAAATTATTTGAAATGAGGGTTAGCTCGGCCTTTTCAAATAATTCACGTAATTAGAATTTAAATCGATTCTTTCCATGGTTATATTATTCGACATCCATCTTTCAGTTCTTTAGTGTTATTTTCGTGTCAAGCACATACAACCATCAAATATCAAACAATTCAAGCCCAATTGGTTTATTTGCAATATATGTTGCTTATAATATTTTATAATGATTTTTTGCCATTTTTATTTATTTAAAAATGGCCATATTTAATTAAACGACGTTTCAGGTCGTGTCGTGGCACTGGCGCTGTTTTTCCCCTAATTTGTTTTACACATATCGGAAAATCTAACCGTTGGATTTCTACAAAGTCTATATCAGTGGGAAGATATTCCCAAAGCGAACCCAACGGTTCCAGTTTCATGAGAATCCGACGGTCGGATCTTCCACACTAGTCGTTTGAAGTTACGGTTTCAAAATTCGAACTACAGCGTCATTATTCGATTTAATTTAATTTAATTATATTTATATATGAATATAAATATAAACAATTCTGGCGCTGTTTTTCTTCAGATTTGAATTAAACATTCCGGACAATCCAACCGTTGGATTTTTACAAGGTTAGTGCCGTTGGTAAGATATTTCCAAGGCGAACCCAGCGGTTGCAGTTTCGGGAAAATCCGATGGTCGGATTTCTCGTACTAATCGTTTCAAATTACGATTCCGAAACACGAACTGCACGGCTTCGATTCCTTTTAATTTTATTTATATTAATATATATAAATATAGTTCATTCTATAATTCCAACAATAGTTCGTTCTATATTTTCAACTACGTTTTCACTTCAAATATTTCACTAACACCTTAATATTTCGAAAAATTTCGCCATAACCTCCTTTGTACGGGGAGGGGTTTGGAAATTTATTGGGCCGTGTTAGGTACCCAATAAATCCTAAAAAGCATTCACACATTTATAGTGATATATTCTGGTGTTTACGGGGGAGCATGTATAGATATTCACTCCAGAGAATAAATTCTCGTCACCCCGTTTCCGTGTGGAAATAAATAGTCCATGTGCCGTATTTAATAACTAGAGAGACGTGATTATTGTCAACTCCAGACCCGTGTGGGGTTTTTATTAATCTGGCAGTTTATCGTTATATTTTATATAGTCCATATCAGTCATCAGTTCAACCTGTAGTATAAAATCATCGCCATACAAGCCTCTCGCTCGTATGGTAAAACTTCCACCTCGTCACGCAAGCTCCAATTGCTTATGTGGAATATGATGAAGTATGCCTATCGTCAAGAAGTATGCCATGTAGTGTAGTTCAAAATTAATTGTTACTATCCTATGGCGATGTTTATTATTTCACACAGAATAACCAGCACTCCGCATCCAATGGCATTCACAGGAGTTGATATAAAAATAAAATTGCGCAGCCAACTCATTAAGGTTTACCTATTTGTCGGGCATGCAAATAATTTCTTTACTCTACAGCTAATCCATTTTTCCTGTTCAACACATGTATATATATGCAGAACAAAGGTAATAATAATATTTCTAGCAAACTATTATTTATTTCAACACGTGTGCATTTTTATCAAAGCGTATACATGACAAAAGAAATATTTTTATCATCAAAAATATTTATTCAATACGTGAATGTTTTTAACACTTCATATTCACAATAAAAATGTAGTTTTTATTGTCTATTCATTTTATTTTAAAATACGATAACATTCAACACATGAATTTCAACTCGACGAACGAATTGCAACTCAACACATGAATATTCTATATAGTTTGTATATATATATATATAAATGTGATTTTTATCGCTAAAACTATTTGTTTAAATTCAAATAATATTCAACACATGAATTTCAACTCAACGAATGAATTGCAACTCAACACATGAATATTCGCTATAGTTTGTATATATATAAAAATGTGATTTTTATCGCTAAAACTATTTGTTTAAATTCAAATAATATTCAACACATGAATTTCAACTCAACGAATGAATTGCAACTCAACACATGAATATTCGCTATAGTTTGTATATATATAAAAATGTGATTTTTATCGCTAAAACTATTTTTTTAAATTCAAATAATATTCAACACATGAATTTCAACTCAACGAATGAATTTCAACTCAACACATGAATATTCGCTATAGTTTGTATATATATAAAAATGTGATTTTTATCGCTAAAGCTATTTGTTTAAATTCAAATAATATTCAACACATGAATTTCAACTCAACGAATGAATTGCAACTCAACACATGAATAAAAATATTTATCATCAAAAATATTTTTATGACAAAAGAAATATTTTTATCATCAAAAATATTTATTCAATACGTGAATGTTTTTAACACTTCATATTCACAATAAAAATGTAGTTTTTATTGTCTATTCATTTTATTTTAAAATACGATAACATTCAACACATGAATTTCAACTCGACGAACGAATTGCAACTCAACACATGAATATTCTATATAGTTTGTATATATATATAAAAATGTGATTTTTATCGCTAAAACTATTTGTTTAAATTCAAATAATATTCAACACATGAATTTCAACTCAACGAATGAATTGCAACTCAACACATGAATATTCGCTATAGTTTGTATATATATAAAAATGTGATTTTTATCGCTAAAACTATTTGTTTAAATTCAAATAATATTCAACACATGAATTTCAACTCAACGAATGAATTGCAACTCAACACATGAATATTCGCTATAGTTTGTATATATATAAAAATGTGATTTTTATCGCTAAAACTATTTTTTTAAATTCAAATAATATTCAACACATGAATTTCAACTCAACGAATGAATTTCAACTCAACACATGAATATTCGCTATAGTTTGTATATATATAAAAATGTGATTTTTATCGCTAAAGCTATTTGTTTAAATTCAAATAATATTCAACACATGAATTTCAACTCAACGAATGAATTGCAACTCAACACATGAATATGTATTTCAACATATGTAATTTATTTCAACGAATGAAAATTATTCTAACACATGTATATTTCAGAAAATTTCGGCAGCATAACGGCAGGGTAGTTAAAACCGGGACCGTCCCTAGTACGGCTCCTCGCTCTACCTTAAAACCTCGCGGTTTTTGACAATGAGGATCATGCATCTAGTTCGCACGCAGGCGACATGTTTTATTTTCATTTCCACAATCCTATTCTAATTTGTTTCAACCACAAGAGGGTATTTTTCAACCACAAAGGTATTTTTCAACCACAAACAATTATTTCCAACCATTCGTCATACCATATAATATCACGTCAATCACAAGCAATAAATATCGTCCATGGTCTATGGACGAGGGGAGTATATATATATTATATTATAATTCACTTGCAATTCATCACAATTCAAAGCATATATGTTTCATTCAACGCTTGTATAATTTATACATCGCTAATATAACTTATACAACACATATACATGAGGTATACAATGCGTATATAATTTACACTTCGCTTATATAATTTATACAACGCGATTCCATTCACACAATTTAGTTTAAATTCCTCACATTGGTTATTGCAGTGCTAAAAATCGTAGGAAGATCAGAAAAATCCGCGGCTTCTTCTAGAATGTAGAGAGCCTCCTTGCGGTTACAGTGTCTCCTGTTTCATCGAATTTCGTTAACGAACGAAAAAGATATTATTTTTCAAAGTTTTGCAACGATTTATAGTGTTATTTTCATTTCAGAATAATAAAGGTCGCACCTTTATTTTTTATTCAAAACTAGGGTCAAAAAATTCGTGCAATCTATCGATCTTTGCTTCGATCAGGTGGTGCCACGTGGAAGAGCTACGAACCAGCTCCCTGTCGGTGGTGGTGCGGTCCCCTTCGGTGGTCGGAGGAAGGCGGCGCGACGTCAGGAAGGCGGCGACTTTCTCGGTGTGGTTCAAGCGATATAGGCGATGGTGGAGGGCGGCGTTTGGTCAGATGTGAAGAGGGGACGAAGGCGAGTGGAGTGGTGGCGCGGCTTAGCGTCGCCTGTGGCGGCGGGAAAACGAAGGGGAAGGTTCGAGCTCGAGGAACCATCGATATCGTCTAAGGCGACTAGGGTTTTCGAGATTTTTATTTATTTATTTTTTTTAAAGAAAAATTCCTATTGGTCGAGACTTTATAGGAAAATTTAAATAGTGTTTTTGCAAACGAACTCGAAATCAAACCCAACGACTGTCGCCCCCAGCTAAATACCCCCATTCCGGACACAATGGGATATGTTTCGTTGGCCAATTCGACTGTTACGGTCAGTTATTTTTCAAATTAAAATATAAAACATTCAATATTTAATTTGAACGTACATTTCAATTTGCCAGGGCCACAAACTGAATCGAAAAATTCCAGAAAAATAAATCTAGCTTTGTTTTGACGATACGGTCCTAACAAAACCAGTTTCGTCGAATTCTGAGCTCGTTTGAAAAACGGCCATTTTTAGGTCGACCCATTTTAACAGAAATTGACCAATCACATTTTCTTTTGCCCCGCTCACATACTAGCTTCAAAAATTATGAAATTTGAAATTTAGTAATTATTTGACATCCCGGACCCAACAAAAGTGGTTTCATCGAATTCCGAGGTCGTATGCAAAATATCTATTTTCAAGGGCTATATATGCTATATAGCGACCTTTCTGAAAATTCATTTGGCCATAACTTTTGATTCCCGTTATGAAGCTTCGATTTTTCAGATTCGTTAGAAAGGTATTCATAAAAAGATTTAAATATTTTCAGTTTCACTAAAATCCGTTATATTTTCCACCCGGTACAGTCAGACAAAGTTTGTATTCAAACTTTCAAACTGCAATACTATACCCAATTCTTTATTTTATTGAAATATGCTATTTCAATTATTCAAATTCTTTGGTAATAACCAATTTTAAAAATTTTAAATTGGTTCACATTTTCCGGGTTATTACAATCTCCCCCACTTAAAACTTTTCGTCCTCGAAAAGGAAATAACAGCTAAGTAGGAAATAAAATGTAAATGCAAAGTATTGTAAAGGTACCTTGCACCGGAGTTAGTCAGAGATGTCCACTCTGCATTTGGGGTATGCTTGTTTAATGCTTTCCTCAGTCTCCCAAGTACAGTCTCTAGGATCACTACTCCACTGCACTTTGACTAAATGAATCTTTTTGCTCCTTAGCTCTCTAGTTACTTTGCCAACAATCTTTAATGGCTCTCTTCTGAGTGCTAATTCTGGAGTTATGTCTATATCCTGTTGCGCTGCTTCTTCCACAACAAGATCTGGATCATGAACATGTTTTCTGAGTTGAGATACGTGAAACACATCATGTACACCAGGCAACCAATCAGGTAATGAAACCCTATATGCAAGAGTTCCAATCCGTTCAAGTATAGGAAAGGGACCAATAAATCTCGGTGCCAACTTCCCAGTCTTGCCAAATCTGATTACTCCCCGCATGGGAGAAACTCTTAAATAAACATAATCGCCAATGGCAAATGATAAATCTCTTCTTCTCGCATCAGCATAACTTTTCTGTCGGCTCTGTGCGGTTTTCAATCGCTTCTTAATGAAATCGACTTTATCCGATGCTTCTCGAATCATATCGGGCTCTAACACAAGTCTATTGCCAGGTTCTACCCAACATGCGGGAGATCTGCACGGTCTACCGTATAATGCTTCAAATGGAGACATTCCTAGACTTGCTTGATAGCTATTGTTATAAGAGAATTCAGCTAAATGTAAGTGATCTTCCCATGAGCCTCCAAAATCGATAACGCAAGCTCACAGTAAATCTTCTAGAATTCTATTCACCCGCTCAGTTTGGCCGTCTGTCTGTGGGTGATAAGCGGTGCTTAAATTCAATTTGGATCCCAATTCTGTCTGGAATGCTTCCCAGAATTTGCTAGTAAACAGGGGATCTCTATCACTGACTATATTGAGCGGCACCCCATGTAGTTTAACTATTTCTCTGAAGTAAATCTGTGCTAAACTTTGAGCCGTTCTGTTGGATCGGACAGGTATGAAATGGGCAGTCTTCGTGAAGCGATCTACGATTACCCATATACTGTCGTTTCCTTTCTTAGTTCGAGGCAAGCCATCAATGAAGTCCATCGATAGCTAATAATGCCTCCAGATTATTAAAGCAAACACGATAGCTAATAACTCAAGATCATGAGTAGCATAGTTTCTTTCATGCGGCTTCAGCTGACGGCTGGCATATGCGACCACTTGGCCTTTTTGCATTAGTACTTCGAGTAGCCCTCTAATAGAAGCGTCTGTCCATACAGTCAAGTCTTGGTTGCCTTCTATAATTGTCAATACTGGAGCGGTTGTCAACTTCATTTTCAACTCCTGGAAAGCTTCTTCACATTCGGGAGTCCATTTGAATTTCTCATGCTTCTTTGTAAGCTTTGTCAATACACCAGATATCTTTGAAAAATCCTGAACGAATTTCCGATAGTAACTAGCCAATCCAAGGAAACTTCGAACTTCTGTGGGGGTAGTAGGTTGTTTCCAGTTCTGAATCGCTGTAATTTTGCTTGGATCTATAACAATCCCTTCTTTCGATACGACATGGCCTAGGAACTTTACTTCATCCTCCCAGAAGACACACTTAGAAAATTTAGCTTTCAAGACATTTCTCCTTAGAATTTTCAACACTTGTTCTAAATGTTTTGCATGCTCGCCTTCCGACTTGGAGTAGATTAAAATGTCATCGATGAAGACTAGAACAAATTTATTCAATACACCACGGAACACTCTGTTCATAAGATCGACGAAGTATGCCGGAGTGTTACACAAGCCGAACGGCATTACTAACCATTCGTAGAATAAATCGGGACCCCTGAAGGCTGTCAAAGGAACACAATCTTCTGCTATACGTAATTGGTGGAAACCTGTAGCTAGGTCCATTCTGGAGAATACTGTTGCTCCATTTAATTGATCTAACAGATCGTCTATTCGGGGTAAGGGATATTTGTTCTTCAGTGTCTGCTTATTGAGATCACGGTAATCAACACAAAGTCTTAGAGTACCGTCTGATTTCGAGACAAATACCACTGCTGCTCCCCAAGCTGAAAAGCTCGGTCTGATTAGACCTTTCCAAAGCAATTCTCGGGTTTGACTACCTAACTCTTCTTTTTCTTTCGGGGCCATTCTTTTAATTGGATGCACTACTGGTCGGGCGTTAGGAATTAGATCTATCCTAAATTCAATTTCTCTTTGCGGCGGTAAGTTTTCTACTTCTTCAAACACATCCGCGTAGTTTTTAACGACCGGTATCTTTTCTAATGAAGGGGGAGTAACTTCTAAAGAAGACCAAAATTCTGTTCTATTAATTTCTGAGCCATGACATAGTGTATATATATAGGTCCAAGCTTCGTTTCGACTTTAACGATTCTCTCGGCACATCTAACTTCGGCCTTATATTTTGTCAACCAGTCCAGCCCCAGTATGATATCAAATTCGGAAAGGTCCATGACAATCACTTTAAAAGAGAACTTGTAGCAAGAATAAGAGACAAGCACTCTACAGTATGAACTGAGACTAACAGAACCTCCTATCGGGTTTTGAACTTTAATTGGTTCTTTAAGTTTTCCTTGTTTCAATTTTAACTTGTGAACAATGTTACCAGAAATGAAGCTACGTGATGCACCAGTATCAAAAAGTACAGAAACAGGAATATTTTTAATGGTAAGGGTACCTCCCAAGACGTCGGGTTTACCTGATCCATCGGTGGTAGCTGGCGGGGTCTTCCCGTCGTACACATGAGCCACCTGTGCATTCTGCTTCAGAGGACAATTCCTCCTATAGTGCCCCTTCTTATGGCAGTTGTAGCATTCGGCTGAGTCTGGATTTGCCTTAGGCTTCCTCGGGGCTTTGCATACATTAGAAAAATGACCTGACTTCCCGCAGTTGTAGCAATTTCCTTTGGGGATCTTCCCAGGTTTCTGAGTAGCGGCCGCTGTAATGCTAGACTCGGGCTGATCTGCTGAAGCCTTGCGCTTATTTCCAGCTTGGCTTTTGGCGCGGTCTTGGTTGGCGTGCCTTTCATCCATATCTTCATAATTGCAAGCCATTTCTACCAATTCTGAGAAGGAGAGTTTTATGTTGCTCATAGCTCAGACATGGTACTTGCGCTTTAGCCCAAATATAAATCTCTTGTTCTTTGCTTTGTTAGTCATAATAAGCTCTTTGGCGTAAAGCGACAACTGGGTGAATTTATTGAGGTAATCCTGGATAGAGAGATCTCCTTGCTGGAGATAAGCAAACTGCTCTCGCATCCTCTCTAAAGCCTGTTCAGGTACAAACTTCTCGTTGAACATGGTTTTGAATTGCTCCCAGGTTCTGACAGTACCTGCTGCATCCTCTGAGGTGATGGCATCCCACCACAGCTCTGCTTCCTCCTGTAGGAGCCAAATACCTAGTCGTGCTTTGTTGTTGGTTTCCAAACCCATGCCTTCAAAGATCTTTTCACAGGTCTTCAACCAAGCTATAGCCTCTGTCACTGTACCAGTGCCAGAAAAGGGTTTTCCCCCAAGGTTCCTATACCTCTTCGCTACTCTGTCAAGCTCGAAGTCCTCGGGTGCTGGTGGCTGAACAATAGGGCCTCCCTCAACTATGGGGATATTCCCCCGTCCTCCTACTACTCCTGCTCGACCTCCACGGCCTCCTCTAGCTGCTGCTGCTCGTGTAGCCATCAGAAAGAGTACTGTATAAGCAAGAAAAGAGTCAAGCTCACAGATTTGATAATTTTCATATATGACAAAGCAGGGGAACATTAGGAAAAGTAATGATGTACTGATCAAATTGTTTTGCTAATCTGCTTAGCTCATTCTAGGACATTACTAATCCTATCTCTAATGAGCTACTCGCCTTAGAACATTACTGATTCTATTCTGACGATGTGTTTAATGTGTTAGATCCCGGAACTAAGGTTAACCAAAGCTCTGATACCAACTGTGACGATCCCAAAATACGAGGGGCGGTATTAAGGATAATCATTGGAGTATAACACATTAATCATCATAGCAGAGTATAGATAATAGCAGAAATAATAAATAGAATAATTTTACATGGATCTGACAGCGGAATCACAACATGTAACAACATCAGAATAGCACAGCGTAGGATATAACTTAGTAAATAAAAGGGGAGTGATCAGTCATCATCGCCAGAGGCGGAATACATACATGCAGTGAGACATAATAAGGGTATCAGTCTACATCGCCGAAAGCGGTACATATACATACAATAAGAAGTACTGAAAGTAAAGCAGTCTGCATCACCAGTGGCGGAATCATAATATAAGTACAATAATGGTGGAAAATGTCAAAGTCGCCTCTGTGAAGTCAGCCTCGCCATGAGCCAAAATGCACTTTATGCAACAGTGCAGAGCCGAAAACAACCTGTCACCTGTGAACTAGGCTGTCCGTGTGAAAATAAGGGCACCCGCGTTTGCAAAGTGAAACAAACAACGAGTCAGTCATGGGGACTGATATGAGGAATCTATTTAACAGTTTAAACAACAGTAATAAGCAAATCATAGGACCACGCCACTTTCGCGGAACGGGTTTACTCCAGTGATTGCTAGTGCATTTAAAACAAAGAAAATTCTTTTAAAACAACGCAATGCTTTTAAAAAGAATGAAGCCATTATAAGACTCAGGTCCTATCATACAATGCAACGCAAGCCGGAGGATAGAGTTTTACCTTATAATGGCCAAATATGCTTGATACGTATAAAGCAAAATCAATTAATATTATTACTAGTGCATATATGTTTCAAAAATGAATAGCATCATAA